>JBAIZL010000007.1:47202242-47632242 GCA_036971475.1 Prosapia bicincta
TCTAGCAACGCTTTCTCGAATTTTGTGAAAAGAATATATTTTTTCAACATTTCAAAATGCCTAGCAACGCTCTCATTATTTTGTGATAAAAATATATTTTTTCAACATTTCTAAATGCCTAGCAACGCTTTTATGATTAATGTGAAAAAAATATATTTTTTCAACATTTCAAAGTGCCTAGCAACGCTTTCACGAATTTTGTAAAAAAAATATATATTTTCAACATTTTAAAATGCCTAGCAACGCTTTCATTAATTTTGTCAAACAAATATATTTTTTCAACATTTCTAAATGCCTAGCAACGCTGTAATGAATAATGTGAAAAAAATATTTTTTTTCAACATTTCAAAATGCCTAGCAACGCTTTCATTAATTTTGTGATAAAAATATATTTTTTCAACATTTCTAAATGCCTAGCAACGCTGTTATGAATAATGTGAAAAAAATTTATTTTTTTAACATTTCAAAGTGCCTAGCAACGCTTTCATGAGTTTTGTAAAAAAAATATATTTTTTCAACATTTCACAATGCCTAGCAACGCTGTTACGAATAATGTAAACAAAATATATTTTTTCAACATTTCTAAATGCCTAGCAACGCTGTTATGAATAATGTGAAAAAAATATATTTTGTCAACATTTCATAATGCCTAGCAACGCTTTCTCGAATTTTGTAAAAAAAATATATTTTTTCAACATTTCAAAATGCCTAGCAACGATTTTATGAATTTTGTGAAAAAATTACATTTTTTCAACATTTGTAAACGCTTAGCAACGCTGTTATGAATAAAGTGAAAAAAATATATTTTTCAACTTTTCATGATGCCTAGCAACGCTTTCTCGAATTTTGTAAAAAAAATATATTTTTTCAACAATTCAAAATGCCTAGCAACGCTTTCATGAATTTTGTGAATAAAATATATTTTTTCAACATTTCTAAATTCCTAGCAACGCTGTTATGAATAATGTGAAAAAAATATATTTTTTCAACATTTCATAATGCCTAGCAACGCTGTTACGAATAATGTGAAAAAAATATATTTTTTCAACATTTCTAAATGCCTAGCAACGCTGTTATAAATAATGTGAAAAAAATATATTTTTTTAACATTTCATAATGCCTAGCAACGCTTTCTCGAATTTTGTAAAAAAAATATATTTTCTTCAACATTTCAAAATGCCTAGCAATGCTTTCATGAATTTTGTGAAAAACATATATTTTTTCAACCTTTCTAAATGCCTAGCAACGCTGTTATGAATAATAAAAAAAAATATATTTTTTCAACATTTCATATTGCCTAGCAACGCTTTCTCTAATTTTGTAAAAAAGATATATTTTTTCAACATTTCAAGATGCCTAGCACCGCTTTCATGAATTTTGTGAAAACAATATATTTTTTCAACATTTCTAAATGCCTAGCAACGCTGTTATGAATAATGTGAAAAAAATATATTTTTTCAAAATTTCATATTGCCTAGCAATGCTGTTACGAATAATGTGAAAAAATATATGTTTTCAACATTTCTAAATGCCTAGCAACGCTGTTATGAATAATGTGAAAAAAATATATTTTTTCAACATTTCATTATGCCTAGCAACGCTTACATGAATTTTGTTTAACACGTATATTTTTTCAACATTTCAAAATGGCTAGCAACGCTTTCATGAATTTTGTAAAAAAAGTATATTTGTACAACATTTTCAAAGGCCTAGCAACGCTTTCATGAATTTTGTGAAAAAAATATATTTTTTCAACATTTCATAATGCCTAGCAACGCTGTTACGAATAATGTGAAAAAAATATATTTTTTCAACATTTCTAAATGCCTATCAACGCTGTTATAAATAATGTGAAAAAAATATATTTTTTTAACATTTCATAATGCCTAGCAACGCTTTCTCGAATTTTGTAAAAAAAATATATTTTCTTCATCATTTCAAAATGCCTAGCAATGCTTTCATGAATTTTGTGAAAAACATATATTTTTTCAACCTTTCTAAATGCCTAGCAACGCTGTTATGAATAATAAAAAAAATATATATTTTTTCAACATTTTAAAATGCCTAGCAACGCTTTCATGAATTTTGTGAATAAAATATATTTTTTCAACATTTCATATTGCCTAGCAACGCATTCTCGAATTTTGTCAAAAAAATATATTTTTTCAACATTTCAAAATGCCTAGCAACGCTTTCATGAATTTTGTGAAAAAAAATATGTTTTCAACATTTCTAAATGCCTAGCAACGTTGTTATAAATAATGTGAAAAAAAATATATTTTTTCACCATTTCAAAATGCCTAGCAACGCTTTCATGAATTTTGTAAAAAAAATATATTTTTTCAACATTTTAAAATGCCTAGCAACGCTTTCATGAATTTTGTGAAAAAAATATATTTTTTCAACATTTCTAAATGCCTAGCAACGTTGTTATAAATAATGTGAATAAAATATATTTTTTCAACATTTCATAATGCCTAGCAACGCTGTTACGAATAAAGTGAAAAAAATATATTTTTTCAACATTTCTAAATGCCTATCAACGCTGTTATAAATAATGTGAAAAAAATATATTTTTTTAACATTTCATAATGCCTAGCAACGCTTTCTCGAATTTTGTAAAAAAAATATATTTTCTTCAACATTTCAAAATGCCTAGCAATGCTTTCATGAATTTTGTGAAAAACAAACATTTTTTCAACCTTTCTAAATGCCTAGCAACGCTGTTATGAATAATAAAAAAAAATATATTTTTTCAACATTTCATATTGCCTAGCAACGCTTTCTCTAATTTTGTAAAAAAAATATATTTTTTCAACATTTCAAAATGCCTAGCACCGCTTTCATGAATTTTGTGAAAACAATATATTTTTTCAACATTTCTAAATGCCTAGCAACGCTGTTATGAATAATGTGAAAAAAATATATTTTTTCAAAATTTCATATTGCCTAGCAACGCTGTTACGAATAATGTGAAAAAAATATATGTTTTCAACATTTCTAAATGCCTAGCAACGCTGTTATGAATAATGTGAAAAAAATATATTTTTTCAACATTTCATTATGCCTAGCAACGCTTACATGAATTTTGTTTAACACGTATATTTTTTCAACATTTCAAAATGGCTAGCAACGCTTTCATGAATTTTGTAAAAAAAGTATATTTGTACAACATTTTCAAATGCCTAGCAACGCTTTCATGAATTTTGTGAAAAAAATATATTTTTTCAACATTTCATAATGCCTAGCAACGCTGTTACGAATAATGTGAAAAAAATATATTTTTTCAACATTTCTAAATGCCTATCAACGCTGTTATAAATAATGTGAAAAAAATATATTTTTTTAACATTTCATAATGCCTAGCAACGCTTTCTCGAATTTTGTAAAAAAAATATATTTTCTTCATCATTTCAAAATGCCTAGCAATGCTTTCATGAATTTTGTGAAAAACATATATTTTTTCAACCTTTCTAAATGCCTAGCAACGCTGTTATGAATAATAAAAAAAATATATATTTTTTCAACATTTTAAAATGCCTAGCAACGCTTTCATGAATTTTGTGAATAAAATATATTTTTTCAACATTTCATATTGCCTAGCAACGCATTCTCGAATTTTGTCAAAAAAATATATTTTTTCAACATTTCAAAATGCCTAGCAATGCTTTCATGAATTTTGTGAAAAAAATATGTTTTCAACATTTCTAAATGCCTAGCAACGCTGTTATGAATAATGTGAAAAAAAAATATTTTTTCAACATTTCATAATGTCTAGCAACGCTTTCTCGAATTTTGTGAAAAAAATATATTTTTTCAACATTTCAAAATGCCTAGCAACGCTTTCATTAATTTTGTGATAAAAATATATTTTTCCAACATTTCTAAATGCCTAGCAACGCTGTTATGATTAATGTGAAAAAAATATATTTTTTCAACATTTCAAAGTGCCTAGCAACACTTTCACGAGTTTTGTAAAAAAAATATCATTTTTCAACATTTTAAAATGAATAGCAACGCTTTCATTAATTTTGTCAAACAAATATATTTTTTCAACATTTCATAATGCCTAGCAACGCTGTTACGAATAATGTAAAAAAAATATATTTTTTCAACAATTCAAAATGCCTAGCAACGCTCTCATGAATTTTGTGAATAAAATATATTTTTTCAACATTTCTAAATGCCTAGCAACGCTGTTATGAATAATGTGAAAAAAATATATTTTTTCAACATTTCATATTGCCTAGCAAGGCATTCTCGAATTTTGTCAAAAAAATTTATTTTTTCAACATTTCCAAATGCCTAGCAACGCTTTCATGAATTTTGTGAAAAAAAATATGTTTTTTTAACATTTCAAAATGCCTAGCAACGCTTTCATGAATTTTGTGATACAAATATATTTTTTCAACATTTCTAAATGCCCAGCAATGCTGTTATGAATAATGTGAAAAAAATATATTTTTTCAACATTTCAACATGCCTAGCAACGCTTTCATGAATTTGTAAAAAAAATATATTTTTCAACATTTTAAAATGCCTAGCAACGCTTTCATGAATTTGGTGAATAAAATATATTTTTTCAACATTTCTAAATTCCTAGCAACGCTGTTATGAATCATTTGAAAAAAATATATTTTTTCAACATTTCATAATGCCTAGCAACGCTGATACGAATAATGTGAAAAAAATATATTTTTTCAACATTTCTAAATGCCTAGCAACGCTGTTATAAATAATGTGAAAAAATATATTTTTTTAACATTTCTTAATGCCTAGCAACGCTTTCTCGAATTTTGTAAAAAAAATATATTTTCTTCAACATTTCAAAATGAATAGCAATGCTTTCATGAATTTTGTGAAAAAAATATATTTTTTCAATCTTTCTAAATGCCTAGCAACGCTGTTACGAATAATGTGAAAAAAATATATGTTTTCAACATTTCTAAATGCCTAGCAACGCTGTTATGAATAATGTGATAAAAATATATTTTTTCAACATTTCATTATGCCTAGCAACGCTTACATGAATTTTGTTTAACACGTATATTTTTTCAACATTTCAAAATGCCTAGTAACGCTTTCATGAATTTTGTAAAAAAAGTATATTTGTACAACATTTTCAAATGCCTAGCAACGCTTTCATGAATTTTGTGAAAAAAAATATGTTTTCAACATTTCTAAATTCCTAGCAACGCTGTTATGAATAATTTGAAAAAAATATATTTTTTCAACATTTCATAATGCCTAGCAACGCTGTTACGAATAATGTGAAAAAAATATATTTTTTCAACATTTCTAAATGCCTAGCAACGCTGTTATAAATAATGTGAAAAAAATATATTTTTTTAACATTTCATGATGCCTAGCAACGCTTTCTCGAATTTTGTAAAAAAAATATATTTTCTTCAACATTTCAAAATGCCTAGCAATGTAAAAGAATATATTTTTTCAACATTTTAAAATGCCTAGCAACGCTTTCAATAATTGTGTGAAAAAAATATATTATTTCAACATTTCAAAATGTCTAGCAACGCTCTCATGAATTTGGTAAAAAAAATATATTTTTTCAACATATCAAAATGCCTCGCAACGCTTTCATGAATTTTGTAAAAAAAATATATTTTTTCAACATTTCAAAAAACCTAGCAACGCTTTCATGTATTTGTTAAGAAAATTATATTTTTTCAATATTTCGAAATGCTTAGCAATGCTTTCATGAATTTTGTAAAAAAAATATCATTTTTCAACATTTTAAAATGAATAGCAACGCTTTCATTAATTTTGTCAAACAAATATATTTTTTCAACATTTCATAATGCCTAGCAACGCTGTTACGAATAATGTAAAAAAAATATATTTTTTCAACAATTCAAAATGCCTAGCAACGCTTTCATGAATTTTGTGAATAAAATATATTTTTTCAACATTTCTAAATGCCTAGCAACGCTGTTATGAATAATGTGAAAAAAATATATTTTTTCAACATTTCATATTGCCTAGCAAGGCATTCTCGAATTTTGTCAAAAAAATTTATTTTTTCAACATTTCCAAATGCCTAGCAACGCTTTCATGAATTTTGTGAAAAAAAATATGTTTTTTTAACATTTCAAAATGCCTAGCAACGCTTTCATGAATTTTGTGATACAAATATATTTTTTCAACATTTCTAAATGCCCAGCAATGCTGTTATGAATAATGTGAAAAAAATATATTTTTTCAACATTTCAACATGCCTAGCAACGCTTTCATGAATTTGTAAAAAAAATATATTTTTCAACATTTTAAAATGCCTAGCAACGCTTTCATGAATTTGGTGAATAAAATATATTTTTTCAACATTTCTAAATTCCTAGCAACGCTGTTATGAATCATTTGAAAAAAATATATTTTTTCAACATTTCATAATGCCTAGCAACGCTGATACGAATAATGTGAAAAAAATATATTTTTTCAACATTTCTAAATGCCTAGCAACGCTGTTATAAATAATGTGAAAAAAATATATTTTTTTAACATTTCTTAATGCCTAGCAACGCTTTCTCGAATTTTGTAAAAAAAATATATTTTCTTCAACATTTCAAAATGAATAGCAATGCTTTCATGAATTTTGTGAAAAAAATATATTTTTTCAATCTTTCTAAATGCCTAGCAACGCTGTTACGAATAATGTGAAAAAAATATATGTTTTCAACATTTCTAAATGCCTAGCAACGCTGTTATGAATAATGTGACAAAAATATATTTTTTCAACATTTCATTATGCCTAGCAACGCTTACATGAATTTTGTTTAACACGTATATTTTTTCAACATTTCAAAATGCCTAGTAACGCTTTCATGAATTTTGTAAAAAAAGTATATTTGTACAACATTTTCAAATGCCTAGCAACGCTTTCATGAATTTTGTGAAAAAAAATATGTTTTCAACATTTCTAAATTCCTAGCAACGTTGTTATGAATAATTTGAAAAAAATATATTTTTTCAACATTTCATAATGCCTAGCAACGCTGTTACGAATAATGTGAAAAAAATATATTTTTTCAACATTTCTAAATGCCTAGCAACGCTGTTATAAATAATGTGAAAAAAATATATTTTTTTAACATTTCATGATGCCTAGCAACGCTTTCTCGAATTTTGTAAAAAAAATATATTTTCTTCAACATTTCAAAATGCCTAGCAATGTAAAAGAATATATTTTTTCAACATTTTAAAATGCCTAGCAACGCTTTCAATAATTGTGTGAAAAAAATATATTATTTCAACATTTCAAAATGTCTAGCAACGCTCTCATGAATTTGGTAAAAAAAATATATTTTTTCAACATATCAAAATGCCTCGCAACGCTTTCATGAATTTTGTAAAAAAAATATATTTTTTCAACATTTCAAAAAACCTAGCAACGCTTTCATGTATTTGTTAAGAAAATTATATTTTTTCAATATTTCGAAATGCTTAGCAATGCTTTCATGAATTTTGTAAAAAAAATATATTTTTTCAACATTTCATAATGCCTAGCAACGCTTTCATGAGTTTTGTAAAAATAATTATTTTGTCAACATTTTTAAATGCCTAGCAACGCTTTCATGAATTTTGTAAAAAAAATATATTTTTTCAACATTTCAAAATGCCTAGCAACGCTTTCATGAATTTGGTAAACAAAATATATTTTTTCTACATTTCAAAAGTCCTAGCAAAGCTTTCATGAATTTGGTAAACAAAATATATGTTTTCCACATTTCAAAATGCCTAGCAACGCTTTTATGAATAATGTGAAGAAATTTTATTTTTTGAACATTTCATAATGAATAGCAACGCTTTCATGAATTTTGTAAAAAAAAGTATATTTTTTCAACATTGCAAAATGCCTATCAACGCTTTCATGAATTTTTTAAACTAAATATATTTATACATTTCAAAAGGCCTAGCAACGCTTTCAGGAATTTTGCAAAAAAAAATATATTTTTTCATCATTTCAAAATTCCTAGCAACGCTTTCATGAATTTTGTAAAAAAAATATGTTTTTTCAACATTTCAAAATGCCTAGCAACGCTTTCATGAATTTGGTAAACACAATATATTTTTTCCACATTTCAAAATGCCTAGCAACGCTTTTATGAATAATGTGAAAAAAAAATTAGTTTCTCAACATTTCATAATGCCTAGCAACGCTTTCACGAATTTTGTAATAAAAAGTATATTTTTTCAACATTGCAAAATGCCTATCAACGCTTTCATGAACTTTGTAAAATAAATATATTTTCTCAACATTTTAAAATGCCTAGCAACGCTTTCATGAATTTTGTGAAAAAAATTTTTTTTTCCACATTTCAAAATGCCTAGCAGCGCTTTTATGAATAATGTGAAAAAATTTTATTTTTTGAACATTTCATAATGCATTGCAACGCTTTCATGATTTTTGTAAAAAAAATAAAATTTTTAAACATTTCAAAATGGCTAGCAACTCTTTCATGAATTTCGTAAAAAAAATATATTTTTTCAATATTTTAAAAGGCCTAGCAACGCTTTCATGAATTTGGTAAACAAAACATATTTTTTCAACATTTTAAAATGCCTAGCAAGGCTTTTATGATTTTTGTGAAAAAAATATTTTTTCCAACATTTCTAAATACCTAGCAACGCTTTCAATAATTGTGTGAAAAAATATGTATTTTCAACATTTCATAATGCCTAGCAACGCTTTCACGAATTTTGTAATAAAAAGTATATTTTTTCAACATTGCAAAATGAATATCAACGCTTTCATGAACTTTGTAAAAAAAATATATTTTTCAACATTTTAAAATGCCTAGCAACGCTTTCATGAATTTTGTGAAAAAAAAATTTTTTTCCACATTTCAAAATGCCTAGCAACGCTTTTATGAATAATGTGAGAAAATTTTATTTTTTGAACATATCATAATGCATTGCAACGCTTTCATGATTTTTGTAAGAAAAATAAAATTTTTTAACATTTCAAAATTGCTAGAAACGCTTTCATGAATTTCGTAAAAAAAATATATTTTTTCAACATTTCAAAATGCCTTGCAACGCTTTCATGAATTTTGCAAAAACATTATATTTTATCAACATTTTAAAATGCCTAGCAACGCTTTCACGAATATTGTAAAAAAAGCATATTTTTTCAACATTTCAAAATGCCTATCAACGCTGTTATGAATAATGTGGAAAAATTATATTTTTCAACATTTTAAAATGCCTAGCAACGCTTTCATGAATTTGTGCAAAAAAAATATATTTTTCAACATTACATCATGCCTAGCAACGCTTTCACGAATTTTGTAAAAAAAGTATATTTTTTCAACATTGGAAAATGCCTATCAACGCTTTCATGAAATTTGTAAAAAAAATATTTTTTTTCTACATTTCAAAATGCCTAGCAACGCTTTCACGAATTTTGTAAAAAAAATATGTTTTTTCAACCTTTCAAAATGCCTAGCAACGCTTTCATGAATTTGGTAAACAAAACATATTTTTTCAACATTTTAAAATGCCTAGCAAGGCTTTTATGATTTTTGTGAAAAAAATATTTTTTCCAACATTTCTAAATACCTAGCAACGCTTTCAATAATTGTGTGAAAAAATATGTATTTTCAACATTTCATAATGCCTAGCAACGCTTTCTCGAATTTTGTAAAAAAAATATATTTTTTCAACATTTCAAATTGCCTAGCAACGCTTTCATGAATTTGGTAAAAAAAATATATTTTTTCAACACTTCAAAATGCCTAGCAACGCTTTCATGAATTTTGTAAAAAAAATATGTTTTTTCAAAATTTCAAAATGCCTAGCAACGCTTTCATGAATTTTGTAAAAAAATATATTTTTTCAACATTTAAAAATGCCTAGCAATGCTTTCAATAATTGTGTGAAAAAAATATATAATTTTACATTTCATAATGCCTAGCAACGCTTTCTCGAATTTTGTAAAATAAATACATTTTTTCAACATTTCAAAATGCCTAGCAACGCTTTCACGAATGTTGTAAAAAAATATATTTAATCATTACTTCAAAATGCCTAGCAACGCTTTTATGAATAATGTAAAAACATTTTGTTTTTTGAACTTTTCATAATGCTTAGCAACGCTTTCTCAAATTTTGTGAAAAAAATATATTTCTTCAACATTTGAAAATGCCTAGCAACGCTTTCACGAATTTTGTAAAAAAATATATTTAATCATTACTTCAAAATGCCTAGCAACGCTTTTATGAATAATGTAAAAACATTTTGTGAAAAAATTAATTTTTTCAACATTTCATAACGCCTAGCAACGCTTTCATAAATTTTCCAAAAATCATTTATTTTTTCAACATTTCAAAATGCCTAGCAACGCTTTCATGAAATTTTTAAACAAAATATAATTTTTCAACATTTCAAAAGGCCTAGCAACGCTTTAATGAATTTTTCAAAAAAAATATATTTTTTCAACATTTTAAATGCCTAGCAACGCTGTTATGAATAATGTGAAAAAAACATATTTCTTCAACATTTCAAAATGCGTAGCAACGCTTTCATGAATTTTGTAAACAAAATATATGTTTTCCACATTTCAAAATGCCTAGCAACGCTGTTATGAATAATGTGAAAAACATATATTTTTTTAACATTTCATAATGCCTAGCAACGGTTTCATAATATTGTGAAAAAAATATTTTTCTTCAAGATTTGAAAATGCCTAGCAACGCTTTCATGAATTTTGTGAAAAAAACATATTTATTCAACATTTCATAATGCCTAGCAACGCTTTCATGAATTTTGCAAAACAAAATATATTTTTTCAACATTTTAAAATGCCTAGAAACGCTGTTATGAATAATGTGAAAAAAATATATTTCTTCAACATTTCAAAATGCCTAGCAACGCTTTTATGAATAATGTGAAAAAAACATATTTATTCAACATTTCATAATGCCTAGCAACGCTTTCATGAATTTTGCAAAACAAAATATATTTTTTCAACATTTTAAAATGCCTAGAAACGCTGTTATGAATAATGTGAAAAAAATATATTTCTTCAACATTTCAAAATGCCTAGCAACGCTTTTATTAATAATGTGAAAAAAAAATTATTTTCATAATATTGTGAAAAAAATATTTTTCTTCAAGATTTGAAAATGCCTAGCAACGCTTTCATGAATTTTGTGAAAAAAACATATTTATTCAACATTTCATAATGCCTAGCAACGCTTTCACGAATTATGTAGAAAAAGTATTTTTTTTCAACATTGCAAAATGCCTATCAACGCTTTCATGAATTTTGTGAAAAAAATATATGTTTTCAACATTTTAAAATGGCTAGCAACGCTTTCATGAATTTTGTGAAAAAAATAGGTTTTTTCAACATTTCAAAATGGCTAGCAACGCTTTCATTAATTTGGTAAACAAAATATAATTTTTCAACTTTTCAAAACGCCTAGCAACGCTTTCATGAATTTGGTAAACAAAATATTCTTTTTTAACATTTCATAATGCCTAGCAACGCTTTCATGAATTTTGTAAAAAAAATATGTTTTTTCAACATTTCAAAATGGCTAGCCACGCTTTCATGAATTTGGTAAAAAAAATATATTTTTTTAACATTTTAAAATGCCTAGCAACGCTTTCATGAATTTTGTGAAAAAAATTTATTTTTTCCACATTTCAAAATGCTTAGCAACGCTTTTATGAATAATGAGAAAAAAATATATTTTTCCACATTTCAAAATGCTTAGCAACGCTTTTATGAATAATGTGAAAACATAATTATTTATTTTTTCAACATTTCATAATGCCTAGCAACGCTTTCACGAATTTTGTGAAAAAAGTATATTTTTCAACATTTCAAAATACCTAGCAACGCTTTCATGAATTTGGTAAACAAAATATATTTTTTCAACATTTTAAAATGCCTAGCAACGCTTTCATGATTTTTGTGAAAAAAATATAATTTTTCAACAATTCAAAACGCCTAACAACGCTGTTATATATAATGTGAAAAAAATATATTTTTTCAACATTTCAAAATGCCTAGCAACGCTCATGACCTTTATAAAAAAAATATATTTTTTCAACATTTTAAAATGCCTAGCAACGCTTTCATGAATTTTGTGAAAAAAATATATTTTTTCAACTTTTCTAAATGCGTGCAACGCTTTCATGAATTTTTTAAACAAAATATATTTTTTCAACATTTCGAAAGGCCTAGCAACGCTTTAATGAGTTTTGGAAAAAAAAAATATTTTTTCAACATTTTAAAATGCCTAGCAACGCTTTCACGAATTTTGTAAAAAAAGTATATTTTTTCAACAATTCAAAATGCCTAACAACGCTGTTATGAATAATGTGAAAAAAATATATTTTTTCAACATTTTAAAATGCCTAGCAACGCTTTCATGAATATTGTGAAAAAAATATATTTTTTCAACTTTTCTAAATGCGTAGCAACGCTTTCATGAATTTTTTCAACAAAATATATTTTTTCAACATTTCAAAATGCCTAGCAACGCTTTCATGAATTATTGTAAAAAAAATATGTTTTTTCAACATTTCAAAATGCCTAGTAACGCTTTCATGAATTTTTTAAACAAAATATATTTTTTCAACATTTCAAAAGGCCTAGCAACGCTTTAATGAATTTTGGAAAAAAAATATATTTTTTCAACATTTTAAAATGCCTAGCAACGCTTTCACAAATTTTGTAAAAAAAGTATATTTTTTCAACAATTCAAAATGCCTAACAACGTTGTTATGAATAATGTGAAAAAAATATAATTTTTCAACATTTCAAAATGCCTAGCAACGCTTTCATGAATTTGGTAAACAAAATATATGTTTTCCACATTTCAAAATGCTTAGCAACGCTTTTATGAATAATGTGAAATAAATATATTTTTCCACATTTCAAAATGTTTAGCAACGCTTTTATGAATAATGTGAAACAAAAATTATTTTTTCAACATTTCATAATGCCTAGCAACGCTTTCCCGAATTTTGTAAAAAAAGTATATTTTTCAACATTTCAAAATGCCTAGCAACGCTTTCATGAATTTGGTAAACAAAATATATTTTTTCAACATTTTAAAATGCCTAGCATTGCTTTCATGATTTTTGTGAAAAAAATATAATTTTTCAACAATTCAAAACGCCTATCAACGCTGTTATGAATAATGTGAAAAAAATATATTTTTTCAACATTTCAAAATGCCTAGCAACGCTTTCATGAACTTTGTAAAAAAAATATATTTTTTTAACATTTTAAAATGCCTAGCAACGCTTTCATGAATATTGTGAAAAAAATATATTTTTTCAACTTTTCTAAATGCGTAGCAACGCTTTCATGAATTTTTTCAACAAAATATATTTTTTCAACATTTCAAAATGCCTAGCAACGCTTTAATGAATTTTGGAAAAAAAATATATTTTTTCAACAATTCAAAATGCCTAACAACGCTGTTATGAATAATGTGAAAAAAATATATTTTTTCAACATTTCAAAATGCCTAGCAACGCTTTCATGAATTATTGTAAAAAAAATATGTTTTTTCAACATTTCAAAATGCCTAGTAACGCTTTCATGAATTTTTTAAACAAAATATATTTTTTCAACATTTCAAAAGGCCTAGCAACGCTTTAATGAATTTTCCAAAAAAAATATATTTTTTCAACATTTCAAAATGCCTAGCAACGCTTTCACGAATTTTGTAATAAAAGTATATTTTTTCAACAATTCAAAATGGCTATCAACGCTTTCATGAACTTTGTAAAAAAAATATATTTTTTCAACATTTCAAAATGCCTAGTAACGCTTTCATGAATTTTTTAAACAAAATATATTTTTTCAACATTTCAAAAGGCCTAGCAACGCTTTAATGAATTTTGCAAAAAAAATATATTTTTTCAACATTTCAAAATGCCTAGCAACGCTTTCACGAATTTTGTAATAAAAGTATATTTTTTCAACAATTCAAAATGCCTATCAACGCTTTCATGAACTTTGTAAAAAAAATATATTTTTTCAACATTTTAAAATGCCTAGCAACGCTTTCATGAATTTTGTGAAAAAAATATATCTTTTCAACATTTCTAAATGCATAGCAACGCATTCATTAATTTTTTAAACAAAATATATTTTTTCAACATTTCAAAAGGCCTAGCAACGCTTTAATGAGTTTTGGAAAAAAAATATATTTTTTCAACATTTTAAAATGCCTAGCAACGCTTTCACGAATTTTGTAAAAAAAGTATATTTTTTCAACAATTCAAAATGCCTAACAACGCTGTTATGAATAATGTGGAAAAATATAATTTTTCAACATTTCAAAATGCCTAGCAACGCTTTCATGAATTTGGTAAACAAAATATATGTTTTCCACATTTCAAAATGCTTAGCAACGCTTTTATGAATTTTGTGAAAAAAATATATTTTTCCACATTTCAAAATGTTTAGCAACGCTTTTATGAATAATGTGAAACAAAAATTATTTTTTCAACATTTCATAATGCCTAGCAACGCTTTCACGAATTTTGTAAAAAAAGTATATTTTTCAATATTTCAAAATGCCTAGCAACGCTTTCATGAATTTTTTAAACAAAATATATTTTTTCAACATTTCAAAAGGCCTAGCAACGCTTTAATGAATTTTGCAAAAAAAATATATTTTTTCAACATTTTAAAATGCCTAGCAACGCTTTCACGAATTTTGTAAAAAAAGAATATTTTTTCAACAATTCAAAATGCCTAACAACGCTGTTATGAATAATGTGAAATAAATTTATTTTTTCAACATTTCAAATTGCCTAGCAACGCTTTCATGAATTATTGTAAATAAAATATGTTTTTTCAACATTTCTAAATACCTAGCAACGCTTTCATGAATTTTTTAAACAAAATATATTTTTTCAACATTTCAAAAGGCCTAGCCACGCTTAAATGAATTTTGCAAAAAAAATATATTTTTTTCAACTTTTTAAAATGCCTAGCAACGCTTTCACGAATTTTGTAAAAGAAGTATATTTTTTCAACAATTCAAAATGCCTAACAACGCTGTTATGAATAATGTGAAAAAAAAAATTTTCAACATTTCAAAATGCCTAGCAACGCTTTCATGAATTTGGTAAACAAAATATATGTTTTCCACATTTCAAAATGCTTAGCAACGCTTTTATGAATAATGTGAAAAAAATATATTTTTCCACATTTCAAAATGTTTAGCAACGCTTTTATGAATAATGTGAAACAAAAATTATTTTTTCAACATTTCATAATGCCTAGCAACGCTTTCACGAATTTTGTAAAAAAAAGTATATTTTTCAACATTTCAAAATGCCTAGCAACGCTTTCATGAATTTGCTAAACAAAATATATTTTTTCAACATTTTAAAATGCCTAGCAACGCTTTCATGATTTTTGTGAAAAAAATATAATTTTTCAACAATTCAAAACGCCTAACAACGCTGTTATGAATAATGTGAAAAAAATATATTTTTTCAACATTTCAAAATGCCTAGCAACGCTTTCACGAATTTTGTAATAAAAGTATATTTTTTAAACAATTCAAAATGCCTATCAACGCTTTCATGAACTTTGTAAAAAAAATATATTTTTTCAACATTTTAAAATGCCTAGCAAAGCTTTCATGAATTTTGTGAAAAAAATATATTTTTTCAACATTTCTAAATGCGTAGCAACGGTTTCATTAATTTTTTAAACAAAATATATTTTTTCAACATTTGAAAAGGCCTAGCAACGCTTTAATGAATTTTGCAAAAAAAATATATTTTTTCAACATTTTAAAATGCCTAGCAACGCTTTCACGAATTTTGTAAAAAAAGAATATTTTTTCAACAATTCAAAATGCCTAACAACGCTGTTATGAATAATGTGAAATAAATTTATTTTTTCAACATTTCAAATTGCCTAGCAACGCTTTCATGAATTATTGTATATAAAATATGTTTTTTCAACATTTCTAAATGCCTAGCAACGCTTTCATGAATTTTTTAAACAAAATATATTTTTTCAACAATTCAAAAGGCCTAGCCACGCTTTATTGAATTTGGCAAAATAAATATTTTTTATTCAACTTTTTAAAATGCCTAGCAACGCTTTCACGAATTTTGTAAAAACAGTATATTTTTTCAACAATTCAAAATGCCTAACAACGCTGTTATGAATAACGTGAAAAAAAATATATTTTTTTTTCATTTCAAAATGCCGAGCAACGCTTTCATGAATTTGGTAAACAAAATATATGTTTTCCACATTTCAAAATGCTTAGCAACGCTTTTATGAATAATGAAAAAAAATATATTTTTTCCACATTTCAAAATGCTTAGCAACGCTTTTATGAATAATGTGAAAAAAAATTATTTTTTTAACATTTCATAATGCCTAGCAACGCTTTCACGAATTTTGTAAAAAAAAGTATATTTTTCAATATTGCAAAATGCCTATCAACGCTTTCATGAATTTGTTAAAAAAAATATATTTTTTCAACATTTTAAAATGCTTAGCAACGCTTTCATGAATTTTGTGAAAAAATAGGTTTTTTCAACATTTCGAAATGGCTAGCAACGCTTTCATGAATTTGGTAAACAAAATTTATTTTTTCAACATTTTAAAATGCCTAGCAACGCTTTCATGATTTTTGTGAAAAAAATATAATTTTTCAACAATTCAAAACGCCTAACAACGCTGTTGTGAATAATGTGAAAAAAATATATTTTTTCAACATTTCAAAATGCCTAGCAACGCTTTCATGAATTTGGTAAATAAAATATATGTTTTCCACATTTCAAAATGCTTAGCAACCCTTTTATGAATAATGTGAAAAAAATATATTTTTCCACATTTCAAAATGTTTAGCAACGCTTTTATGAATAATGTGAAACAAAAATTATTTTTTCAACATTTCATAATGCCTAGCAACGCTTTCACGAATTTTGTAAAAAAAAGTATATTTTTCAACATTTCAAAATGCCTAGCAACGCTTTCATGAATTTGCTAAACAAAATATATTTTTTCAACATTTTAAAATGCCTAGCAACGCTTTCATGATTTTTGTGAAAAAAATATAATTTTTCAACAATTCAAAACGCCTATCAACGCTGTTATGAATAATGTGAAAAAATATATTTTTTCAACATTTCAAAATGCCTAGCAACGCTTTCATGAATTATTGTAATAAAAAATATGTTTTTTCAACATTTCAAAATGCCTAGTAACGCTTTCATGAATTTTTTAAACAAAATATATTTTTTCAACATTTCAAAAGGCCTAGAAACGCTTTAATGAATTTTGCAAAAAAATTATATTTTTTCAACATTTCAAAATGCCTAGCAACGCTTTCACGAATTTTGTAATAAAAGTATATTTTTTAAACAATTCAAAATGCCTATCAACGCTTCATGAACTTTGTAAAAAAAATATATTTTTTCAACATTTTAAAATGCCTAGCAAAGCTTTCATGAATTTTGTGAAAAAAATATATTTTTTCAACATTTCTAAATGCGTAGCAACGGTTTCATTAATTTTTTAAACAAAATATATTTTTTCAACATTTGAAAAGGCCTAGCAACGCTTTAATGAATTTTGCAAAAAAAGTATATTTTTTCAACATTTTAAAATGCCTAGCAACGCTTTCACGAATTTTGTAAAAAAAGAATATTTTTTCAACAATTCAAAATGCCTAATAACGCTGTTATGAATAATGTGAAATAAATTTATTTTTTCATCATTTCAAATTGCCTAGCAACGCTTTCACGAATTTTGTAAAAAAAAGTATATTTTTCAACATTTCAAAATGCCTAGCAACGCTTTCATGAATTTGCTAAACAAAATATATTTTTTCAACATTTCAAAAGGCCTAGCCACGCTTTATTGAATTTGGCAAAATAAATATTTTTTTTTCAACTTTTTAAAATGCCTAGCAACGCTTTCACGAATTTTGTAAAAAAAGTATATTTTTTCAACAATTCAAAATGCCTAACAACGCAGTTATGAATAACGTGAAAAAAAATATATTTTTTCAACATTTCAAAATGCCGAGCAACGCTTTCATGAATTTGGTAAACAAAATATATGTTTTCCACATTTCAAAATGCTTAGCAACGCTTTTATGAATAATGAAAAAAAATATATTTTTTCCACATTTCAAAATGCTTAGCAACGCTTTTATGAATAATGTGAAAAAAAATTATTTTTTTAACATTTCATAATGCCTAGCAACGCTTTCACGAATTTTGTAAAAAAAAGTATATTTTTCAATATTGCAAAATGCCTATCAACGCTTTCATGAATTTGTTAAAAAAAATATATTTTTTCAACATTTTAAAATGCTTAGCAACGCTTTCATGAATTTTGTGAAAAAATAGGTTTTTTCAACATTTCGAAATGGCTAGCAACGCTTTCATGAATTTGGTAAACAAAATATATTTTTTCAACATTTTAAAATGCCTAGCAACGCTTTCATGATTTTTGTGAAAAAAATATAATTTTTCAACAATTCAAAACGCCTAACAACGCTGTTGTGAATAATGTGAAAAAAATATATTTTTTCAACATTTCAAAATGCCTAGCAACGCTTTCATGAATTTGGTAAACAAAATATATGTTTTCCACATTTCAAAATGCCTAGTTACGCTTTTATGAATAATGTGAAAAAATTATTTCCAAAACTTTTGTACGAAATGAGTATTAAAATGTTGATAATTTTCTACATTTCTGCAGACATATGTCAACATCCCAACATCGTCACACTCGCCGTTGACGGGTTTTAGAGGTTCCTCCTTTTGTCAGAACTCTGTATGAACTCCGAAAAAGGTCAGGGTTTATAAAACGTTCTGACAGATGGAGGACCTCCGAAACTCGTCAACGGCGAGTCTGACGATGTTTTGAATGGCAGGTATTTAGGATACTCTAAATATAAGTATTATAATTTATCGTTTAATAATTAACAAAATAATAAATAAGAACTAATAAATGAAGGAAAATATTCTGGAACAATTTATACAGTTAACACAATGCTTGTTGTTGGCGGGAGCTCGTGACATGTGTTAAAACTATTGATTTATATTAGATCACTATCTTTCGGAACATTAATTATATCTTGATCAAAATTTTGGTAAAAGATCATCATACTTCAAATTAATGATACGATGACAATATACTGAACATGAGAGTTTCATTGAGAAAGTATAAAGACAAGTATAAGAGTCCCTCCCACGATCGAACTACAATCAATAATAATGTCCAAAAGCGATTTATTACCTATTAAACATTTATTAAACCTGTTTAAGGCTTGCGCGAATAACTGATTGGGTGGTAACTGATCTATTATCGACCGCCGAGAGTAGAAAATTATTAACGTACTATTATCGCTATTAAAAATAAGGGTTAGTGGTAGTAGGCTGAAAATATAGGAGTGCATTTATTTGTTAAAGCCATATCATAGAAAATTTCAAAATAAAAATCTTATCAAAATAATATTTTTGCAATGGACCGCCCTTATTACTTGAGGGTATGAAAAATAGTATAAGTCCTATTTTCAGACCTACTGAATATAAACACACAATTTCATAAGAATCGATGAAGTCGTTTCTGAGGAGTGTGGTTACAACACTGACACGAGAATTTTACATATAAGATTTCTTTTCTCCTACAAATTGTATTATATTTGAGCAACAATACTAAACCAATTGTTATATCGTTGCCAAGCAAATAGAATAATTTTAGGTTTAAAAATTGCTAGCTATGTTGTGATAGATGATTCCCAAAATGATCAAAAAAAAGAAGGTATAAAGTGATGTGACTTGCTAGCCAAACTATGGACTTTACCTCATTTTCATGAGACTTGTCGATTTAGATATCGGTCAGACTTGCCATGCTAGGTCAACGATCGTCGCAGTGGACGGTTTAGTTTTGTAGATAGGCTGGAGGTTTACTTGGACTTGGAATCGTATTTTGAACTTTTATATGGTATCATCTTATTTAAAAGTTTTCCTGTTAAAACTGCTGGGAACAGCTTGGATAACACTAAGGCGATCAATACCAAAAGTGTATTGCTTTGACGAAAACCTTTCCCCTTTTTGGCCATAATTTAGATTGAAATCATATTCTTGAGTTTGTCGTTGCATAATGTTTTTTCTAACCTCAGTATTTTCAGTTCTGTTCTCCCTGTTAAATTTTATTCTTGTTTTGAACAAAATCATAATTACTTAAAAACTCCATACAATATTTTTGTATTCATCGAAAACTTACTTTTCTATTTCAGTGAATTCCGTAAATTGTTTCCCATTGGAAGTAGATTCTTCAACGATTGGTTATCCGTATACCTTTATATAAACATGATATTTGCCAAACCTGTCTATATATCTGATAGGTTTCCATGTGATCCTTTTTAGATAACGTGTAGTGAATGTTGACCCTTCTCTAAATTTCCTGGTTCTTTTATATTACTTGACCAGTAGATATCATGAGCAAAATCACAGAACATCCACCTCTCCACTACAACACTGTTTGCAATGATCCTCTCTCTCACTCATAATATTATACATCAGACCGAATCTTCCTACCTTGGCTAAGCTATACTTTCATTCTGATCTCTGTTACACCTCTAAAACACACAGCACAGCGATCGGAAAAGAACCAATAAAACAGAGCTTTTAGAATCCCTTTGTGAAATCACGGTTTACGGAGCTAATTACTCTGATGTTCATCAACTTTGTAATTCTTTGGGTGTGTAGCACAAAACGTTTACAAGATTGCCACTATCCTACTCATTTCTTCTACTAATATAGTCTACATTTGAAAAATGTTTTTCTTATTAAATTTATTTTTTGAAGGCTTGATAAACCTTGCTACTCTGTTTCCCTCATTGCAACTTATCCAATTCCTTATTTACCCGGGAGGTAGTCATCAATGAATCTGATTTAGCTGTAGCTAACATCATGTAGTAACTAAACTAAAAAATCTCATACATTCATTTCAGTTTACTCCCAAATTCGATTATATAGTTAATTTTGAACTTCCTTCCATCCACTAGTTTCAAAGGAAAGAATTTATAAATTCTGATTTATATACCTATTTACAGCAATACTTATTATTCATTTTTTTACCCTGTAATTCACGAAATGGCTGGGACAAATATTTGCACAATGAGACTATTCCTACCCTCCCCCCTACCTCTAGCCTCGTTCTATATTGCTTAGCTATAAGTACCAGTAGCTTGTCTAATACCTCATGTGAAACGAGGGTTAACTTTACTAGCCCAGACCGTCGATACCTACTGTCACAGCTATAATGAGGTAGGTAATTGGGGTTACATCCGCAGAGTTAGGTTCCTTGATAGTCCCTATTTACAAGACTAAGTGCCAAAGGAAAATTGGTTTACGTATCTAAATACGTTAACTTAAGAATTCACTACAACGTTTTTTAGAAGCTACTGATGAGTAGAGATATTCAAACAACGTTCCTAATGATAGACTTGTATGTGTGTGTGTGTGTGTGTGTGTGTGTGTGTGTATGGCGTGTGTATGTGTGTGTTTGTGCGCGCATGCGAGTGTGTGCAATAGAGAGCGATAGAAAGTGCGTGTTTGTGAAGCTTCGTTTGAAACGTAAAAAAAATGGTAGCCTACAAGATAATATAACTTCGTCTTTAAAGAATACTGAATCATTTAACTTATAAAACAATATTAAAAGAATATTCATGTAAACTGTTTTGTGTGGGATATATATTTGTTTAAATCATTTATAGTTATTTCATAATTAGTTAGCTCTCTATTGAAAACTGTTTCCATGTATGCAACGATACTGAACCAATATTTAAAAAGGTTGCATAGCAAATACTGTTAAAATATAGAATCAAAAGGTATGGAGCTTAGGTCATTACGTAATGAATCTCAAAGTCGTAAGTATATATTTCTTCATGGTCACTGCAGTGCACAGTTAAATTTTGTAAAAGGATGAGGCTTATTACGTATACTTGGAGTCGAGGATTGAACTTGTATACAGTATCATCGTCTTCGTAGGGCGAGATGTACAAAGTCTTGAATGGTTTTAGGTCTGCTCGAGTTTTCCGGTCCAACTTATTAGAACTAGCTCGATAGTATCAGAACAATAAAAGTCTCGGCCATAGCAATTGCCGTTTGGATTCTCATACAGGAATTTAAGCTCCTAATCTTGACTTTTTCTATGCATGAAAGTCATTTTTTTATCATATCAGGAACTTCGTTTCTCATTTGCCTATTGTGTTTTTCATCACTTAGTGACAATTTTTAATACCAAAAGCATCCTATTTTGTTACCAGGTTTATCATCTGGGAGATATTCGTTTTCCCCAGAATCATCAAATTTCTGCTAACAAATTTTCCGGTAAGCCGTATATCTTGAATATCCTATTTTTCACAGGACTACCAATTCCCTTCTCTACTAATGGAACAACATTAATATGTGAAACCTATATTCTAAAACGCCATACAACACTAAAATAATATAAAAAAACAAAAAAAATAATAATTTAACTCCAAATAGCCTTTTGTAATATAGACAACCGGGCACGAGGAAATCCGCACAAGTAATTTACACGAAAAGGCGCTTACGGACGAAACCTTCTAAAACTGACCGCGAGTGACAAAGATTAAATTGACACTATTGCTACTAAAAAAATATTAACAAAAAGTGGCTGGGTTGTTTTCTTGAATGCAGGTTGTGGAGTAACGAGCTGGTCATATACTTCCGACGACTAGATAGATGTTTTCTCAACAAATAATAAAACGTGCAGATAAAACTCCTCATGCGCCCTCTCCAGGCAAAGGAGGACACTAAAAAATTGTTATACGTTTACACAATAATTGTAAACAACCGTTTTATCTTTTTAACTATTGAAAATAGAATACCCCTAAACCTTTTTTTGAACCTATGACAGTGAAGGCTTTAATAATGGGTTCTACCTAAAAATACATAACTATAGTACCTACTTAGTAAAACACTATATTTCTTAGAACCTCTAGTTACTTTGGTTTTTACTGAATTTCTTTTGGAAAATTATTCCATTGAAGTATACAAGCCGGAAACTAAGAATATACTTTGTTTTAAAGTATCTTAAATTATAAAAATATTTGTTCATATTTATTCAAACAAGTAGATACAAGTATTGTTATAATATTTATGTCCAAAATCATGGTAGCTTTGGAACGAAACGTTCGATTTCCATCAAATTGTTTAACAACAGCTCTATCAGACACCATAATTCCACTGTGCAAATGTAGAAACTTTTCTAATTCATCCTCTTCATGTTCCAAAAAGGAAAGTTCATGCTGTTCGTATTGCCCTCGCAATATTACCTTGGTTTTGGACACGAACATTATCGTGATGTTAGGACATATGTTTGTGTATGAATTTGAAACAATATTTTTTTAGTTTCAGAGACCTTGAAACAAACTTTCATCAGAGTTTGTGGCTTACGTTTACCGGCAATGGGTTGTTTCGAATAGAAATTTACTGAAATTTTACCAGAATAAAAAAAAGGTTTAATAAAATTGTTTGATGTTTTTTACTCAGAAGGAACTATAGTTGTCCAATTGTACATAAGAACCATTATTAAAACCCTTATTATCGTGAGTTTGAAAAGAGCTTTTCGATATATCTTTTTCTATAGTTCAAATCATAAAAAGATTCCAGAACAGTGTTTCCCCGCGATATTCTTCCCTCTCCACCTGGTACATCGACCAAATAAGAGGGAACGACGTAAGTTTTTACAATCATCCAAGTACCCAGAACAATGATCTGAGCAAAAGGGCCTTTCAGTGCATAACCATTCCATTTTATACCCTAAACTAATTTGGATATTATATACCTATACCTCTAATTTATTCTTGATTATTAAGTCATTGTAACTGTCGAAGTGGGTACGGGTTTTTTAATGTTTTTGTTAAGATTATATATATAGAATAGGGTGTAAGTGTTATATTAAACATATTTACAAATGTTTGAAGCTATTCATTTTAATAGTTTTTGTAATGTTTTATAATTATGAGATAGTTCATTGTAACTGTGTTTACTTGTGAACTAGTGTTATTACTTTTCGTTTTAACGGGGGAGTTTGATTATAATACTTTTAGTGTACTATAATTGTGTTGACGACTTTTACGCAACAGAGTGCCAGCTGTAAAGCAATAGTAAATGCGACAATAGCCAAGAAATGATAGTGTAATTGGGTTTCTCATTTGAAACAAGCCACTCGACTTTAGATGCATTTGCATTCACAATAGTGTAGAGAAAGCCAAATACGTAAAGAAAATAATATTTCTCGTATTTTACTAAACCTATAATATTAAAAAATGTTATTGTAAAATATTGTAAAATTAAACCACTACGCTATAGGCTGTAATTTGTTTGTAATCAAATTAAATTTTTATAATCTGGAAAATATAACAACACAAATTACTTTACGAGTTATTAGTAAAAACCTTATGGCTTTATGCCGTAGCTTGCTAGCAGTGTTTCATTAGAATACAGTTTTGAATTACTTTATTACTTTATCAGTGCTTCTATATTAACTTATTCTATATTAGGTCAGCTGGCCGATTAGGTAAAAACCTAAAGCAAATAGAAAAAGGTAAGTACTGAATGAATGATAATATTGACCAATAGTTCCTTTGTGTACGTAATTATAACTTATTTACACCTAAGGTAACAGTATTAAGCATGTTTGGAGAACTAAATATTTGCAAGAAATATTTATTTCTATCCTTGAACAGGATATCTCAAACAGGTATCTTAAAATTCAAATTACACAGTTATATTTACTCACATATTCAATTAGACAAGAAAATAATTTATATTAATTTGTTTTATTCCATGTCCATATAACCCTCTCATGAAAGCAACAGGTGAAATTACTTCTTAGTAATACTGTGTTTTAATTACTTCTATGCTCTCACACATAATTCTGCAGGACTTTAGTAAGCATTTCGCTTGATTTATTTTTAATCAATTATCTAATCCTGTTTTCTTTATATCGGATATATGGACATAGAAATTTTAAACTGAGATTATAAAGTAAATCACTTTATATTCTTTTGTTTCAAGATTCTATTATTACTAATGGCATTAACATTTAAATTTATTACTTTATTTCTTATTTTGAATATCAAGTGGATAGACTAATTTATTTTTTATATAGATGTAACATTAATCATTTGCTTTCCATATTTGATATTAAATATTGGCACAATATTTTATTTTATGACCAACTTTTATGAAGCTTCTTGAAAATAAGTCAATTGCTAATACATGCTCTTAATTTTAATATACTTTTTATTATTTGATGATTTTACTGTTTATTCAAAATCTGGTAATTATTCTTTTGAAATTTTATAAATTTTTAAAAATTGGTTTATACTACTAAAATTTATACTTGCCCCAAAACTTTCACTGTAATTGTTCATCATGCCCCCCGGAGGTTGTTCTGGAGTACTTGGTTCCCCCTCGGATGTAGTCCTGGAGTCCTTGAGTCGGCAGCAATCGCAGTAGCTCTGGGTATGGGCCGTAATTTACATTTTACAAAATTAATAAAAAGTTCGTTCTCGCGGAAGCTCGCAAAGAAGACCATCTTCACGTCCATCTAGGGCTAGTTGTTGTCTTTAGCCGCGGAACATCATCCTGGAAACGCCTCTGGATGCCCTTGCTAAAAATTCATCCGTTCCCTTCTAAAGTTTGTATGCGTCTCCCGACTCGTCGGGCGATTCCCCACCCCTACAACAAGCCGTTGATTATTTACTTTAGACAAGCCAGTCCAGACCTGCAAATGTTGTTGTCTATTGAACTTTTTCTTTTTGTTTTGGTCCGATTTTAGCTAGGCCTCGTAAGTGTTCCTTGCGGTGTAAATTTTTATGATTCCTTGAACCATGGTTCATTATCATGATTTGAGACGCTGCTATAAACTTGATTGACTTTTCTCATCCTTTCCGTTCGTGAGTTGCGCTACTTTGGACATATTTCTTCTTCCCTAAACAGTTTATCGTTTTTGGGGCAATTACACAAACATTCCTTCTTTTACTCTATTAATACATTATTTCTATTATATCCTTCTCTCTGCTTTTAACATAATTATCTTATTATTAAAATCAGAGTTTCTCCTTCCGAAACCACCACGTCACAGAATTTTTAATAAGAAACATTTATTTTATAAATGTATTTAATTTTTTATAGGTGCCATGTTTTTGAAAAACGTTAATTTATTTTCCGTCTCATTTTAGAAATATGAAATTTACAGACACACAAAAACACAAAGTACAAACACAATACAAATCACAAATACTCTTTAATACTATCGAAAAACTACCTTTAAAACCGACACCGAGTGACCCAACATCTCCAAGCAGAAGACACTCGTGAAAATCAGGACATATCGATTAAAAACGTTCTTTCCCAGTACGTTTTAACAAATTTACAAAATTTAAAGTTCGGATGGTCATAAACTATTGTTTAAGTGATTAATAAGATTTACCGAACGTAATGGACTACAATATTCAAGAATTAAAAAACGTTAGGAAATAAGGTATTGGTTAAATTGCCCAACTTTCTGTGACTAATAACAGAAAGTCATACTTTAATTATTTGCATAGCTATCACTAAGACATGAAATCAATAGTTATATGTCTAGTAGTCCAAATTCAAATTTTCATACTGGTGTTGACAGTTCGTCTGTGGTTATTTGACCAATTACTGACTTGGTGTGCTTATAAACATGTATTTAAACTCTTGAATTTTGTACTACAATATGTTCGGGGAAACTTAAATAATCGCTTTTACATTAGCCTATGACTATCCGAAATTTAAATTTTGTAAATTTAACCTGTAGAAGGTCAAATAGTCTTAAAACAATGTGAAAGTGATTAATTAAGTTTTATCGAACGTTGTGGACTAAAATAAGAGTTTAACAAAGCAGAATCGGATGCAATCCACGAATACAGGACAAATTTACAAAATTTAAAGTTGGGATGGTCATAAACTAATGTAGAAGCGATTAATTTGTTTGAAAGGCAGAAGAAAAATTCTTCAAAATCACAAAGTATATAAATGTCAGATATACATCGAATGACAAATGATACGTTGTACTTATGTCGTCCCTTAAATGATTTAATAGTATATAACTACTTTTAAAATAACCAATTAAGGATGTAGAAACAAGGCTTATAATTTTAAAATAAAGGTCTGAGGTTTCAAGTCGTATATTATTTTCTATATTATTTTTATAATTATGTAATCCATATTCGACGATTTAAGTTTGGAATTGGGTATTACTGTTGTTTTGTTACAAACTGTTAGTTTTCAATCTGAACTATATAACATATTTTAGGATTTCGCTTGGTACCTTGTCGTAAAATATTTTTATTACAATAAAAGCAAGTATTATTAGTAATTTCGACAATATTATGTTGACAATATGTATTTATGATAAGTAAATTATCTAATCAATGTGTTTTCATTTCTTTTTTTTATAATAATTATTTAGAAAATTATAAACACAATTGTTTATCTTTACTACCATTCTGTTAGCGAAAATAAACGTCCACGTCAGAGAAAAAACAATTATTATTGATTTTTTAATAAATCTTTATATCGTTAATACGTAGTCTAATACATAAGTACCCTTCATGTAAGTGATAAAGCTATTTCATATTATTAGGTATATTTTAAAGACTTGCATTTAATTCTTTCTGTACAAAGTACATTCATAAAACAACCTTAATTATAGAACAAACAATCATGTTCGATTACACATTTAATTTACATTATTCAAATTCTCTTCAATTCGTATGGATCATTTTCTTCAAACTATTGGTACAAATTAAATCTCCTGTTATTGAAAATAATTATAATTTATGTTATCTAAATCCATAAGAAATGATACGTTTCAGTTAAAGTTTAGGCCAATTGCAACCGTCAACGTCCATTGACTAATGGAGAGAAACTTTTAACAAGTATTATTTTATATTTTTGTGAATAATAATTTTTTGCAATTACCAATTATAACTGAGTTGTTTTTTTTCCATTTTAAAGTTTCGAAAATATATAGGAAAAAATAATGGCATGACTAGAAAAGATAGATTATACTATAATCATCTCTTCAATCTCGTTTGTTCTTCATTGTTTCATTCTTCGTTTATAACAAGCTTTCAATCTATTACTTTATTAGTAAGAGAGATCCACTTGAAAATATTTTGTACTAATTAAGCCTTAGTATTTATTGGATATTCAAATAAAAATTGCATAGAAAACATGGTGTCCAGTATACATTGAACGTTTTACTTTTCTTTAAAATTGGAAAAATATTTCCTCTCTTTCATCGTAATAAATGTTAGTAGTGGAAAAATACAAATTATGATCTCTTTTTTATTCTGAAGTATTAACATCAACTTGTTAAATGTATTTACTTTTAAAGTGCAAGTATATGCCATAGTGGGAAGTGTTTGTTTTAAAATTTTTGGTATATGATTTCCACTTCATGGGAAATAAAATGATCATTGGGAAAATATTACGTAAAGCCCTTAGGGAGAAAATAAGGTTTGAAGGCAGAAAAACAGCTCGCAAAGCTTTTCCAAACTTGTAGTACCAAGAACAGGTCTAAAATTATGTGGGGAAATCAAACCGAAATGTCTGAGACTAAATACCTTCAAACAAAAATAAAAACATTATTAGTTTGGCTTCAAACACCTAGAGGAATATATTAACGGCAATGTATTTAAACAAGCCTTTTAAGTAGAGTTTATCCATCGACCGCTCTAGTCCCCTCCAGCACGTCACATTAGTTTGCAACGGAGACTTAAGCAGACCTACAACCATGGTAAGACCTTGTATATCGGTGGCTGAGAAGGCGATGATCCTGTATACAAGATAAAGCAGCATTAAAGCCAAAGTAATAAGCCCCAGCTTAGCTACAAAACTAAACCGTGCACTGCGGCGACCATTGACCAAGCAAGGCTAGTCTGACCGATATCTAAGTCTGCACGTCTCGTACAAAGGAGGTAAAGTCCGTAGATGTTCTAATCTTAGCGTCACAATCATTGTATGAATTGTTTATTCTTATTATTCAAGATAAAGTTAAATACGTACCCTTTTCAGATGCATCTGGACATGAAATCAATTTTTTCACTAATTTAATCTAAATTTGTCGTTTGCTTAGCAACATTTTAACAATTAATTGTTACATAAATGTAAGCAATTTTCAAGGAAGAAAATAAATGTTACTATTGTAACATATAAATGGTTATATATATATTAGTCATACATACAAGATTTTTACAGGAGTTTCATCTTTCATTATATTTTTATACTTTTTCAGATTATAATAGACAAATTCACAGATACACATACAATCATACACACACACCACCTCTATTTACCCCAAATGCTTATACTATTAGTTAAATGAAATTTGTAAGTGTCTCTCAAAGGAATAAGCACCAAACTTCAAATTAACATGCCGTTTATATAGCCTATACTTAGTTATCAATAAGTTTCAAAACCGTAAAAATATAAATCAGACAACTAAATTACAGTGCCTACTATAAAAACCCAGCCACAAGGTCATGTAGCTTTGCTAATATCAATACCTAGTCACTACTAGTTTCCTCATTGTAAGCGCATTACTTGGACATTAGGATGACCGCTAGAAGGTACGTTTACGTAATTCGAAGGGTAAAATGTAATTTTTCAATTGTTTGTCACTAAAAAATATATAGTTTTTCTGCTATTGAAATTAGTTGCGGATGAACTCTCTATAATTTAAATAATTTCTATTTTGTTATTGAATAAGTGTCACCCATATATATATATATATATTGTAATATTTTTTTATATATTTAATTTTATAATTTTTTGATTAATTTTGAATATATTTCTTTATAATAACACAAAATTTAATAATACTAATCTGTAGAAAATAATAAATTGCTGGGCGCCAGTTAGAATTACAGAATAATTGTAACCCTAACAGTAAAATATAGATTCCTATTACTTTTATTTTTTATTTCTTACCATTTATAGTAATAAATAAAACACTTTCTTATAATTCGATTATTTTTTGTTACTTTAGTTTTTTTTAAAATCTTATTCTAGTTACAATATTTTTTTTATACACTTTCTCTATTTCCTAATTTAGTTAAATATCACAAGACTCTTTCTTTCAGGTTATTCGGTGGGTGTTATGACAAGTTAATATTTAGTTTATGCAATTAATGTTGTAATAAATTTTATAAAAGAAACGCCTAGGAATAAAGTTATTAATTATGAATTTACAATATAATAGTTTACAATTTTTTCTTAACTTTAATCACTTATCTATGGAGTTTAATGGTTTTGTCCAAATTTCTAGCCTTTAAAATTTATTTCTATAAACAAATTTTTCACCACTATTTTTTTATGCTTGAATTCTTCCTTTAAATAAAATTTTGGCCAACCAAGTTTTTGGCTTCCAGTTCCAATGCAAGCTTCTCTAATAATGATTTTTTTCTAATATTGAAAATTTCTAGAGAAAAGAATAAAACTTTTTCCTTTGTTGAAACATTTGTTATTTAACCCACTGATTATTTGATCTTCATGTCCTTACCTGGACAGTCAGGTTTTATCCCCTATGCAATAATTTTTAGATTTTGTACAATTCTACATTTGGAAACATCAGTTTCATAATTATACTAGCCGCCATCTTGGTTTTAATATTTTATGATTATTTTTTTAGGTTATGGCTCCATTGTTTACATTTTCTTTTTTCATTTATTTTTAATTTACTTCTTTTATATTCTGAATTATTGTTATTTATTACGTTTGTGTTTTTATGTAAAAATATTACAATATATATATATATATATATATATATATATATATATATATGTATATATATTTATTTATTTTAAAAATGGTAAATTCTCTAAAGTAGCGTTTATAATTTGTAGTAGCTTTGTAGTTTAGACGTTCCAAAGTATCGTCTAAACCAGTAGCACCGAGAACGTTCGTTTCTTGGGTTTCCTTCTCTCTCTGGATCTGTAACGCTGACCAAATTAATCCCGTTAGTCAAGTGGATCAATTATTAAAAGTGAAAATTAAAATGTGTAATTTCGATATATATTAGGGTAATGATTAAACTGCATTTTTAAAAGTTACAATGAGCAAAATTTACAATATCTTATTGCTTTTAAAATTTGATTTAAAAATATATTATTTAAAATATTTAAATCAGTAATTAGTTAAATTAGTCGTACCATTTTGAATGATTTGCAAAAGATTGAAAAAAAAGATTCTACCAATTCACGTTAAGAGGCTACAATCAGTTCTATAAAAGTTGAAAAACCTTTCAATTTCGTATATTTCAAAAGAACAAATATTTGGAAAATATTGATATTTTCGTGCTCAAGGAAAAACAATAAATGTTCTTTTTCATTGATGATTATTTCGTTACTATATTTAATATAGCGTTGATAGCTTGTTGCAGCTATATGTCGATATTAGTGGTTTCACATACTATCTATTCCTTTGCTATATCTTGAGGCTTGAGGAATAATTTGCTCTCGTGTTTCCTGGAACGGATGTCTGTCCCATGCATAATGTAGAGGATTATGTAAGTTGTGACACTAAGTGAACTTTGTGGAACTTACCAACTACATTGTGAACCAATTGCAACACACATTATTCCAATAAAATTTCGATGAATTTACAATTAAGTATGTAATAAGTAACTAAAACCAATAAACAAATAATTATTAAAATTTTATTAATTAGACCATTGATATTGAAATATATATTTACCAACATGTAGGCTATCAAATAAAAAACAAATATAGTTTATTAGTAATTATTAAAAATATAGAAAAGATATTCTCTTTTTTAAAACTTGCTCTAACTATAAACCTTTTATGAAAAAAAAAGTATTTACTGAATCCGTACTGAAACTACAGACTTTAAATAATTTTAAAGTGTAAATTAATGTATTTATGTAAACTCTTCCGAGTTTTTAATATAGATATGTATTGTTAATCTTGATATCGATATAAATTTCATCTTTCCAACACATAGTTATATACACAAGTTGGCAATTTATCCTCAGATTTTGGTTTCATTGCTACTGTTATTGGGAATTAATTTACACCAGGAAGTAACAAATATTGATAAGGGGACATATTTTTAAATCGTTGGTTCAAATTAAATTGTTTAATATAAATATTTAAAAAGTTTCAAGTCCTGTTTTCAAAATACGTTTATACCTTTTAAGTTACTTAACCTTTAGAACGTTTAAACATCTCCGTAAATAAGTATAACCCCTCTGAGTTGGAATAGCGAAGTTTTTCTATGTGGTTCAAGAAATGCGCTGAATAATATTAGTAAAGCAAGATCCAAACTCTTCAAACTCCGTATAAGAGGCTTTTTATACGAACAATCACACTTTACTCATTTTACACGTTATTATTTAGCGTATAGTAAAACTACAGAGTGATTCGTAAAACTACACAGTGATTCGTAAAACTACACAGTGATTCGTAAAACTACAGAGTGATTCGTAAAACGACACGGAGAATTCGCCCATGTGCCATCTCTCGTGTTACTAAGATCTCGTAGTAAATATCAGTGTGCCACATCTCGCTCTTTGAATTTTCAATAATAATTTTTACTTTTTCTACGTCAGTATATTCTTATAATTGATTATTGATTTGACTTTTGTGGAAGTAGCTTTCCTCTACTCTCAGGTCCAGAGGATTATTGTCTCTTTACCATAGTGCCAAACCTAATCCCATCATTAATATTTTCATAACTTGTATGACCCCGATAGGGTTTACTTCAAGAACACTTAAATTGATACCGTGATAAATTCTAAATTTTCTTCCTAAGGGTTTTATTTTCCTACCAAAATCCAACTTTTATTTACAATCCTTGGTTAACCTATGTAGAGAATATATATAGTACCGACATTTGCATCTAACCTTACAAACATATTCATGTAGTTTAATTAAAATTTATTAATTGTAATTTGTTTAATATTTATCTGTTTAAAGAAAAACTGCCTAGCAGTATGTAAAATGAATTCACATACTGGAAACCTAACATTTATTCATTTGAAGCTCAGATTTACATTTTATAATTGAATGTCAAAAGTCATTTGTATAGAGTTACATAACGCGAAGAGAAATATTTTCTATTCTATCGCTCAGAAATTACACAAATATACCCACATATACACAAAAACACACACATTTAAAATTCATTATTTGTAATTACAAAACAGTTTACCAACCAAAGGAATTTTGAGCAGTTAACAGAAAAAATTGATTTTTAATTTATAATTGTTTCTACGTAAATACATTACTTAATAGAGACTTACTATTCCAAAAAGTGAATTTTAGAAAGACTATGTTGTTCAACAGAAAACATCATGTCCACCCTCTACAAACAATAAGGGATTCTTAAAGCATCCAAAACAGAAATCGATTTTGTCTCCATGTAATTCAGAAAAACAATTTTGACAACTTTCTACTATTAATAATATATTGGGTATCTAAAATAAAAAGGAAGAAATATCTTTTGTCGAAATAAAAACATCTTTGTTTACAGCGATATGTACGTGCGAAGATGAAATGGATTCATCATTCCTGCAGGACAAGGTATCCTGCCGACAGTGACTGATGCTTCTCCTGCAATTAATCGTACAGCGTAATTACCTTTCAACTATTATTTATTTAAAAATCCTAAACGTAAATGAAAGTGCCTTTGCACCCAGTGGAAATGTAGCAAATGAAAAGAAATATTGTAATTATTTTTGTTAGGATTAGGCCTAATTCATCTGAAGGGAAATAAAATAATAAATACTTTCCCTTAAGTGATTTATTTTATAAAAATGTATATATGTAAAATCTATGCATTATAACAACAGTATAGCTAATGCGATGACAATATGGCATTAAACATTATGAGATAAATAAATATATATATATATATATATATATATTCATTTATATATATAAATGTTTTCTTGTTTAATAATTTAAAACGACATAGGTTATTCAAATACAAGAATATTATTTATTTATATTCAAAGTTTTTATTTGGTAAACAGTACCAACATCATCAGGAATGAAATATACAATAATCTGTATATGATTCATTTAATATTCATTAAACGTATTCTTGTTTTTGAAATATTTTTAATTTATTAACTAAATTACAAGAATGCATAGCACCATATTAAAATTTATATATATATATATATATATATATATATATATATATAATAGTGATGATTTCAAATAAAAACCTGTCTCTAATCAAATAAAAATACCTCATGTAATATAGAAATATTGGTTTATATGAGATAAACATAGATGGTAAAAATATTTTCTAGTTTCTAAAAGATAATTTTTTTTTGAAAGTTCAAAGTTCAAATAAGATCAAAAATTCATATAAATGAATTTTCAAGAAACAATATTCCTAATTTTTAATGCAATTTTTCATCGAAGCCATTTCCGCTGTATCTTTTAGAATCTCGTGTCGGAGTTCCGTCGAAAAGATTTCATGGATACCAATGTCTCACTCTTGTCTCCATAGATAAGTTTCGACCTCAGAAAATTCTAATAGGTGAAAAGGTCACTAATAATATACGGATATAAACTTCCCACATTAGTGAATCGTGATCTCTTCTAATCATTACTACAAAATTGCCTATTTTAATATGAAATTAGATATTTATTCATAGCCTAGCAAAAGCTCACAGAAATATTACAAGTATCAACTAACCCATCTCTGATGACGATCAATCCAAAAAAAAAAAAAAACATTACGGCGTATAATTAAACAGCCGAAAATCTGGTTTAAGCTAAAGATGCAACCACTTTACCACCTTTAAGCCTATTACAAAAATATGCATTCTTGCAAGTACTTTCAGCAATACGTATTTATTATTTCGGGAGAAATGAAACTTACTTTTGTAGTCAGAACTTCCATAGGCTTTGCAATAATGTGGAATGTGAAACAGTTCTAGAAAACTTGGAAAAAAACAATTATTTTTGAGCTCTGTTCAACATTTGGAAAATAATCTGTCATGGAGAATACTAATAAATTTGATAAATATTACATTACGCACGATGTAAATCCTTGTTCCTAATTACCACTAGCATAATAACCTTTACTACCAGACCCATGGACATTGCGGGGGAAGATGGGGAGCACTAGCAGTACTATTAACAGACCGAATAAACATTGGGGCCAACTAGAGGAACACCAACAGTACTACAGCCAGACGAAATAAACATTACAGCCAAAGAGAGGGGCCACTAGCAGTACTACTACCAGACCGGTTAAATATTGCGGCCAAAGAGGGGGACACTAGCAGTACTACTACCAGACCGAGTAAACGTTGCGGTGGAAGATCGGAGTACTAGCATTACTACTACCAGACCGAATAAGCATTGGGCCCAACGAGGGGAGCACCAGCAGTACTACAGCCAGACAGAGTAAACATTGCGGCCAAAGAGGGGGGCACTAGCAGTACTACGACCAGGCCCATAAACAATGCGGCTAAAGAGGGGAACACTTGCAGTACTACTACCAGACAAAGTAAACATTGCGGCCAGAGAGGGAGACACAAGCAGTACTACTACCAGACCGAGTAAACATTGCAGCGGAAGATAGGAATACCGGGAGTTCTACAGGCAGACGGAGTAAACATTGCGGCCAAAGAGGGGAACATCAGCAGTGCTATTACCAGTCCGAGTAAAACTTGCGGCGGAAGATAGAAATACCAGGAATACTACAGGCAGTCGGAGTAATATTGCGGCCAAAGAGGGGGACATTAGCAGTGCTATTACCAGTCCGTGTAAACCTTGCGGTGGAAGATAGGAATACCAGGAATACTACAGACAGACGGAGTAAACATCACGGCCAACGAGGGGGCACTAGCAGTACTACTACCAGGCCGAGTAAACATTGCAGCGGAAGATAGGAATACCAGGAGTTCTACAGGCAGACGGAGTAAACATTGCGGCCAAAGAGGGGAACATCAGCAGTGCTATTACCAGTCCGAGTAAAACTTGCGGCGGAAGATAGAAATACCAGGAATACTACAGGCAGTCGGAGTAATATTGCGGCCAAAGAGGGGGACATTAGCAGTGCTATTACCAGTCCGTGTAAACATTGCAGCGGAAGATAGGAATACCAGGAGTACTACAGGCAGACGGAGTAAACATTGCAGCCAACGAGGGGGCACTAGCAGTACTACTACCAGGCCCATAAACAATGCGGCTAAAGAGGGGAACACTTGCAGTACTACTACCAGACAAAGTAAACATTGCGGAGAGAGAGGGAGACACAAGCAGTACTACTACCAGACCGAGTAAACATTGCAGCGGAAGATAGGAATACCAGGAGTACTACAGGCAGACGGAGTAAACATTGCAGCCAACGAGGGGGCACTAGCAGTACTACTACCAGGCCCATAAACAATGCGGCTAAAGAGGGGAACACTAGCAGTACTACTACCAGACAAAGTAAACATTGCGGAGAGAGAGGGAGACACAAGCAGTACTACTACCAGACCGAGTAAACATTGCAGCGGAAGATAGGAATACCAGGAGTACTACAGGCAGACGGAGTAAACATTGCAGCCAACGAGGGGGCACTAGCAGTACTACTACCAGGCCCATAAACAATGCGGCTAAAGAGGGGAACACTAGCAGTACTACTACCAGACAAAGTAAACATTGCGGAGAGAGAGGGAGACACAAGCAGTACTACTACCAGACCGAGTAAACATTGCAGCGGAAGATAGGAAAACCAGGAGTACTACAGGCAGACGGAGTAAACATTGCGGCCAAAGAGGGGGCACTAGCAGTACTATTACCAGTCCGAGTAAACCTTGCGGTGGAAGATAGAAACACCAGGAATACTACAGGCAGACGGAGTAATATTGCGGCCAAAGAGGGGGACATTAGCAGTGCTATTACCAGTCCGAGTAAAACTTGCGGCGGAAGATAGAAACACCAGGAATACTACAGGCAGACGGAGTAAACATCACGGCCAAAAAGGGGAGCACTAGTAGTACTAGTATTAGACCGAGTGGACATTACGGGTGAAGAGGGAACACAGAGTTATAGCTGCACGCGGAAAATATTTGCAATACTCTGAGTGTGCTGCTAGTACTCCTCTCTACAGCCGCAATGTTTGCTCAGTCTGATAGTAACAACAAAGTTTCTTTTAAACGTGCACATTTCATATTTGAGTTTTTCTTATTCACGTAGACGATACTCTGTCAATGTTTGTAAAATACGTAACAGATTGTTCCACTTTTGAGTAGTGTTTTAACGTCATTGTAATACTAATAAATAAAACGTTTTATTCTGATTTGGTGTAATCCTAGCGTAAAAGCACGTGTAATGAAGTTTTTTTCATCAGGTTGAATTTTATTTAAATTTTTCTTCAAAAGAAAAGAGCGTCTTAATTACTTATACATGTCTCTACATAGAAATTATATAAGTGATTTTCCAATACATTCAGTTTAACTTAAATATCTTGACATATCTCTGTGATTGTAATAAATCTGAAGAAGACATAAAGAGATAGACAGAGATAAGCATTAAATTGTAAATATAGAATTCAACGATGTTGTAGTTTCTACATAGTTTTACACTGTAAAATTGTAGAATATCATAATATTATTACTTTGTATAACATTTTATGTTACAAACTGTTGAAATTTAAAAAGGATTTTATTTAAAGTTTTAAGCAATGCATAACATGGCCTTAAAGCACGAAAGTTTTCATAGTTAACATTCAACTACACCGACCTTCAATTTCTGTCACACTACTAGCGCCGTTGTGCGTCACAGGCTCGAAGGGTCTAAGTGTGATTTATTGTGTGGTTTAACAATTTATTTTGCATTTACTTTATAAACATTATTTTTTAATATATTCTGATTGCAAGTGACTAGGGTAAACATAACTTTATGAGATCAGCTATTTTTTATTTACTTTTTGAAAACTGTAGACTTACTTTCTACAGATCTTGGCGCAGCTTAGCTAAAGAAAGCTTGTAATCGCACTATTATTAGCATACACTAATTATTTCTCGTTCTCTGATTGTACACTTAACTTTATTTACAAAATAACATTTGACACATTATATGTTTTATTTATGGAAACGGACTATAGAAATAATTATTCAATTTTGATAGCAGTCTTTACAAAGCGTCTGAGAACATTCTAGACTTGCTGTAGACAGCTTACAAAGTGTATCTATTCTTTCTATGTTTTCTTGTTGGACATTTCTCCATTGTTTATAACAATTTTTGTATACAAATAGAAAATTTTCTAAATTTCTGGAGGTTGCGATTCTTTGAAATCATCTTCATCGTCTGATTCAGTTTCTTGAGATTCGGTATCATGATCTCTGCTAGATTACTTCTTCAATCTTTCGCACAGTTCCCCTATTCTCTTTGATCCCTTCTAAAAGTTGTTCATCAGTTACAGCAACTGAATCACTGTCTTCTTTGGCTAACCCGAAGCTGATGATATCTTCTAAATAACTTTCATATATTTCTACTGTAATATATTTATTTTCTAGTTTCATTAGTTGAAACTTGTATCTTTTTTAATTCAGAAGGTCCAGGTCTAACTATTCTTTCAGTTGATGTAATTAATTACTATAATGACATATAAATAAGAAAAAAACAAGAAATACTCAAAAGTTGAATGCCTTTGAATCACAACCGAAGTTTAATATTATTATAAAACGAATACAATGCATAAAATTGTACACACAACACTAACACCATGAACAATTTTACTAAATATAAAGCTACAGAATTCCATAAACCTTGAAGGAGTATAAGGGGGGAGAAACTAAACAGCCCCAAAGGTATCAGTGCCTGTCAGGCACGATGTCAGCCGTTAAAGGTTAATGTATTTAAAGCGTCGTGTATGTAAAACCACAATGTACACCAAAACGTAATCTATTTAAAGTTGTCGAGTTAGTTTATATCCGTCAATACACATCGGACATACAAATAGCTATTCTGACATTACTCACTGTGGCCCAGAAGAGAATTGAGAAATTGGGAAAATCGTTAGCAGTAACTATTCAATATTTTTGACAAACTTGAGATTCATCAACGTAACGTTGTTGTCATGGTTCCTCCTATTCGCAAGTATTACGTTTTCCAGACTATTTTTATTATTGTTATATGTTTAAATTATTTATAATTATATGTTAGTATTATTTAATTATAAAATGTTTACGGATTTGTAAGAAATTGATAACAAATAAGCTTAAAACAAGTGGAAATATTATTTTTACTAGAATAATGTTTTCAATAAAGGTAGATAGATATTCCCATAGTCATCACGCTAAGGATTGATATATTAGTAAACTAAATGACATGCAAATAATTTCTTATATTATTTATAATATTATAAACTAACTGTCTACCATGAAATAATTCTAACTGTAGAAAATAACCACTACTGTACACCTAGGAGAAATATTTATAAAGTGTAGAAATTGTAATAAAAAGGCTAAAGGGAAGGTTTTAGTTATTTTAAAAATAGATAGTCGTTTAAATGTATAGCAAAAAATATTGATTTGGAAAATATTATTTCAGGCATTTGATTGTGTCACACGATTTTTCTCTTTTTGAATTTGAAATATATATATATATATATATATATATATATATATATATATATATATATATATATATATATATACATATATATATATATATATATATATATCGCCTCTATACGTAGGTGTTTCTGCCGCTTTATGATTTCCTAATTAAAGAATTCTTTGTCTCAAAACGTTTCTTGCTTGATCTGAGAAAAACATGTCTTCCTTATTAAAGCGTTCATGAATAATACCTGAGTGTGTGTACTAAAAATTGACACAATTAAATTGTTCCGAACTATTAGCAAAAATGGATCTATTAAATCAATTTAACGAGACGATTTTCATCCTCGAAGAAAACAAATCATTTTTGTAGTGATGTTAATTTTATGTTGTATGTGGAAATGCATTCATGACTTCGAAGGGAAGGTGAAGGCGATACCTCAAAAGAAGAATTCATTCTACTGGAATCTAAGGGGGAAACCCCTTGTAAAATCTTGTATTTATGACAAATAAATGAATCGATTTGTCGTTACTGTTTGTTACTGTGTAAATAAACATTAAGGTTCGTAAAAATTCACCCTTTTAAAAAAAATCTTGAATGTTATATATTGAACTTCATAGAATAATTGTAACAAAACTCCAAAACAATGTAAAATATGTAATTAAACACGCTAATAAGTGATTTGTATAGTGTCATGTTTTATGTTTTATAAAGTGAACATAATAGGCCTACATAAATTACCAAGAAAGATTTCATTATTTTCATCTTCAATTGACTGAGGTTTAATGTCTGTGTTATCAAATTCAGATAATGTCTCGCTTGTGATCCAATTTTTGTGTCACTCTTCCATTTGCACAGGCATATTACTGCGTGGATGAATGGATATCAACCAGGAAATATCCCAGATTCCTTAATAGTTTAATATGCTTCAACCGTTACTCCATCCCCTTTTCTTTATTATAATCAAATTGAAATAATGTGCCTATCTAAAAATTTATCTTTTCTGACTTCTTCTCTTTTCTTGCCCATCGTCTCTTAAGAAATAAACGATTTTCTGGATTAAACCTTCATCCAATTTTTAAATCCAAAATGTCTAAACTTTTGATTTTGTGTACTGTAAACTCATCAAATCTTGTCTTACTGGATTTTATGAGTTGCGAGACCTCGTTTACATTGTACATACGGTGATGTGGCTTTAAAGATTTTTAATTAATACAAAACTCTTTACCACATGGAAAAAGCTATGCCCAAGGACAGGACGGTATTGTATATCTTTAATAAAACTGTTTCAGTCTGTTAAAAAAAAACATAATCTAGACCAGACCTAATTTATATTTTGGATTTAAAATAGTTATCATTGAAAACTCGTAATTCTGACTATTTTTCAGGGATGTTTTTTAAATATTGTTTTTAAAGATAACAAACCTCATCGGGAACTATTTTTGCTATTCCTTTGTGATACCATTAATACTATTAGTGTTGTATTTAATGTTATGTATATCAAATACGTTTAGAAAAAGTTGTCTTAGGTAGTACAAATCTTATACTGACATTCTTAGAAGTAACAGTTTTCATGATAAAGCATGGCTCTCTTGTTCAGCAACAACAGATCAGTCATGCTTTTTAGCTGAATAAAACTTGTTACTTTTTTATGGACTTTGAGTTAATACAACGTCCATACATAATAAATTGCCTCCATATATAATTTGTTTTGGAAATATTTTTTGACATTGTAGGGGGGAGGGGGATACCAACAATTGGCAATTATGCCAACACATTTTCCACTTGAGCCTATTGTTGAGCTCTGCTGAGAGATAATACAATTTCTTCCCATTGTAATGGGAGCTTGACTTTATATATTCGCTTACAGCATTACCAACACCTGAAGGTCAGGTATGAATAATCCCTTATCCTCTCTTGTCCTCTGGACAACTAACTTAAGGTGTCGAATTCGTCTAATTCACTTTTTATTCACGCTAAATATTGACATAGATCTATTAATTTAAACCCCTTATCGGTTATTTAACATATTAACAAATTATGTTTTTAAAAAAGCAGATTTATGTCAATTGAACTTAAAACGTCGTTGCTAGACATCAGTAATGTCGATCAGTCCTTTAAATAGAAGAACTTCATTATAAAAACATCTAGACAATCCTCTCCTCCCATGAATTGCAAAGGTATCGTCACAGACCTACAAGTAAACTGCTGGGACAAATCGAGTTTTTTTTATAAGGACCTAAGTCAACTTATTAAACAAATAATTTGACCGTCGCCATTCATTAGCCGACGGAATTTTAACAAAATCTGTACTATATTTAAATCATCTCTAATACCGATATTACTTATTATTTTCTCCATTGAAAATTTATTTTAATAAAGTAACAATACCAAGGCAATGGTTAAAATGTTGCTAAGCAAACGACAAATCTACATTCAAATGTTGGGGAACTACGTTCAATTACAGATGCTTCCCAAAATGGTCCGTATTTACCTTTATCGATACTAATACCAATAAACAAGTTATAAAGGGAGTGTGGCTTACTGTGATTAGTCCGACTACGGATTTTACCACGTTTGTACGAGACATTATCATTTGTGTTTTTCCACATTTACCTAATATTAGTAAGAAAGAAAGGAAATCATATTCTATTAAAACATAACGTACAATGTGCAATGAAAAAGCTTTGAATGCAATTGGATTAGTTCACTGTACAACAAATACTTACGCGTAATTGATGGAAAATGTTTCCAAGTAGATCCTCTTGCCAATAAAGTATTTCATTTAGAGCTTGTTGTAAACTAATGAAGCAACAATGAAGAACGAACGGGATAAAGTCTATCTTTATTATTTCTGCCATTATTTTTTCCCTGAATTACTTATAAGCACCGAAATGGAAAACGAATAAACTCAATTTTAATTGTAACCATAAAAAAGTTGGTACCTATAAAAATATAAATTATTGTTCTTAAAGGTTTCTCTCCATTCGTTATAGGACATTGTCGGTTGCAATTAGCCTTAACTTTAACAGAAATGTGTCGCTCTCGTACTTAAAACGAGAACATGTTCTCAATCAATTTCAATATCCATTTACAGGAGATTTAATTTGTGCCCATTGTTTGAATGAACAAATATTTCGAACGAATATTTGAATATTCTGTAATAACTGTTTAATCGAACAAACGCAGATCATGTTTGTTTGCTCTCTAAATATTGTTGTTTTACGAATCGACTTTATACAAAAGGAGTCAAGCGCGAATAAAAGATTACCTTTTTCTTAGTATTAACGATAGTAAAATTCACTGAAAATTCCTAAAGGATTATTTTCGTTTCAAATTTCTTATGATTGTCATATTTAGTGAATTGGATTTGTGGCACTGATTTTATGAATGCGTTTTACGCATGACTTACCTAGATGTCATTTGTAATATACATTATTGAATCAATAAATAGACTTTAGGAAAATTAAAGTACGTGTATAGTTCTACAACTGTCGGCTAAAATGATAACTGGCATTATTTGAAAAGCGATCGGCAATACATAAAACCAGCTCATACTTTGTATAGTGATCCAAACACGAATTTTATTTTTTATGTTGTTAATACATCTGTGATCGATGACTGATGGCTGACCTCGTTTTTACGAGACTTAGAAATAAAAGTGATATAGCACAAAAAATTATGGGTGAAAAATGAAATAAAGAATTTATGTAAAAAGAAAAATATTTTAACTAATGAATTATATAAATTACATTTAAAGTGTGCTTTTTTATGCATAATTTGAAATGGGAAGACAAATATAATAAAATAATAACACATGTAAATCAGATTAGAACTATAAAAATGAACAATATAATTGAAAAACTTGAGAATTTAAAATTTGAATATAAAAGAAGAGAAGAAATTGTATTTAAATATCAGAATTTTCATCCTAATGTGGTTAATCTATCACAAATTACATTTAATAGTAGTGAACTAAAAATTTTAGAAAATAATAAAGTTATTTTAATGAGAAATATTATGAAAGACATTAATAATGTCATAATGGATACTGAATTGACTATTAGTAAATTAGATAACATACAAGAAGGTACTAGGATTGCAGCAAGTTATGAATTAAAGAAAATTATTAAAAACAGTGAGGTTATTGTTTCATACAAGAAAAATAAATCAGAAAATATTAATATTAAACAAAAATTAAAATATAATAATTTGATTGCGGTAAAAGCAGACAAAAGTAATGCTATTGTTATAATTGATCAAAATGAACATATTGCCAAAACAGAAAAATATGTAAATGAAAATAAATTTTGTATTTTAGATAAAGATCCTACAGGAAAAATTCAAAATGAAATGAAAAATTTAATAAACACATCTTATAAATTATTTAATAAAAATAATTTTCATAATTATGTAATTGATAATCCTAAAATTCCGATAATGAATGGACTTATTAAACTCCACACAATAGATAAGCCAATTAGACCTTTAATAAATTTCATAAATGCTCCATCTTACAAAATATCAAAAACTATAGCCAGTATTCTTAAGGATAAAGTAAAACATAATAATAATTATACTATTAATAATTCAATTAATCTTATTGAACATTTAAATCAAATCAATTTAGATAAAAATACGGAATTGATATCATTTGATATTAAAAATATGTATTCTAACGTTCCTAACAAAGATACTATTGAAATAATAAAATATAAAATTTCTCAATATGAAAAAGATAAAAAATTAATTTTAGAAATTGTTAATACATTGAAATTATTATTAAATCAAAACTATTTTTCATATAATAATAAAATTTATAGACAGGATGATGGTTTAACTATGGGTTCCCCTTTATCTAATACAGTTTCTAAAATTATTTTACAAGAAATAGATAGTAATATAAATGCAATTATAAAAAATATGATAAAAATGGGCATTGGTTTAGGCATGTGGATGATGGGTTATATGTATCAAATAATAATAATATTAATTTAGTAAACATATTAGATGAAATAAATAAAATTAATAATAGTATCGATTTTACATATGAAATGGAAAATAATGGTAAAATAAATTTCCTAAATATCACAATAATTAGAAATGAGACGAGTTTAGATTATATGATTTATCGTAAACCTACACAAACCAATCAAATAATACCTAATTATTCCAACCATCCATATAATCAGAAAAAGGCTGCTTTATATAATCTTCTTTATAGAATGAATAAAATTCCTATGAGCAATGAAAATAAAATGAGGGAAAAAACATAATATACCAGATAGCCGTAGAAAACGGTTACAAAAAGAAAACAGTAGATAAATAAATTATAATATATTAAAAAAACAAATAAAAAATAATATTCATTACAATAGTAGTAATATTAATAATACTGTATGGAGTACTTTTACTTACACTGGTTTTGAAATAAAAAATATTACCAAATTATTTACTAATAGAAACATAAAAATTGCATACAGAACTAATAATAGAATAATAAATATAATTAATCATAATATTAATTTAAATAGTAGGCCTATACATGAAAAAAATGGAGTATATAAATTATAATGTGAATTTTGTTTATATAGGACAAACAAAGAAAAAATTGAAAGAAAGGTATAAAGAACATTTTAATGCTTTTTTTAAAACCAAATATTTGTAAGTGTAATTTTGCTACCCATTGTATTAATAACAATCATGTGTTTCCTAATATAAATAATATGAAAATTATAAAAGAAATAAATAAAGGGTTAAAAATGAACGTATGTGAAGCTTTTGAAATTTACAAGCATAATATTGATAACAAATTGATAGATGAACAAATTCAAATACGTTCTAAATTTCATTCTATATTCAAGGTATATAATGTTGTGGCAGCAGTGGAATAGGTTTGGCAATATTGTAATAGATTTGGCAACTGTGCAATGCTTTATCTAGTAGCTTCATATTTATTAGACATTTCTTTTATCATTCTTAGTATTGTAATTCCTGAGGATGTTGGTAATGTCAACCAACGAAAAGCTTTAAATGTATTATTCAATAAATTAATCCTGTAATTAGTGTATATTATTTAATCTTAACTCTATATATGTATATATATATATATATATATATATATATATATATATATATATATATATATTTATATATATATATATTATAGTACGTAATATATAGATATGTATATAGATGTATGTAATAGTATAGATAAGATAGGTATATATATATATATATATATATATATATAGGTAAGTAGAATTATGTGTTTGTGTGTGTGTGTGTCTTCGTTAGCGTTTACTCAAAGAAAGAAAATAATAGAGTAAGCGCTATTCAGTAGTCGCATAGCGAATTTTTTTCAATTTTTTAATTACCTTCAGCCTCATGAAACTCTATGCTAATGTAAGAAAATAACAGGAGACCAAAGAACTATTGTTTAAGCATTTCCATAGATTGTATAGTGCCATTTTGATTTGGCATTTGAATTAACCCTTTATAGTATAGATACTCATAGAACCATAACATCGGACAGAAAGGTAAGTAGGCTACAGTAAGAAAAAGAAAGATTGGTCTTATTATATTAATTATTGTATAAAAGCTCTTTTAAATATATCCTTACAGAAACCAGCAAATGTGTTTTATCTATTTAGGATAAAAGTTTATTTAATCTGTTATTGGACCATATATGTATATGTATGCACGTGCGCGTGGGAGTCAGTATCCCTTTAGGTCACTGTAATATATTTGAAAGAAACGTTACAAGTTTTCTTATTTATAACAATGTATTTTAGTTGTAGTTTCTTGATGAAAAACTAGCTTACCTTTCACTTTGACTAGTTTACTTTAATATTAAGTTATCAGTATACTGTTTACATCTAGAATCATTTTTAAAAACGTTTGAAAAATAATCAATTTATTATATTAATTATCGTTTTGTAACTACAGTTTTATTCAACACGATGTTTAAATATTTATTTCGTTAGTTATTTAAGTTTCAATATATTGTTAAATCTGCAATTGTTTACAAAAATAATCACTGTATATTTCCCATAGTTTTGTAATTACACTTAATAATCAAAAAAGTGTTAAAGTATACTATTTACAATTATAATAAGATACTTTACTATCTACGGTCTAATCAAACCGAATAATATTCCTGCATTACATTTACTTTAATAGCGATAAAGTTAAACCGTACCATTTTGAGAAATAATTTAAAGGTAGTAATAATAATTACTAACTTTAGATATTTATATAAATATTAATTCCTCTTTATTAACTTCAAGTTTTACGTTGATCGCCTGCGGAGCGGCATAGCGATAACCCGCAACATTAATTTTAGTTGAAGTGCGTGTCTTTGGTTATGTGAAATGCGCGTATTTGGTTATTTAAAGTCCGTGTATTACGATTATTTGAATGTCGCGTATTTGGTTATTTCACAGCTGCGTTTTTTGGTCAGACGATCTTTGCTCATTTGAAGTAACCCCATTTGAAATTATCTAGCAAGTTGTTATAACCAAATGTTCGTTACCTATTTTATACGAGTTTGTTGTAGTGAAATATAACTTTGTATGGCATACAGGATTTCTGATGTTTTTCATTAGTTACAGCCTTACTAGATACCTATGTTATGGTTGTGCAGTGCACTTGCATTGCATCTCATGAAATTGCAGGGGTAACTATTATGAGTCTATTGCTTCTATGGTATATAACTAGAAAATCGACGTTACGTTTTCACAGTTGATAGTCTGTCATATAGAGTTATTGTAGTGAGAATATATGAATTGGGTAGGTTTTCATTCTGTTAGAAACTGCTGATGGCCAATAGATATTCGTCTGCCAGACTGTACTCATGTTGAGACGGAATAGAATTTATGTTATGGTCAAGACCACCAAGAGTCAGGGGTACCGGGGTTGAACCTACGCGGTCACTGTGAGCTATCTGAGACTGAGATTCTCTTGGCCACTTAAATGCATTTTAACAATTACGCTAAGTTATTCTTAGTTAAGAGAGCCTTAGACAGATTTAGGTTGGAACCAATTGCAAAACTAATTGGTGTAAAAGAAAATTTTACCTCCAGATACTCTTTTGAAAACAAAGGATTTTCTGTCTCCTAACAGAAGCAACAAATTTCGGATTCTCTCTAAACATCAATACGTTTCTTAACACTTTTCACTTTAATAACACATTCTAAGTAAATGTATTATACATAAAATGAAGTTGTATAATCCTAACCTTTAATTAGCACAGGTATTTTGTAGTTTAGTAACGACGTAGTAAATTTTTATTAACTAGTTAACAGGTTATCGTGCTAATAATTATATCCCATGCCACAATCTTAACCGAATGTTTGCCGGATTAAGGAATAATAAACTTTTTTGGAGATTAAGAAAAGACAAATAAATTACTGTACAAAATAAACCAAATGTACTATAGTTTGTCAGGATTTATCAAGCCATGAAGTGTTCCTGAAACTGATATGTTCAACAACAACACAAATTTCGTACAGTAATTTAAATTACCAAAAAATAAAAATCATTTGTGTCAGATATTTTTTATATAGTTATAATTTATATAAATCTTAGAATCTTGGATATGTTTTATTTACATATTTACTTTATTACATGTATGCAACAATACTTCTCCGATTGTTAGAATGTTGCTAAGCAAATTAGATTTGAAAAGTGTGGAACAGATTTCATTGCCGGTTGCTTCTCAAAATGGTGAGTAATCTTCCCTTATCTTAAACAATAAGAATATACAAGATTTAAAGTAAATGTAAATTGCTGTGATTAGCCCAACTACGGACTGTACTGTACAAGTTTCCGTATACTTAGATATCAGTCAGACTAGCGTAATTGGACGGTACTAAAAACCGTGCCGTTCAGAATAATCCACTACTACTGAATATTTCTGAAAACCGGCAGAAACAGTATTGTCTGGTTGGAGTCTATTCTTATACGGAACGGGCCGTACACTAGTACAACCCGCCGTTGGTATGTAAGGCCTTCGTGCTCCTATAAACTGGAGCCAAAATCGTGGTACCAAATTGCCGGTCTGAGCGCCGACGCTGGGCAATGGGGGTCTGTCATAAAATCAATATAATTCAGGTTTTCATTCTTCAAAGACAATTGTTTGTATTGTAGGCCACCAATGACCTTTAGTTAGGCTACAGAATCTATATTCCTCTCAGAATTACTGGAATGCAAAAACCTACTAAATTTAAAAAAACATGGTGTTTCAGAACATATATCCCTGCGGTCTTTGAAGATACCATTTTGTAATTATAAATGAGAGGCCATCATTTTAAAAACCTAAAACCGCCTCTGATTGGAAAAGAGCATCAAAACATTTATCTTACTTGAGGAAAGTATGCGCTCTGCGCAGGGAACACTCGTTATAATAGCTAACGACAACGACTGTTACATGTGAAAACGTATCCAATTACATAGCTTATTAACCAAAAACAAGCGTATCCACTTGCACCCAGTGCAGATTATACTATAAACCCGAGTTGAAGTTGATCTACCTTAATCAAAGTATTTTGAGTTATCATGTCGTTATCGAGTTGCGCCGTTCGACAAACTATTAAATATATATATATATATATATATATATATATATATATATATAAATGTATGTATATAATACATAATTGTATATAGAAAAAGTGAGAGTTAGAAATAGGGAGGGGTTGTACAGGCTTGAAAGTATTTTGAGTTTTAAAACAAGACCAGAATATAAAACATCTCTGATATAAAAGGTTAGTTATACTCCAAAAGATTCCTAAAGGACGCGGGGTGACTAAATAGTACATAAAATTACTTAATGACTTTCGAATTAAATAAAATCGCTGTAAGTGCCAGTAGCATGCAAACATGAGTCGTAATTTTTAATTGAATGAAATTTTAAATATGACTTTTAAAAAATTTCCTTTTTGCAATTCAGGAGCACATTCAATTCTCGATGGGAGCGATCAGAAGATTGAACGAGGTTAAAAATATAATGGTTACAGCTCCAAATATCATTCCAATAATTTCGCGGTAGTAAAATGAGTAATTTCTAATATTTCGTGTTTAGCAGTATTAAATTTATTTTAAAGAGCAGAAACGGAAGTATATGATTTAGCTGGTTTATAACAGTAGTCACTGCCACGTAGTTATTTGACTCTCTTTACGGTTTTCTAAACATATGGATGCCTAAAAATATTTTAAGAGTATTCTTTATTACGAGTTTGGTACGTATTTCTTTGAGAGACAGTTAAAAATTCTGTTTAAATAATACAGTACATGTCCAGGACATATAGTTGTATGTGTGTGTGTGTGTGTTGCAACGTCCCACCCGCTCTCACGTTACGCTCGTTTCTACTCGAGCATTCTTTAATTGTCTTGTGTTCCTTCGTCGTTGCCGCGCCTAAGCACAAACCACGACCCGCTGATTCCTACCTCACAGTTTGTATGATCCCCCCAAAATGGTTACCATTATTTTGTAGGGTTTTTAATATTCATACTTGGCAGTAAGTTAGTCAGCTGGAAAGAAACAATATTAGCATTAACACACAAAAATTTCCAAATAGTCTTACCATGTTCGAAGATCTGCAGACACAGCAAGGGGACGTGCAAAATATAATCATGTTTAAGTTACCTTTTTAAAGGCTCTTATGTTTTGAAACATGATCTGCCAGTAGACCACGTCTCGGGGCTTTAATATAAAAAAACAACTAATATTCAGAATAGCTCAATATTTTTAAATAATTTTGTCCTCAGGAGAGAACTCTTGAAAAACATTAGACTCTGAATTTTATATGATTTATTAATTACTGAAGTTTAATTAATGTTGTGATTTGATTTAACAATCAATAATTATTAATGGGAAGAACTATAAATTTTATTTGTTGTTCAACACAGGATAGAATAGAATACCAAACGTTTTTATAATGCATCTAATTACTGTTTCAAACTAAAAAATAAACTTATCATCAACTAAAATACACCATAATCTCTTGTTACTATTACTTTATCTTTCTTATGTATATTGACAAATAATTTCTTAAACTTGCCTTATACTTTACATATTTATATACTAAATTGTATATTGAAATCAAATAATCATATTTATTTCTTTAAGCAAAAAAAAACTCTCCTAGTCTAACATAATGAAAATTTGCATCCTTTAATTTTACAAGTGAATTGGTAAATTACAATTTGTATATCAATAAGCTCAAAATTGGTATAATTCTATAAATTTTTCCTTTCTAAAAATGATTGATTTATGGCCGAAACCACTTTGTGAATTTAAATTTAATATTTTTCATTATGCTTTTCATGTCCAAGCCAGTACATAGCGGTTAACATACTTATTGAGCAATAGACATGTTTGAATCTGTCCCTCATTGCTACACTGACTTGTTCATTTCATCTTATTCTTTAAGCATTTTTAACATACAAATTATTTCTATTTTATTTAACATTTATTTAAAAATTTTAATTAGAGTGAAGCTATTGTTTATTTTTTTTACTGAAATTTTTTAAATTACACGTCTCGGAGGCTGAGTCTGAAGCCCTGGATCGAATTAGATGGTAGAAACATGGTTGTACGGATTCATCTGGCCCTTGGTGTGGTTCTAGTCGCGTCCCGGAATTACGACCGACGGTACCTTGTATTAAAACATTTTTATAGACTGCCTTACAAGCTCTTGTGTTGCTGTTTTCATAGCGGCGATGTAACCTTCCCCCCACTCTCAGCTGGTCGCTTTCACCGTGCTTTTTTCTTGTACTGGGGGGTTGGACAAAGTATTCGATTAAACCTGCAATATTCTGTTATCGGTTTTGGAACACTGGAAAATGTCTATTTCTTTAAAATTGCTGTAACGTTTTTGTTATTTAAGCTTTTTAGATTTGGTTTTCACTATTGTTAGTTTGGATTTTGCTGATCATATTGGAATGTCAGTGATTGTTGTAGGTGGCCTAGTTCTAAATTTAGCATTTTTATGCTGTTTTTCGACACTTAGAAATTTTTACTGCACTCCCGTTTGTGAAATTTAGTTAGTTATTACAATTTTCTTTTATTTTAATTTTTTGTTTGCTTTAGTAATAATTATACAAGAATTTACTAGCTTCTTCACTCTTTAAAATGTTTAATTAAAACAAAATTAAATCCTTATTACTTAATTTTTTGATTTTGTTATTCAAAATTTGGAAATTATCAATTTCTTAACTTGAGTGGTCATTTTGACCATCTCAGTATGTGTGTGTGTGTGTGTGCGCGCGTAAGTGTATTTTTTCAAGTTGTATGAATTTGGGAATTAAATCCTGACAAACTGTTAGAAACTATTCGGTAACAGTCTGACAGTTTTTAATCGTCCCAAAAGGTCAGGTGAATGTAGCTTAGCATAAACAATTTAAATTTTAACCTAACTCATTAAACAATATACAAGAAAAAGCTCCTATAGGATCTCTTACGTAGGACGTAGAGTAGGCCTATATGGTGAAATAATTTGTAAACGTAATAATTCCTAAAATATTAGTTCTTATTTTCTTTACTAAAAATAGTTTACAATATCGAACAATATAAAACTATTTGTTAAAATTTTCCTCATGAAGCAAACAATCTATATCTAAAGAGTGATGGAATGAGGTCATTGCTTATTATTACTACGCATGAATTTGCTAGTTTTCATTTGCAGCCTACAAAAAAAACCTTTGGTGAAGTTTTTTGTAGATCCATACACAGGGATCTGTCCCAGAGGCTTAGGATGGCTCATAACCGATGTATACTGTATGTGTGTATGTATGTCTTATGGACGTCTAACCCACTAAACAGTAGTTAATATAATTGGGAGGGATTTTTAAGATATTCACAAGATGTTTAGATCCATCAACAGGATTCCACCCCAGAGGCTTAGGATGGTTTAGAAACATATGTATGTATATTGTGTGTATGTATATGTCTTATGAACGCCTAAACCTTTTAACATTAGTTAATACAATTTAGAGTTAGTAAAAATTCTTTAATTATTATTTATAACTGTTAAAATTTGATAAATTCTATTTACAATAATTGCTAACACACGTATTGATATTAAACGTAGTAGGCCTATACCCGGTAATAGTCATGTGAAATTTGAATCAACGAAAGCTGTGCAAAGGAACCTGACTAGCGACGAAAAAAACTTACGCCCAACTTGATCCGGGCAGAAATCAGAGATAACAAGTTCAAAGGAAAACGGTCTTATTCCACGAATACCTATGATTCCTGCAGATCTACCTACTGGTTTCAAAGGACTACAATTGTTTTTCGTCTTGCGTTCGCAGTAAAAATAAACAAGGCCAAGGACAATCATTGACCTTTACTGGATTAAATTTGGAACATTCCAGCTTTAACCATAAACAAATATATGCTCACGTGTTGGCACATCTAAAATTTGTAAGTTAATACGCCTAACGATATGAAAAAAAAAACATTGTGTATCCTCTAGCATTACAGTAAATTAGATATAATTTTTTAGATTTTCATTGCTTTTCATATTGCAAAAAAGATTACGGAAGCAGTAACGTACGTTGCGTAACGCTAGTCTTTATTTAATTTTGTATAAATGTTCCTGTGAGTGTATAGGCTGCTGATTAAAGGAAATAGCCTAGAAATTATTATATTGAAATTCACTTCTGAATTCCAATATAGTTTTAAGTTTGAAGGATTATTATTATACTTTTTTAGGAAGGAAATGCTACTAACACACATAAGGACACATCCAATAACATAAAAATATTGCTGGGGTTTAAAATCTTTTCATTCAGAGTCACAATGGATATATCCTTCGGCATTCGGCGTCATTACTAGTCCAACTATAACCTATATATTCTAAGACCATTTCGATATTAAATTATTTTATATCTATTCGACAAACTAAATTTATTTATTGTGATACTATTTTTATTAAATATAACTCTTTCATTACTAAAAGACTTCATTGTAAATATCAATATCAATATATAAATGTTGTAGCACACCTAATTTCACATAAACATGAAATAAAGTACGAATATAACCTAACCATACTAGAAATAAATAATAACCCAATAGAATTTAACTCACTAGAAAAATACCACATTTATAAAAACATACACAACAGTATAATAAACCTACAGACAACATATGCAGAGGACATACTATTCAAAAACATTATACACGCAGCTCAAGAGAAAATGCGTGTAACATCAACAAATACCAACATCACGGACCGAACAGCCACATTAGAATAACAAAGAAAAATTATGAGTGATTCGACAATGGTCAAGTGACCGAAAGGTGCCTCATCACAGAAGGAAATAATTATTGCACTTAGGGGTGGATAAAATTATTTACAATAATAATATATTAACTTCATATATATATATATATATATATATATATATTTATTTATTTATTTTTGTATGCTCTGTAATGCTCTTCAAATCTTATTATAAATGATCCCTATGTAAAATGCGTTGCAGACGTTGCATGCAATTTTTTAAATTCCTGATAGGTTATGATTTTCTGTAATGGTTGCGTGGTTTGTTATTAAGATATTTTATTATTTTGTAGTTTGGTTTGTATGTTGGAGTGTAGTATTCTTTGTTGTATATATTTGTTAGTTTTTCTATTTTGTTATTGCTGAATTTATATTTTAGGTAGATTTTTATTTTTTTTTTGTGTTCAGGTTGTAGTGCTGTGTTAAGGTTAGGTTTTTTTGTAAATTTATTGTATATATGTTTTTTATAAGGTGTTTGTTGTATCCAACTTCGAGTGTTATTTTTGTAATCTTATATAATTCTTCATTTAATTTTTGTTTGTTATCTTGTGTGTACTTTATTGCTTTATTTATCATGTTACTGTAAGTGTTATTTTTGTGTGTCTAGGGGTGGTTAAATTTGTAGTGTATTTTCGTGTTGTTGGAAAGGGTTTTCTGTGTATTGCAGTTTCTCTTTTATTATTATTTATATTTAATGTAATGTCAAGATAGTTATTTGTTCTGTTTGTTTCTGTTTCGACGGTGAATTGTATGTTTCCGTTGTATATATTTAGTTTGTTTAGTATTACGATGTGTTTGTTGTGATTGGTAGGTTGGTATATTACAAGTATATCGTCTACGTATCTTGTCCATAGTAAAATATTATGTAAGGAGCCTCATCACACAACGTAAAATTATTGCACATAGTGGTGGATAAAAGTATTTACAATATTTAGTAATATATTACCTTCATAAAGTCAGTGCAACGGAAAAACAATAGACAACGTAAAATATCTATATATATATATATATATATATATATATATATATATATATATATATATATATATATCCTCAGCCAAAACTCGCTTCTTGGCTCTACTCTCGCGCCTGCCAGTAGATAAAATCCCTGGACTTCATTTATAAAACCAACCATAATGATCTACCCCATTTAGATATATGTTAAGCTCATTATTAATTATTTTATCAATGTTTAAATTAATATAATTATTTTGCAATTGTTTAAATATTTATTAAAATTCTTTTTTTAACTAGATTAGAAACGTTTGCTTTTATTTTTTAAAATGATTGGAAAGATGCTAGAAATTTTATAACTGATTTACCACAGGTTAATAATAATAATGTTTAAATATTTTGTAGTTTTAACTTGATTTGTATTTAATTTGAAATCTTAACTATAATATTAAAATTCACTCTTGGCATTTTTATCTCAAACATTTATTTTATTTTCTCCTAACAAAAGCAGTTTCTACATAAAATAATTGTGAATAGCTTATAATGGTTCTCAAATGTTCTTGTTGTTTTGATTTAAGTACATAAATTATTCTTCTAACACAAATTTATAAAATTGACAACTATGAATACAATATGAGAGATATTTATATTAAATTATTCATGGACATTTTATTTCATGTCCATTATTTTATTTTTAGAAGTAAGCGCAAGTTAAACTAAATAGAGGTTTTGATAAGAATATTCAACTATATCTGACTTTTACTTGCTTGTCGACATTACAGTATATTCCTCGACATCGCTATCGTCTTGCCCATTCCGGGATGTAGAACCTAGAGCCTGGATTGGTCTTGCGTTGTAGTAAAGCCCACAAATACAGTGCTTCTGTGAATGCTGTCTATTTGGCGGTTTAATGTGGTCTCAGTTTCACTATGTATTCATTTTGACACGGATTTATGATTTTAATATTTCATTTTGCCCAATAATGACGTTACGAACTTTAAATTTTCCGGTAGGAAATCCTCGAGAAAGAGACCAAATGTGTGTGTGTGTGTGTGTGTATAAATATATATATATATATATAAATATATATATATATATATATATATATATATATATATATATATATATATATAAGAGTTCCTAATTGTTTTTCGTAACGTAAATGTATAAATTTAAAGAACTAATATAATGGACGTAAAGTTTGAAAGTGAGCATTGAGCGGTCTTAAGTGATCTTAAGAAGCTATCTTTAAAAAAAACATGAAATATAGGAAGATAATGTGAGTTTAGGCATAGGGGTTAGGAGGGCAATAAGAGCTGTGTGTGCGCGCGCGTATGTGTGTGTGTGTGTGTGTGTGTGTGTGTGTGTGTGTGTGTGTGTGTGTGTGTGTGTGTGTGTGTGTGTGTGTGTGTATGTGTGTATGTGTGTTTGTGTGTGTGTGAGTGTGTGTGTGTGTGTGTGTGTGTGTGTGTGTGTGTGTGTGTGTGAGTGAGAGAGAGAGAGAGAGAGAGAGATTGAGTTTGTGCGTGGCATTTTACGCCTTATGTTTTGAACAAATAACTTACTTGAGATAATACTTTTCCCTACGGGGTAGTGGGCAGTAGATATCGGTTGGCTACTGTCTTTCCTGACTAAGACCAAATCTCCATTTTATGGGCTCTGCCATCAGGTAAAATTACTCTTAGTTGTCTGAAGGTCCAATAATACTTCCGACGTCGTATGAAGGTCGGAGTCTCTTAGCATAATCATTATTTTTGATAAGTGTTATGCTTATGAACCATTTCCTAAAAATCTAGTATTGTAGTGCCAATCTATATTTAACTAATAATATTGTTTTCCTAAAATTAAGAAGTTTTATTAAGTTGAAAGTTCAGAGTAACGGCTGATCTCTTCGTTGTATCTCGAAATTGAATGTTTGTATATCACAATAGTGAGCTTTCAAAATAGCAATTCACGTGACAGTTGCTAAAATTATATCAAAGTATATCAGCGAGTTGTTTAAATCAAACGTAAGTAAAAAAAAAATTTAACTGATGACCATGGAAACAGGTATGTGTGGAGTTACTCTAGGAAAGATGGAATTATAAATAAGGGTATTTTGGAAGAGAAAAGGTTATGGACATACAACAGTCGTGGATACATGTACAGATCAGATGCTTTATAGAGCTACCTTCGACTATAAAAAGCCTTCAAGATGATTACATCAAGCAATTTCAAGCCTGCTGTTCTAGTTATTCACTATTGTTGGTTGTTTAAACGTTTTACAAGTGGAGTTTAAATGTCTCTTTCATCCAAGTCCATATGAAACTATTATCTTTTCTCTTGAATTAGAAACATTAAAGCAGAACATGTGACTGCAAATTGCTAAATAAAGTTGGAATAGTATTATGCTACAAGTCCGGTAAGTACTTCTCGGACGAGACTTAGTCAAGTCAGGAATTATGATGTGAGTACTGCAAACGCCTTTCTAGACTAGTTTACTAAACCTTCACCACAAACATATACTTTACATTAGGAAACAAAGATCGAAATTCAAACATAACTTTCTTTAGTGGTACTATTTACAATTTTTGAAACAAGAGTTTTTAGAGTTTTTTTCTTTGTTTAATGCGGGACGTACAATCTTCATTGTTATGTTACTGAATAAATCAGATCAAATCACGGAATATTCAATATAAAATACGCAATAACTCTTTAATACTAAAATGCTATTGTAAGTTGTAACGATTAAGACCGAATTACCCAATGAGTTGTAAATGTAAATATTAATTATACGGTATAATAAAATATCAAAAAATGATCACTTTATAACTTACTCGTTCTGATAGAGGTTTAAATAACATTATCTTAAGAAGCTTTTAATTCTTGCACTAAACTCAGGTTCACAAAGTTTCAATAAAAAATTGTTGCATATGCTTAGCAATATTTTAACAATGTCATTAATACGCAAATGTAGTACAAAGATTATTAAAGAACAAAACAAATATGAGTAACTAAGTAGGAGTTTTTTCTCGTTGAATATGAAAGTTTTTATATTTCAGCCACAAATAACATATTGAAGTACAATATATTTTTTATTATTGTGTAGAAATATTGTAAGAAATAATTGAAGTTATCTTCGATAAAACACTTAGATGTTCGTGGTACACTTTAATGGGTGATTAAAATCCATCAAATTGTTATATATTTGGATGATTTTCTTAGTTCATTCTCTTAAGACAAAATTTTTTATTTTTGAGTATTTTCTACACAGACACTCACAAATACTGAATCACTCTCTTTCACACATATATAAGCTAACATGTAATGTATACACATGTATTCGATTATTGTTATAAAAAAACATCACTGTATATTCAAACATTTTCTATAAACTTTATAAAATAGAATCTATTTTTTAACATAATGTAGTTATAGTACCTATGCATAAAACGACTACAAACATATAAGGACTTTAAAAGTGACGTCCCAACAGCACACATTCAGAAAACCCTACATTTGTCTGTTACATATTTGTTTAAATGTTATGTGGGAAGTTTTGTGAATGTAATAAGATAACAACAGGAAGTCTACATTTTTTTATTGTATGTGGTTTTCTGTGTATTTATTTTTAAAAAAATATTTGTCTGAGAAAATTGGTATAATTTAATAAATAAAATTGAATGTGTTTATACTTCTCTCTTAAACTAAAACGAGTGCAGCTAAAACCAAAACTTGGTATGTTTCTAATAATCTAAAATCTGATCCACATTTCCAACTATACAATATGAATGTCACCAGAATATGTTTGGGTAGAACTATTTCTATAAATTACAAAACTTTTGTCTTGAAGTCTCTGTTTTTACAGAACAGCCGATTATCAAAAAAGAATTAATAATATTGTTTTAATTATTTTAGACTATATTGTTTGAAAAACCCTTATTTGTTAAATTGTTCTATTATAATTAAACAAGTTTCTTACATTAGTGAAATATATGGTAAGTAGATGTCATAAAGGTTAGAAACTGCATAAAGTCATAGTAAAGAATAAATATATGTTTAAAACACAAATATAATTGATAATTTAGGGTATATATTTTTTATGTCACCTTTATGTTACCTCTATGTTACCAGCAATTAAATTGGAATATTTTGTTACCCCAAATAAGGCAACCTTGTTGACTTTCTTTCAAATAATATTACAGCACGAAAATGTTTTTCCAATGGTCATAATGTTTCAAACTTCCCATTTGAAACTCGTTCGAGAGTCAGATGGTTGTTGAATTTCTAACTCATGATACTTCTCAATGGTCGCCTTTAGCTCGTAAAGACCAAACAACTTTGTCTTTTAATATTTTCTTCTTTGAATGGTTTAGATTTTTCCAGTGTTTCTTCAAATAACAAAACATGTAAAAGGAAGAATTAGGGACAGTTGTTTTTTAATGAAAGTGAGATGTATTGGATGACGTCATTACTTGTAGTTCTATCAATTACGAATAGGAACTTCATGATTTCTTCATCACTCTACATTTTTCTACAATGGTCACCCCCGTCTAGCCAACCAGTAACCGACTAATAGGCTGAGAGGCTATTATAGACTAAGGGTTTTGGCAACAATTCCCCTTTCTTAGCGTTATGAAATTATACTGGCTAGGAGTAAGTCAGAATTTGTGGGTGCTTGCTCATGATTTGAGACGTGAAAAGGTATTCCGTGTTGTTTTTTCTAATTTAAGTAAACGAAATCTCTATACCACAAATGAATTTTTCCATTCTTTAAAACACTATGTACATTTAAATAGCATAACAATCATCTTCAAAGTTAATTTACATTAAAAAAAAAAATAACAAAATAATATTGTAAATTACCTCTAAGGATGGTTGCAATTGAAAGGAACATAAGGTTTTAAATAAAGAAAAAAGTTATTTGTGGTATAGAGATTTCATTTACTTAAATAAAACAATACGCCACAGTTGATTTTTCTCGTTGAAGAGTCAACCAACGTTGTAAAACGTCTAAACAACCAACAATCGTAATTACCTAGAACAGCAGGCTTGTATTTGCTTGATGTAATAATCTTGAAGGCTTTTTAGAGTCGAAGGTAGCTCTATAAAACATCTGATCTGTACGTGCATCCACTGTGCATCCAGTGTATCGACTGTTATATGTTCATAACTTCTTTTCTTCCAAAATACTTTTATTTCTAATTCCATCTTTCCTAGAGTAACTCCACTCACACCACTTTCTATGGTCATCAGTTAACTTTACTTTTTCACTTTCGTTTGATTTAAACTACTCGCTGATATACTTTAATATAACTTAGCAACTGTCACGTGAATTGCTTTTTTACAAGCTCACTATTGTTATATACAAACATTCAATTTCGAGATACAACGGAGAGATCAGCCGTTTTTCCCTCCTTCCGAACTTAATAAAACTTCTTAATTTTAGGAAGAAAATAATATTAGTTAAAGAGTTTGGCATACAATACTAGTTTATAGGAAATTGTTCATAAACATAACTCTTTTCAAAAATAATGATTACGCTAAGAGACTCCGACCTTCATACGGTGTCGGAAGTATTATTGGACCTTCAGACACCTAAGACTAGTTTTACCTGATGGCAGACCCCATAAAATGGAGAATTGGTCTTAGTCAGGAACGACAGTAGCCAACCGATATCTACTGCTCATTACCCGTGGGGAAAAGTATTCTGTCAAATAAGTTAATTTTTTAAAACATTAGGCGCAAAATACCCCGCACAAACTCTCAATCTCTCTCTCTCTCTCTCTCACACACACACACAAGTGATAAAAAAACAAATATAGTTTTTAAATAGTTATAAAGAAAATATTTTAAAATCGTTTGCCAATTTAGAATAAATTTAGTCCAACCCTCAACTAAATAAATACATTCCATGTAATTATACTAACATTGCGAAACTCGCGAGCGTACGGGCGTGTGTGTGTTAGAGAAAGAGAGATTAAAGTGACCAAAATGTTACTCTAATTTAGATTCTCCAACATTCTCATTCCGTTTTCTCTAACAAAATGTAAGTTTAAATCCATAGAAACGACTGTATACTTGCAGTTTCTGTGATATACGTTTTGAGGTTTTTCTTATTAATTACACATTTGATAGCACTTGGCCAAAAACCAACCTACTATTATTTTTAGCAGGCGCGTTTCGTTCTATGTCATTGCATTGTTCAATGCTGTAAGTCACGGACAAGACTGTTAGTTAGATAGGTTTACTTGGCTTAGTCTGTGGTGTATTATTTTTCATAGAGTAGCTGATATTTATGTGTTCAAATTTACTATTCGATTGTGAATGTGTTTTCCCATTTAGAATAGGTTGTGAATATTTTTCGTGGTATTGGTGTGTTTGGAATTTTTCTGTTGTTTTTATTTTATTGCTTTTTTTAGGTAGCTGTATGTTTTTTAGATTAGTTTGTATATTGGTGTGTGAATGCAGTGTTCTTTCTTTGTGTATGGTGAAGTTTTATTTGGGTTGTGTCATTTTTATGTCTTACTACACGATTCAAAGAACACATGCTACTACACAATGTACATAAACAGTCACGGAGGGTCGTTTAATCGACCGTTCCAGTGACCTCAAACTGGTCGCTGCAGCTTGAATCTGAGAATTAAGCAGAAATATAACCATGACAATATCCGGCCTGAGAAGGTGATGATCCTGTATACAAGTTCAAGTCACGACTCCAAACCCAACTGATAGGCCCCAACCTAGCTATAGGACTAAACCGTGCATTGCGGAGACCATTGACCAAAGAGGGCTATTCTGGCAGTTATCTAAGTCTTCAAAGCTCTTGCAAACGTGGAAGAGTCAGTTGTTGGGGTGATCACAGCAAGGAATAAGTACTTTATAAGTAGCTTATGTAGGAACAAAAGATTATAAGTAGCTTAATCTTTTTTAATAATTAAGATAAAGATTAAATATGCACCGTTTTAAGAAGCACCTTCCAATGAATTTATTGCCACTCTGTTTGAATATAATTTGTCGTTTGCTTAGCAACATTTTAACAATCGATTTAGTATTGTTGCATTAATGTAAACAACTTTCAATGGAGAAATAATAAATCGCAATAAATTAATAACTACGTATTTATTTAATGATCTAGGTATGAGCAGAAATCTATCCTGCTACACATAATTTAAAAATATCTGATTATAAGGAAATCCTCCGAACAGCTGGGGAAAGGTTTGTACTCGGTGGAGATATCAATACCCAACACGTGGGTGGGAGCAACCCTGTGAACAATTAGGGACAACGAGTAAAGGATAGCAATTAAAGAATTAGGTTTTTATTATCATTCGGAAAGAACACCCACGTGGAATAGAGTACCGGATCACTTAGATTTCCTAATACCCAGAAAATTGTCAAAATATTTCATAGATATTGAAGACAATATTTATTTATATTCGCAACACTCAGTGATAAGAGCGACAAGTGAAAATACTATCAAGGAAGAGATAGTTTAGACAGGACATGCAAAACGACATTTCACTAAATTCCCAACTGAAGACCAAAGATGACTTGAAAAATAGTGTTTAAGATTTGTTGTGAATATATAAACCGCTGCATATAATAAAACCACACGCACTAATTATATCACTGAAGAAAACTAATACTCAATAGAGATAAGGAACCTTTGGAAAAAAGAAAGGCAAAAAGAAGATAGCAGTAGTCTAAAGAGCTAGTTGACCAAACTATCTTAAACAACAATAGTCCAAAGTTAAAGAGGCACATCCTTAAACTAAAAGAGCGTTCTGTAAATTGTTATTTAGATAATATTGGCGCATCAAAAGATAATTATTCTTTCTGGAGAGCCACCAATAAAATCAAGAGACCAATTGGTTAAGTACCTCCACTCAAGAAAGGCAATGGAACTTGGGCAGGAAATAATAAACAAAAAGCGAACTTATCCGTAAAAACGTAACAGACGTATTCCAGCCAAACGTAGTGACACCCGATTATAAATTTAGAGTCAGAAGAAATACCACTGGTAACTATATAGAAAATTCTAGAAAATTTGGAAAAACTCTTCATTCCAAAAAAGCGGACTTGATCTTTTCACCGAACAAGTACTGAAAGAGCTCCCAAGATAATGAGTATTCATGCTTACTTATATGATTAATTCAGCATTTAGACTAAAACATGTGTCATATATGTGGAAGCTAGCAGTAGTTATAATGTTACCAAAACCACGAAAATCGCTAGTAATGATATTAAGTCATACATAACAATATCTCTACATCCTATAATCCCCAAGTTATTCAAAAAGCTCTTATTGAATAGAATTATACCAGTCACAGAGAAAAATTATCTCATTCCAGAGTACCAGTTTGGATTCAGAGAAAATTATTCTGCTATAAATAAAGTCTATAGAATAACGGATATATTTGGACGAGCCTTAGAAGATGAACAGATTTGCATGCACTACACTATTCCTAATGTAGGCCCAAGGAATTGATAAGGTGTGGCATGAAGGCATCATCCAAAAATTAAATAAGATGCTCCCATAGACGTTTGTTCCATTGTTAACCTCTAACAGGAAGAACCTTCATGATCAAACAAGAAGAGCAATATTTCTGAAATTATTGAAATCAAAACAGGTAGCCCATAAGTGTAATGGGTAAAGTAATTTACCTACTTTTCCCCTCTGATATTCCAACCAGCCAAAAAGTGGTCATTGCAATGTTTGTAGATGGCACTGCATTATTATCAGGTAAGTGCATATATACGTCTACGGACAACGTTCAGAGAGCAACAAACAAAATCCTAGAATGAACTGATAAATTGGAAAATCAAACTGAATGAAGGAAAGTCAGTCCACATCAACAAATAGGGTCTTAAGAGATCCTCCGCGAATGAATGTTAACAAAATTGTCATTCTTTATGAATAAATATTCTAAATATCAAAGTATGAAGCTAGATAATAAACTAAGATGAACACGCCGAACCAAACTCGAAGACGTGGATCAGTTGACTACTTCACCAAAATAAATGTCATTGGCGCAGGAATTAGCAAGGCTTGGTTTGGTTTGGAAGAGATCAAGACTAACTGTATTGTCCACTTCCCATTTCACAGATCTTAGTCAATTCTGTTATTTTAAAACTTCAAATTGTTTTCAGAAATATTTTAACTATACTTTAGGTAGTTGTTTTGCGACTGTAATGTTATTTTTATATTGAACTATTAAGTAATTTCTCACTGAAAAACTGGGAATTGTATAAATTTATATCTTACGGTTCACTTAAATTTATAAATTATTTTATTAGAAAACAATATTCTTGTTGTAGTTTTTAAAAGACTTTGCTGTAGAATATTAAAAAATGTAGCTCTTAATGAAGCCATAGAAGCATTAAACGCCATTGAATAAACCACAAAAAAACATTTAATGTGATCTAATATAGTTACGCAATAAATATGTTGTTTGGTCTCTTTATGAATAGCTGGTTTTAGTATTAGGCCTATATTGCTCCAATGCTTATTTCGTATTTATGCTAGCAATCTCACTATGTGTGTGGAATTATTATTTTATTAATTTCATACATAATGTAATAAACAATTACGAGAAAATTACATAATTTATATTAATTATGTGCGGTTTTTGGATTTATAAATTAGCAGCCATATCACCTACATGTTCAGTTTATCTTGACTTCAACAAAACCAAGTCTTTAAACTCTCGTATCAGTAAAATTATATACATTGTAAATGTCTTCCTAATTAAGAGCTATAAACATAAACGGAGAGCAATAAAGTTTTACAACTAATTAAACTTTACAAACTCAAGACCTTTAACTTTTGGATTTACTCTAAATACCCCTTTATTTCTATTTTACGTAAATTGTGTTGTCTTATTCTCCCAAAATTTTATAAATATAATCTGTTTACAAAAAACTAAAATCTATTACCGTAATTGCTCCATTTTAAAATGTTTTAAATAAATACTAACTATCTTTGCTGTGGCACAGTGTAGTTACATGAATGAGAAATGAGGAAATAAAACATACGTTTCATACAAGTTGAATTTTTAAATTCTCCATGGGATAAAGCAATTCTAAGCTAAGGCTATTTTGCTCGAACCGTTGTCAGAATCAATCAGGTAGACATGTTTTCTTAGTCCTTCTGGCGTTTGCAAGAAGTTCCTCCCAACGTCGCCATTTATCGTTTGCATTACGTGATCTCACTTGTTATTTTTAGAAAGCTTGATTGGGCATATGCCTGGAGGTCACTGCTATTGTAAGTCCACATCAAATGGAGCACTCACAGCTCGGCATTTCAAAATAGCCGCAACTTATAATTTGGTGTACGGGCCAATTCAATCACGATTAGATTACACAAAATATATCTCGATTAACGTGAATATTTACTTCAGATTCTATAGTAATCTTAGGGGAAAGTAAGAGGATACGTTTGTTTTTGTTAATATACAACCTTATTGGGAACAGATAATTTTTCACATGTACCTGTGATTGCCGTTAGCTTAGAATGGCGAATGTTTCCCACGCTAGCGACACATGAAACGTTTGCTGATGAACAACTGATGGTTGGTGAAGTTTTTTCTCGGTCGCGGTTTGGTTATTGAGGCGAAAATTATATATAAACCATTTTTGATGCGTCTTCCACGTCGTGTCAAAACTTAAGCTGAATCTCTGTCGAACGTTTTAGGTTTTTGAGCCTTAGATAAACCGGCCTAGTATTTATTGACTAACTGAAAAAAAGTAATATTTTTTATATTAACAACATTTTACTTATTGTAATAGCACGAGTAGACCTTTTGTTGAATAAATTTAAAACATCATAATAAAAAAAGATTTTAAGTATGATACATCCGTCATTATAAAATTGAAATAAATAGTAACTGAATATAGAGATTTTTCACAGCCAAATTTTATTTTATGTTAGATAGGGTACTTTTAGAACTCTAGATGACATGGGAGTATTATTCACGGGAACTTTGTGGCTGATAAACCCTGACAACCTGTTTTCTATGTAGTCGATTTTTGAATGATTTATCTTTAAAATAAGTTTATGAACTATATATATACCGGGCATAATTTTGCTCAGGATGTGGTATCAGCCACATTAAGACCTCGAAATCTTGTGAGCTACAAGTTAATAATACATCACTACAGCTTTTGTTTTGAAAATAAAACAAGACCTGTACTACTAAGAATCAGAGCTCATTCTCTCTCCGCTCCATGTATTTAAAGGTTTGTATATTTTGTTTATTTATTTGTATTTTGACTTAGTTCTTTATTAATACACAAGAATACATATTGCGATATATATATATATATAACTATATATATATATATATATATATATATATATATATATATATATAAACAATAAGCATTTTCCTGAAGATGCTGGTACTATTTTATCGACGAAAAGCTTTGAATAAATATATTCATTCAAAGTATTATTGTTTTTGAAATATTTTTAATTTAATATGTATATATATATATATATATATATATATATATATATATATATATATATATATATATATAATGCCATTTTAGATAACTGTTAGGAATAACCTTTTATTAACACATAAAATAATATTTAAAGAAAACTGAAAACTCTTAGTTAAAATAAATATATATATATATATATATATATATATATATATATATATATATATAGCAATATCTATTCTTGTAAATTCAAATATAAGTCTTGTATTTGTATTTAAACTTAGTTCTTTATAAATATATATATACATATATATATCTACTATTAGTAGTATTTTTTCGCCTGACAATTAAATATATGGTGTTTATGGCAAATTAACTAGAACTTATTTTTATTGTTTTTATTTTGTTATAACTCATTCCAGTTATACCAAGTTATATATCCATATGGGTAAACCACCAAAAAAGCCGCTTTCATGAAGAAATTGCGTTCATTAGAATTCGATGTGCTCGTAGTAGCGACCTTCTCAAGCAATCTGAAGAAAAATTATTTCTTTTACACTCGTTTTTTAAAAATGTTTTGTATGTAGTACAATACCACATAAAATAAATGTTGCTATTGTTTAATCTGCTTACTGTTGATGTTATAATTCATAATTATAAAAACAAATTCAATCCATATATACTTTTTTTTATTTAAAATAGTATCATTGTCTAAAACTTTGGATTTAGCTATAGATTTGGATATAGCTATAGTAGGGCCATTGAAAGGGTTTACAAATTGCAAATACAACACTAAAACGTTTTCCAAAAGCAACAAAACCTTTACTATTAAAAAGCTGAGATTAAAGAACTTTCAATGTTTAACAAACTTATTTAGAATTTTTTTTACTATTTTATCGTTTAGTGAAGTATGGAAGAGTCAGTTGTCGGAAGTCCTTGTAAAAGGAAAGGTCACCATGACTGTGATTATGCTAGGAATTATATCAAAGAGAATATCAATGGAATGTCAAAGTAATGTCAGCTATAGAAACGACCAAGTATAAGGAAAACAGCCTCAATTCTACTTTTTAAAAAAAATCTTTAAATTGGAAAATACATGACAATTATTATCATAAATACTACCAACGTTATTCGTTAAATTAACTTAAAACTGTAAATTGACTTTTTGGATTATCAAATAAAATAAACCCTTATATAAAATAATATACAGTGAGTTTGAAATGTGTACCACTAACCGATAATTGGTTTGATGTTTAGATTTTGAGAAACTGTTATACAACTCTATCTTTGAATTTAAACGGATCTCTTACTTTGAGAGTATTTTCGTAATGCGTTTATTTACTTGGTGTCCTTTTTCTCAGAATTTATCATAATTATTTCAAGTAATTGTATTTTTTTGCCGTTTAGGTTTTAACGTTTACTTATCTTATATAATTAAAACATCCTCTTACCACAAATTCAACAATTTTTATTTTAACCTTATGTACATTTCGATCACAAAGTAATCATCTTCAGAGGTATTTTACAAATACCTCTGAATACATGAGATTATTAGGACGAAAAATTACAAAAGTATAAAATGATCATGACAAATTACACATTAAAATTTTTGTAAGCTTATTGGCTGTTTAAAAATTGTATTGTTTCCGTTATTAACATCGTCATCATTAATGGTGTCGTCACATTTAGTGTTTTTTTCATCATTAGTGTTGTCTTCACTATAACTGGTGTCTTAACCAATAATTATATCGCCATTAGTAGCTTCGTCGCCATTACAAATGCCAATACTTTAACTGGTGATCTTAAATACAAAACTTTTGTAAAGAATGGTAGCTAGTGGGTATTATAACTTTCATATAAATCTAAATTTGTATCACCAGTGACAAAAAATATTCGTTCGCTGAAACTACATTAAAGGATTTAAGGTTTTATACATCTGGCATTTTGTTATATTAGTTTATGCCTGTTGTATTATAATATATGTGGGGGGATGTATGTGGCGTGCGTGTGAGTGTGTTGTATTTTAAACTATCTTGTTTTCTTAAATCCATTTTATTACTTGCAAATAACCAACGAGATACAAATGAGGTGTTCGAAAAATAATCAAACGCTTTCAAATTTAGAAATATTGTTTTGGTGTTTGAGTTACCGAAAGTTTTAATAGTCTAGGCATCTCTGCAAGTAAATGAGTTTACACTATAACCTACAATAACAAATGCTTATTCCCTTCTTTATCGATTTCACAACTAAATTCTTTACAGCAATTAAGAAGATTTCTTTTGGTTCTATGTAAATTAAAACAATAGGGAATAAGTAGTTTTGCCTTTCCTCCCACAAAGTCAGTTAATTGTTCAATACAATACACCTGAGCAACAGTTTGTCTGTGACTCACAGCATTGAACAATCCAATGACCTAGCGTGAAGCGCGTCTACTTTAAAATATCAGTAGGTAGTGGTTTCTTGGTTATTCGATACCAAAAGTGTAACTAACATAAACCTCTTCCACATTTCAACCATTAGATTTTCCTTCAACTTACTCTTTACATGGTGCTTATTGAGGAATTTATTTTAACTCCGTTTTTTTTTACCAACATACATATGTATAGGTTTATACTATTATTACGAATAAGGAATACTGTAAAGAGCAATTCCTTAATTATTCATTATGTGTAATTGAATGAGGGATTATTGTTAAATGTATTGTTGTGAAAAATACGATTAAAAAACAATATGATACGTATGTATCAGCTCACATTTACGTCTTGTCATTTTATGATTCACCTTTAACGATAAGTTGCCTTAATGTTACCCACTTAAACTCAGCGAACCATGTGACTAAACTTATCTGAATTTCAGTTTAATTACTTTGAACGCGAGATTTTAAATTAAAGTTATAAAACTTTACCAATGAATGTTCATAACTTTAACGAGCATGAAGTGTTTCATTTACTTCAGTAAATTTCGTTCTCTTGCTTTACTTGTCTTATTTATAACTTGTTAATTATTCTTCAAAGTAGCTCTTGCCGTTTAATTTTTGGCTTTTTTAAAATATAATTTTATCATTTAACTTAGAATTTCTTACTTTAATTGATTCATTTCACGTTATTGTACGAGGTATATTTCTCGGAGTATTGTACTAAACTCATCTGCACTTTAAAAATATAAGCCTTGGAAAATGTCTTCGAAATAAAGTTATAAAACCAAAGATCGATAATTTCTTATTGCTTTGGTTATTATTATATTTAGTGGAATTTTCACTTTCATTGTAAAATCATTTAATACTATCATATAACGTTTTGCGCAGGAGGTTTATTGTCCAAATGTTTACGATCTTTTTATTTACTAAAAAAAGCTATATTAAAAAATGTAATAACGTTTTATTACAATAAGTATTTATTCTATAATATGAAATAAGTATTTCGTAAGTATTTCATAGGTTTTCCAACAAAATAGTTTTTATTTGTCTTGCTTCTAAACTGAATTTTTTTTTTTTTTGTATGTTGAAAACTGATATCCAGAGTAACATTCACGATTTGCAGCAACAGTTTTACTCGCTGTGAGAGTCTTACTAATAATAATGGAAACATAGTTTATAATACCTTCATTTTATCGGTTTCAAGCTGTTGTTCTTCAGATATCAAAACAATGTCAGCCTATTGTTAAATGTATGAAAACAAAGCAAGCTATATGAAATGTAAAAGCAATAAAAGCAAAAGCTTAGTTGTTTTAAAAATACTTTTTTATTAGTTGATGTATAGGCTTAATGAGCGTGATACAATATAGTTATTAAAATTTTACTATATATTAGAGTCTCCAAAATCCTAATTAATGTTCCCGAAATAAATTAAAAAATTAATTTCAAAGTGTATTGTACATGTTATCGACAAGTTTAAATTTTCAAACTTAATAAAGCTTATTGCGCGAACAATGAGAGACTGTCTGACACTGCGTTTTGGTTTAGACAAATATACTAATTTATTTATTTAACCTCATTCATTAAATAAATTATATTTGATTTTATAAAATATACTTTCCCTACCGTTGATGATATTAAAATATATTTTATTAAATGGCCGATATATATCTCTTCAACGCTTCGTAGGGGAACAAGTATTTGAATATGTGTATAAGATACTTGGGAACCTGACAATATTTACTCACGCAGCATTACCAACTGACTTATCAGTTCTACTTAATGCAAATGCATAAAATACCGAGTGATATAGAAAGCAATGAAGGACCCGGAAAGCATAATAATCGTGTATACTTGGAAGTAAGAGGAGCCGGAAAAATAAATATTTAGAAAATAGGACAAACAAAATTCACAAGACATATACAACTTTTTAAAATCACGTTTTATCTATAAAACTGACCTCTTTGATATAGAATATTGAAATATAGTAGAAACAGAATAGTTGGCTAGGACAGAATTAGTTACAAATAAAAAGAAAATATTCCCCAGATAAGCTACCTTGATGACAAGAAAATAGCCTCTATTTTGGCAAAACATCTCCACACGGAACAATGTAATCGTGTGTAACTTTTAAAGCGACAGTTTTTCCAGAAATATTTGGGCGTAGTGGATACTTCAGAAATCGCCCCGGTTTCCAGTACCGTCAAATTACCCCGTGATTAGCTCGGAACAAGCAGTGAAAATTGACCTTGTGCCACCTAACTGAGGGTGACTTTCGGCTTTAACTTAGGCACGATACTCAAAATAGAGTATACAACTTAGGCAGGAGAGATTGCAGCTTTATATTGCACTCGAAACCACCCCCACCAACCTGCCCACTAGCTCCTGAGGCGGAATATATGGTAACAATGAAAAAATTGAAAACGAAACCAGTAAATATATTTAAAACAAACCCTATTATGCTTAGCCGGAAGCTATTTTTCTTTCCCTGATAGTGGATGTCACAATTAAGGCTCATAAGCATCTTGTAAGGTTATAACTAATGTAATACATCAAAACTTCTAAAAACAAATACAAAATTAAATATTACAGGGAACATAATTAAAATTAGACACGAACTTTTTATATTATTGGTATTAACTTGAAAACAAAAAAAACACTACTTACTGTTATATGTCAGCATACGCGTTTCTCACTAGGTCCGCGCATTATTCAACGACTGTTGCTAAGGTGTATTGTGTTGATGCATAAAATACCGAGTGATATAGAAAGCAATGAAGGACCCGGAAAAAATAATAATCGTGTATACTTGGTAGTAAGAAAAACTTAATATTTAGTAAATAGGACAACAAAAATCACAACACATACAATTTTTTAAAAACACGTTTTTTTTCTATAAAACGGACCTCTTTGATATAGAATATTGAAATATAGTAGAAACAGAATAGTTGGCTAGAACAGTATTAGTTACAAATTAAAAGAAAATATTCCCCAGATAAGCTACCTTGATGACAAGTTAATAGCCTCTATTTTGGCAAAACATCTCCACACGGAACAAAGTAATCGTATGTCACTTTTAAAGCGACAGTTTTTTTCGTAAATATTTGGGTGTTTTCCTTCTCTGTCAGTGGATGTCAAAATTAAGGCTCATAAGCATCTAGCAAGGCTGTAACTAATGTGATACATCAAAACTTCTAAAAACAGATACCACAGGGAACATAAATAAATTCATAAACGAACATTTTATATTGTTGGTATTACTTTGCGAAAAACCACTTCTTACTAATATATTTCACCAGACGCGTTTAGCAATAGGTCGTTTTGCACACATAAACGTTAAATCAAACAATACATCAGCAACAGTCTTGTCCGTGACTCACACAATTGAATAATTCGCTGAGAGTGCGAAACGCGTCAGCTGAAAAATAAGTAGTGATTTTTGCCCAGTTAACACCAAACGTGTCAGTATAGAATAATTGCAAAGTGCAAGAACATTTTTTTTTTTAAAAACAACATTCTAGAAAATCTCAAATAGACGTTCTATAAAAGACATACACACACCCACACCCTCACGGATAAATATAATTATATGTTATAATAACATATAAAAAAACTAGTTAACCTAAACTAGTTTACATTCATTTCAAGTACTTATATAAAATACAAGAATGTTTTCGTCAGTAAATAAGTGCCATATTTTTTACTTATTTATTTATCTTCTCTACGCTATGCTTAATGTAAGAGAATCTATTATATAAAGGGTTGTTTGCAATGACACAGTTATTTTTTTGGCAATAAATAAACTATGATTCTGTGCTCACCTGTTACGTTTAAATTAGCACGTAGTCTCATGAAGGGAATCGGAATATTAATAAATCACCGAAAACGAATATAGCATTTATCTTATCGTTTTCTTTCTCATTAAATAAAGTGCATGTTCTGATAATTCAATATAAAGTATTTTATTACAGCAAGACCTTTCCATATTTACTAGTTTACCTATCCTTATCCATTACTACGAATCTAGGCCTAATAGATATTTTAGCATCGCTACTTGGCTATGCTAAATTATAAGTATACTATAACTGTATTTTTAATTGTGTTCTTATAAACATATTATGATTTCTGTTACAACAAGACATATTGCAACATTTCTTGTAGGAGAGAAATCACTGTACATTAGGCCTATTATAATATACCCTTTCCTCAATCAATTTTTCGACCTAATCGCATATTGTGTCGGATTCACTGTTATCTACAATTTGTACTTTGACCGAGCACTATATTTAGCATAGCCTATATAAAATGGTTAAAATGTAGCCTCAATGTAAATATATATATATATATATATATATATATATATATATATATATATATATATATATATATATACAGGGCCAGAGAAAGAGATACACACAGACAGATGGATAGATAGATTGATAAAAAGATAGACGGAAGGACGTGTGTATATTAATATATATATATATATATATATATATATATAAAGAGAGAGAGAGAAAAGAAAGAGACATAGACAGACAGACAGACAGAGAGAGAAAGAAAGAGAGAGAGGTGGGAGGATATCACAAACAAGTTACAAAACATCTTATATATTAATATCCTAACCTCGTACCGTGCGGATATTCAAACCGAAATAATGATTACCAGGAGTTAATATATGTTTGGCTGACTATACGTATTCCAGTGTGCGATCAAATAGGACTTTGTAATCCTTCAAGTCTCGAACAAAAGTGGTCACGTTAGTCATTGGTGAAATAGGCACAAACGAATACTCGATCGGCAACATACTCGATCGGTCAAGCTACACAGGAGATGTAAGAAAAGCTACTGCTAGTTACAGCTAAGTGACATAGAGCGCGGCTAAAAGTATGTTGGAGGGTAGGAATAGTGGTCATCGTGCAAACTTGCGTCTTACCTATTCAGTGAGTTACAACCTGAACATAAGATTAATATATATTTCCGTAAATAGATCTGTAAATCAGAATTCCTAAATTTTCTCCTATTGATTACACCTGTTATGCTGGCACTTAGAGCTAGAGACTGAAAGAAATTTTGAGAGCAACCATATCGGTGTTTCGGTGTAATTTTAAAAATGTATTAGAGGAGATATTGTTAGTTTATTTGGTATATAATGTTAGCCAAGGCTAAAGCATATAATGTGAGATAATTTCCAGTTAAATAAGGAAATGGATAACTTACAATTAAGGGGACGATCTTGGTAAAGTTTATTATACCTTAAATAAAATGTTCAGACTAGTTTGAAAATATAGAATATTTTGAGTAAAAATATTTTTTCCATAAATATTTAGTATTCTACTTTCACTTCACTGAAAAAAAAAACAGTTTACCAGAATAGAAATGTAAAATTCGTTAAAGGAGTAAATAAAGTTTTAACCTAGATAAGCAAGAATTGTTAAGACTTTTAAACATTTGTGGTATCGAGGAAAATACCAAAATATTAAGAAGAAGCTTCAAACCGAAGCATCAGAGATTTTAAAAAATTGACCAGATTAGAAAACCATATTATAAGGAGTTCAGATTTACAGATAAATATAACAACAACAACGTATTTGAACCGGCGAGTAGAGTTTTTCACCTTGTTCAAGTCACACCTTCAAGACAAAGTAAAACGTCCCAGCCTAGATACAGAACTAAACCGTGCACTGCGGCGACCATTGACCAAGCAGGACTATTCTGACCGATATATAAGTCTACAAGTTTCGTGTAAACAAGGCAACGTCCGTAGTTTGTTTAATCGCAGCAAGCCACAATAACTTTATAACCTAATTATTAATATTATTTCAGATGAGGTTTAAATACTGACCATTTTGAGAAGCAACTTCCAATGAACTAAGTGGCCCGCTATTTAAATCTACATTTGTCGTTTGCTTAGCAACATTTTAACAATGGGTTCAGTATTGTTGAATGAAAGTAAATGATATCGTAGTTTTAAACGAATAACTGATAGTATGAGCCGCATACCATCTTCCTAAACCCAACCTAAAACACATATGATTATAAAGAAATCCTCCAAAGAGCCAAAAAAAAAAATTTTACTCGGTTTCAATTTCAATAACTAAGTTATCGATTGGAAATAAGGGGGTGAGGCTTTAGTAACAATAATAAAAGAATTGGTTTCCGATTTTGTTTTCGGAAGAGAACCCCACATGCTAGTCAACAAATATATGAAATGTTTGAATTTCATCATGAATAAAAAGATTTATTTATAAAGAAAAATAAAATCAACAAAAAGATTCTAGATTTAAACCTCTTGTTATATAAATTGGTATTGTTTGAAACTGCAAATGAAATCATTAAGTTTATTAAATATAACATAAAGAAAGAGAAATAGGGAAAATATGAATGTTTTTACAAGAAACTAGACATTTTGCAGTGGAATAAAAACTGTAATAAAGAATTGACCAGTTATGAACGCAAGATCTTTCATGAAAGGGTGATAAATGTAACTAAGGTGGATTTGACAGAAGAGGAGTATGAGGTTCTAGCGAAAGGTTTAAAACACAATTTAAGAAATGATAATATACAAAATAACGTAGATGAAAATATAGTAGACATATAAAATTCAATTGGTATCATACCTAAAGAAGAACAAGAATATGCTAGACCCTTGGTAACGGATATTTAAATAAAACTAATAAACAAAAAATGTAAAGGAAGAAGGATTTCAGGGAAGAAAGAATTGATAAAGATTTAGAAAACCCTTTCAAAAAAGAAGAGGTTATAGATAAAGGAGAATCTGCTTTTTTAATTAGTAAAGAAGACTATCCAATTATTGAAACTGAAAATTTATTTTTAAAGCGTCATGTAAAAATTAGTTTAAATATAGTATAGATACATATCCAAAACAAAAATTTTAAGAAATAGTTAAAACCTTCAATATATAACTCAAGAAGAGAAATATAAATATGATTCCGAGTGTGGCAATAATGAGAAACCAAGTAAAGGTTCTCAAAAAAGGATACCATCTTAGGCCTATAATTAATTATAGAACGGCATCCGCCTATAAATTAGCAAACATATTTAGTAAATCTGTTAAAAAGAATGGACCTGCTGAAAAATAAATATACTGTGAAAAATTCAACCGAGGTTGTTAAAAGAATACAAGAAGCAAAGATCACTAAGGATTGTAGGATAGTTTCGTTCGATATAGAAAATCTACACCCATCAGTAGGCCTACCAATTAAAGAAACTATACAAATTATTACGGAAAAGCTACAAGAACAGGGCCAAAAGATGGATATTATTAACGATATAATCTAATCTCAAAAGATAATTTTAAACCAATTTAAGTTTTACAACGAATTACATAAATCGAAAGACTACCTAGGGATGGGTAATTTTTTATCTGGAATACTAAGTGAGTTTTTCATACATGATTTAGAGGAAAGAATAACAAAAAAAATATGAGAGGAATTCGATATTTAGAATATAAGAGTGGCGTGGATGATTCTCTATAAATACTTAAAGACGCTGAAGAAATGAAAGGAAATTCTAATTAAAAGAAATCAACAATATGCATAATAATTAAAAATTCAAGGTGGAAAAGAGAATAATGGTACATTAAATATCCTAGATTTAAAACTAAATGTAAGAGGAGAAAAAATAGAATTTTAATTTTTCAGAAAAGATAATGACACACTGATAATGTTATTAAAGCAAAATCGAACCACTCACTAGAACGTAAATAATAGGCTTTTAGGCCTTTTTTTAACAGAATATTAGATATACCGTTAAAGAAAAAAGAGTATAAAGAAGAAATGAAAATTATATTTCAAATTACTGACAACAATGGATACAACAAAGAAGCAATAAGAAATTGTATGTGGGAAAAAAGGGCAGGAAGAAATAAAATTAAAAACCCCTACAATGGAAATAGAGAGGCAGAAATGGGTTAAATTTGCATAGACCTACACAGGAAAAGCGGTTTATTTATTGAAAAAAAATTAAGGAATATAATATAAGAGTTGCAATGAAAACTAACAACACATTAAAAAAAATTAAAGTGTAATATAGAAAGCTTAAAAAGGTTCAGCAAAAACTGAGTTTATAAAATGCAATGTATTTGCAAAGTAACACACATAGGACAAACAAGACGAAAATTTGAAACCATATATAAACAGTAAATAAGGTAGTTTAAGTATGAGAAAAATTATTCTAATTATGCTACGCATTTGTTTGAAGAGGGCTATACACAGCGAAAAGTAATGAATACAATACCAAATTTTACATTAGGTTAGTAAAGGAAAACCGTAAATAGTAAAAGAAGTACCGGGCATATCCACCTTACTTTTTGCGGACGACCTTGTCTTTTGGGCTTCAAGCGGGACTCCTTCGAACCTGAAAGAAACTATAAATCGAACCCTTAGCAGAGTTGCTGACTGGGCCAACTACAACCAAATGGTAGTTAGTGAGAACAAGACTGTTTTCACTCTATTCACCCTTTCAGCTAAGCCCCCAAAACTGAGGATCAAGTTAAACAACAAAACTTTAAACCATGAAGATACTCCACGATATCTTGGCATCACGTTAGACAGGAAGCTAAACTTTGCAAATCGTATTGAGGCAACAGCCGAAAAAACCACCAAAAGAAGCAAATTGCTGAAGAGATTAACAGCAACTACATGGGTTGCTACCCATGATGTTCTAAATTCAACGTACCGGACCTATGTACTCCAACAATGGAGTATGGAGGAAAGGTGCTCAACCTGGCCAGCTCAAATTGCCTAAAGAAGCTAGACAAGGTTCAAAATAATAACATGAGGCTCATAACTTGAAGAGCTAAATCGACTCCAATACTAGCTATGGAAATCCAAACAGGACTGGAACTCTTGGAAGTCAGAAGAGAAAAATGTCTCCTAATATTCTGGGAAAAAAATAAAAGAACAAATAGAAAGTTTTGGGAAACATATAAAGCTGTCACTTCCCGCCTCAGAACTCAGATTACTCCAGTAATCAAAGCTCTACAGCTGGAACAAAACTATAACCTTTTCCTTCATTCAGAATCTGTCCCATTAAATCAACACAATCGAATCTTTGACAACCTACCTCAGTTTTTCTAAACCTTGTTAACCAGGTGAAACCAAAGACACAGGCTATGGATATTGAACTCAGGAAAGCAACATTAATGACCATCAACGAACGATTCCCTGAAAGTGACTTGCTTCACGTTTACACAGATGGATCTTCAAAACCTTTAAGTGGAGAAACTGGAGCAGGATAATTTTCAAAATTATTTCAGGGCTCGGTAGCTGTGGGCCTTTGCTGCAGCAATTTTGATGGTGAGGTTGTGGCCATAGGAGAAGCATCATCATGCATCATGCGACTTTCGCCGCGGCAGGTTGTATTCCTGATTGATTCACAATCAGCGATTTTGGCAGTTTCCTCTAATACATCAACTGACTTCACCTTGACAGTGTCGTGCAGAGAAAAAATGCAACTATGCCAAGAGGCAGGCTTCAGAATTGCGCTCCAGTGGATTTCCAGCCACGTTGGCACAACAGGGAACGTAAAAGCTGACAACCTCGCCAAGAGTGGGTGCCGCCTACCACAGCCACAAATCATAATATCACTGGGCTCTACTTACACCAGGATTCACGCAGCAGCTAAGACGTACTTGAAACCATCACAAGAAAACCTAGCTGTTGGAAAGAGATTGCAAGAACTTTGCACCAACCCCATTCCAAAAAACCTGCCTCGACCTATCAGTGCTGTGCTGTTCCGTCTAACCACGGGACACGACTACCTTCAGGCGCATCTTCATCGATTGGGCTGGCGTACACGGATCGATGCGCCTTGTGCCAAACAGGAAAGATGGATGGAGACCACTTTCCTGCCTGCCCATCGCTCGAAGCATACAATAGCGACCCAAAAACCAGACTCTCCAAGCTCTACTGGTCTGCACGATGCCAAATGTTCGAGTTAGCAAGGGCAGGCGTTGGATAAAGTAAAGTAAGTAAGTAAAGGAAAACGTTTAGATATTTTGGAAAATTTTAAAATATATAAAACAAAGGTATCAAAGGTAAATGTAATAAACGAGCAAAAAGACACACAGTAGATCGTTATATTTAAAAGTTTAAAATTAGAAAGTAGTTGGATGCATGAAGCAAGAGTAGGGGTGCTCCAATAGGAAGCGAGCTCTGGAAGTAGTGGGGAGTCATTAACGGTATGTAAAGACGGACTTAAAGTTAAGAAGAACAGTACGATTTAAGTTTGGAAATTGGAAATTGAAATAGATATTGAAGCGCATTTGAATTTAAACTCAAATCACTCAGGAGTGATATTGAAGATGAAAGAAAAAACCATCGAGAAAGATATTCATCCATATTTTTAAAACAAAACAAAGCTTTGGATGGTTTAAGACAGCAACTGCAAGATAACATTGTACTAAATGTAAAACTCAAGAGCAAAGAAGAATGTGGCAAAGAATATGCAAGATTGTTGGTATTTATACAACCTTTGCATATTATAACAAAAGTAATACTAAAGAAAACAACACTGAATTATATCACTAAGGAAAATAAGTACCCTATAGAAATAAAGAAACTAGTTTCAGAAGAAATAAAGGCATGAAGAAGATTGCAGCAATCCAGAGATCCAGTAGGACAAACCATCTTAAACAATAAAAGGAAAAAATTAGGAGGCAAATACGGAAACTCAAACAGGGTTAGTAATGTGAGTATTTAATGCAAGAAAAGGGTATGGTTCGGCTAATAAGACCAGTTTCTGATATATTAGTAATTAGAAAATAAATTAATGAGGGATAAAAATATATTTTAGTCTGACATAAAAGATTTTACGAGAAACTTTTACTTTCAATTTGTGCCATGATTAAAAAAAGTAAAACTTATTTCTAATTGAACTGTTTAGCTATTTTTTTTAAATTAGGGATTTTATTAACTTCAGTTATTTTATTTGTGCTAACAGACACATACACACACACACACACACATACACACACATACACACACACCCACACACACACACACACACACACACACACACACACACACACACACACACACAGGTTTGTATGAGGACCTCGGTGTACCTGGGTTAAACACTATCCGGCTAACCGAGGACATCGCCTAATTATACCTAAACAATTGTAATATTTCGAAAAGGAATTATGGCGATGTATTATACTTTAAATTCTGAATCGAATAGTATAATTTTTTATTTCGGAAATGAATGTTAAAAATTTGATTTTTCTGCACGCAAGCGAGGTCTTGTCGTTTTAAAACCTACTTCTGAGGTCTTATCTGCACTATTTATATAATATAAAAGCGAGGTTCTAATGAAATGTTTGATACCGACTACTAAGGTCTTTTACTAATACATATGTAAAAGATTTTTTGTGTTCATGATATCTTTATATTATTGTATTGTTAATGAATTATTTTTAAATTAATATAATTCGGTAGTCAAATTAGAATTTGTTTTTAAAACTAGACTGTCTTACAACGCATGTAATGTGAAAGGTACTTTATTAAATGGATTAACCTAAATTTTCCTTGCGAAACTAACAGGATAATTAGAGTTTGGATTGTATGTAATTATGTAAAATGCTCTTGAATATACAAATATTTTAATATATACATAAGTATTCGATCACTTTAAATGTTTACAATTTTAAGCCTAATAATGTTATATATTAACGATTTTTAAATTGTCTTCATATTTTATTTCGCGGTATCGTATTATTATAATACAATACAATTTTTAATATTAAAATATAGATATTGTAATTAATATTAGCCTATTAGTCATATTTCAATAAATTGGGAGTCTTTGCTTAAGTTTTTTTAATTTAAAAATTCCTAATTAATGTTGGAATATAAATTCAAGTATTTTATTTGTTTTTACTGTTAATTTAAATTTCCAGTATTTTGAAATTTTAAAATAGTACACATTAAACTTTACAACTGGACTAAATTTTAAAATGTTTAAAGCGCTACTTTTACTCCCGTAAAAAATGTTTTAAATAATTTTGGAGTTTTTTATAGTATGTAACAGATTTAATAAAAAAAGCATTATAAATCTTTCTGTTTGTACAATTTGAATAAAGACCTCTGTTTAACGGATAATGAACTGCCTAGGACCTCGGTTGTAGGTTAATAAAATGTTGAGTCCTCGCTAGGCCGTTGCTGTACCGCACACATTTTAGAAATATGAAACACATCTAGAAAATTTAAGACGTTACAACTAATATTAAAACAATGTTTCACAGCATTATTTGCAGAGCTATTTTATAAAGTCCATTAGTTCTAATATGTGTTATGTTTTCGTTATATAACTGTACTGGCATTTATTTAAAACATAAGCAAAATTTATTTTATATTAGTTTAAATCTAAATTACAGTACTTTGTTAACGATTGCTGTATATTAATAAATTAGACAACGGTTAGTATGTGAAATTGATGTACGATTTAAGAGCTTTTGTTGAAATAGGATTTTTAAATGCTGATATCTTGTAGCGAAATCGTGTACTTTTAATGCCGAATATGGAGGTTTATACATTTATACCAATGGGTCCTGACGAAGTGACAATTACCGGTTACAAATACAAATGTCTTTTTTAATACAATAACATTCCGTTCTATGTATTTATACTATTTCCGGGGATATATCCGCATATTATAAGAGCATTTATATTATATAGATAAGTTACTGTTACCTATATTCTTTCGATTTCATACTTGTCGTCCCTAATATTATTCATTAAAACCCTATAATATTATATAGCACTTTGAGAACAGGGTAGTTATTTAATCAAGGTGGTTTGGGAAACGCACTGTTCACTAAACAATTCACTTTATATTCGCACTAATCGTTAGTTCACTTGTTAGATACGGCACTGGACGGCACATTTTTACAACTATCTCTTTCAAACTAACCTGTTCTTGTCTCAACCCATACTAAGATATTTTTGACTTACGGAAAAAACCCATTTTCAACCATTCTGTAATCTTTACCTGAATTCTCTGCCTTTGTTATGTACAAGAAACCACCCTCTCTTGTACATCATAAATTATTTGAACAAATATATTCAAGGCCTTGTTTCTCTTTACATTACTTAAACCTACTATTCTAAATTCCAATTATTTATTTTAACGTCTATCACAATGCTGATGTTTTTTTACTGGCTGTGGTCAACACTACTCTAGATTACAAAACAAATTTTTCATTTAGAGCTATTTTAAGACATATATTTTAGTATTTCTTTACTTTTATATAGTCTTAAATATATTATATAGACTACCTGTAAACTTTGCTGGCTACAAGTTTTACAACGATGGAATCCTTAATACTCAATATTTCAATCCTGAAATATTAAACTCTTATTTCAGAGTTTGTAAGGTCAACAAAAATAAGTTTTATGTTGAAAGTCATAGACTTGTAGTTTGATTATTAAATGTATCGCATATTGTTCACATTAAAAGCAATACGTCTCCTGCAATAGCCTTAAGTGTAACTACCATTACTCATTATGCATCTAAAGTTCAAATTTCATTACAAGTTTGGTTAAGATCTGAATCAAATACCGCTTAATGGATTATATCAAATCATTTTTATTTTGTAAAGAATAAAATTATTTTATTTTATAGGCATGTAGAAAAATTAATTTGATGCTACTAATAATTAGGTAAATTAAAAAATATTGTGAAAACTATTTAAAACTATTTAAAAAGCTATATGAATTATTTTAGACTTTTAACGTTAATGATCAAAATTAATTAATTATCAGCTGATTATAAGAAACCTTGTGTTAAATAGATGTAAATAAGAAAATAACCTTGTGTTATAAGAAAATTGTAAAATAGATGATTACCACTATAAATGTAATTTTGTGTCAAATGCGAATATTATTATTTCTTTAAATGTTCAGTTTCATAAACCGAGATATATGTTACTCATAAGTTACTGTACATTATTATAAGCATTAGACTAGATATTATACATTATTGAGCTATTTATTTTTAAAATATTAAGTTACTGCTAATCATTTAAGTTAGAGTTTTAGATTGTGAGTTTAATGTCTTGAGGTTAGACTACACTAAATCAATAACATTTCGTTTAGTTACAGTTTTATGAATAAACCATCGTAGTAGTTTAGTAACTAGAGGATTTCGACGAGCGAGCTGTTCAAGTTTCACGACTCAAACATTTTGAATAGGGCCTATATTTCATTATCATCAGATTGAACCGAATATTCGACATAAATTGTCGTTCCGAATGTAACTTACTTTGATAACAAAAATTCTATTTTAGTTTAAGGAACGATTTTAAGTACCAAAATATTATAATACACTGATACACAGTGATCTATTGTTACTCACTGGGGATACGTTCCCCGAACTTACTGCAACTAGAGAAACCGCAAATGATGAAACCTACAGTACATGGAAAGGGGATAGTTATGTTCCACATCTAAAATTTTAACATCAATTACAGCTATACTGTACTTCCGTCTGTAATCTTCCATCAAATGTTGGTTCGCTCTTTTTCAAAAGATTGTCGACATCTTCACGGTTAATGTCACCGTTAGGCTCTCAGTCTATGCTCAACCTTCTTTAGATCCTCTACTATTTTTGGTTTACAAAAGAAACAGATGTTGGCCACTGCTTCTACACTGTGCCTGGGTTGCTTTGTCTTCGCCAAGTGCAAACCGTTTGTTTGCAAAGGCTCGCAATACTATTTCACATGCTTTACTTGGCTAGTCTTATTTACAATTACCTATTTTTCGCACAAAGGGGAACATCGCGGGAAACATCGCGGGGAACCTTTCTATATTTTGAACTATAAAAGATATACTTACAAAAAAATGTTTTAAAACTCACAATAATGGACACGGTCAAGGTATCCCTAGGCGGACTACCATCAAACCTCAAAGGGTCGGGGTTGAATTGGGTCCCTCTCCAACTAGATTCCTCGCTAGGCCGTTGTTACCGCACACATTTTAGCTATAAGAAACACATTTATGAGGTAACAACTACTATTAAAATAATGTTTCACACACACACACACACACACACACAAACACACACACACACAGACACACACACACACACACATACACACACACACACATACACATACACAAACACACACACACACACACACACACACACACACACACACACACACACACACACAGTGCCACGGCCTACTCATTCTTATCTGCTTTTCGAACGTAGACCAGCTTAACAATGAAACAACAAAATAGTTTCGGTCAAAATAAGAGTCTACTACACATTACCTGTTTCTAAAGGCAACTGTGTGCAGTCGAACAGGAACTGGTGCTGGAGTATGTCCCAAGTACTACTAAAAAAAAACTCTTTCAATATCCTAGTTAAAATTTTTAATAATTTCCCAAAGGTAACCCTAATAACATTATCCCTAAGTAAGGATATGTTAATAAATTTGTATCATTTTTAAGTAGGAAAAACTACAAGATTATATTTTGATTTCACAGAAATTTAGATGAGTAGTTAATTCAAACCTTTAACTAATTTAAATTACATTTTATTAAACAATTTTTGTTTGTTACTTCAATATTGTTTACAATATTTTGCCCATACTATGCTAATGCAATGGTGACATAGGAACATTTTAAAAAAACCTTCAATTATTTAATATTGCTAATGAATTTCATTGAGTCATTTTTTTATTTGTAGCTGATACAGTTCATGTCGAATTTTCTGGCGTTCTCTGTAGACCTATTTCTAATAATATTAATTTTTTTGAGTAATTGATATTCACAAAACGTGTTGCACATTTCTCAAGTATCACAACTAAATATGATATTTAGGTAAACATTTTGAATTATATTGGATCTAAAGGTAATACCTGTATATATTTAGTTTAATGAATGACAAATTATTTATTGAAGCTTGCTCATTTTAATTTTTATAAAACGTTACAACAAATATTTTTTTAAAAATATTCTGATTTAGTAGTCTTTTGAATACTCAATATACACAGCTTCTATTTATTTTTATCTATTATATCTGATATTGTACTATTTACTTAATTACTAATCAACGCCCACCCTTGGCTGTTGAAGCATTATTCGAACAATAGAGATGGGCTTCCTTAAAGATGAGGCTTCTGAGATTTTGCTGTCGGTCTGGGGCTGTGGAATCTTAAATGAGTACGGCATTGATCCAACAGTACACACACACACACACACACACACACACACACACACACACATATCACACACACAACCTCACAAGCTCACAACTATACAACCTATTTGTTTACAGTATTATTCAAATCAAATTTGTAACTGTTTCTCAAAGGAATAAATACTAAACTGCTGACTAACATTTTTGTTTAAACATAAGTTATTTATATATCAATAAGTATCAAAATCATTAATGAAAATCAAGTCCTCGCGACCACTGTAATAAACCAGGGCTGCTCATGATATTTTTCAAAATTCATTTAACATATTTCGACCCACTTCGTACAGGTTCACTCATTGCAATTTTATTCAATTCGAATACGTATGTCTTATTTTCAGTAACATTCAAATATACCCCTTAAAACCTTCTGGGGGACATTGAAACATTTTACAACACTATTGTTATATCCTGGTTCTAGCTTTAAAACCCCATCAAACGAGTAAGACATACCATTCTCTCTCTCTCACTCTCACTCTCTCCCTCTTTCTTTTTCTTCCTTTCTCTTTCTCTCTTTATCTCTCTTGCATTTCGCTTTAAATGAGTCTCTCTTTATCCATCACTGTATCCATCTCTCTGTCTATCTTTCTCTAGTATTATATTGTATATACTTTTATAATGTAATATAATATAGGATTGTACTTAAAGTTTATATAGTGTATATATATACGGTATATATATATTCCATAATTAATATGTCGTATTTGTGATTTTTTCAGAAACTCCTCACTTGCTGTAAGATGTGATGTCCATCTTCAACATCAAAGCTCTAACTTTCAATAAAAACTAGTTGAAATAATAGTGAAAATTTTGCCAGTTAGCTTCCACTCATTGAAGTTTACGGAATGCGTGCGATATACACATAAATAGCCTGCATAAAGACTAGTCGAGCTAGTCTTGAATGTCATCGTTGTTTGACTTAATTTCACGACATTATTTCCTATTTGTCACTCTATAAACTAGACATCTATGCTTTCTAAAGAATATTTATCGATTCACTATATTTATAGCCTACATAAGAACGATATTTATGATACATTGACCCTCTGTCAGTCGTCTAAACACAAAATACGCTTCAGTAGTGTTTATGACAACTGAAATGGGAAGCTCAGTGTCGGCCACTAGAAAAAATATTTTCTGTAATAAGCGTATTCTTGTGTACGAAAACGAAATGAACAATAACACTCTGAGACGAGAATCTTATTATACTTAAAACCATAAGTTACTTTTAATTTGCTTTTCAAATTATATCTAGACATGATAATCTGTTAGCCAATAATACAACGGGTTTACGACTTCCTTTTCGATTACCTAAGCAGGGTGCCACAAAAATACACAATGTAATTACGGTCTGGTAATTAATTTGTACAGCTTTGAATAATTAAATTGAATTTTACAGTACATTAGCAATTATAATCCTAGCCTATGCTTGCTATGTTAGTAAGTAAGTTTGTAGTTTGTAAGTAGTTTGTAGGTGTTAACTTCAGCTAATGAAGATCAATATCAACTGCGATGTATACTTCTAGTGAACTAAAACATACATAAATATCTATACAGCCTCCATGGTGAGTCGTAGCGGTTGTATCAATTCGTTTTCTTCAAAAAATGTTTTACTCATGGAATGGATATATGTGATTTTCAAAACAGTTTGTTTGAAAATATAGATTAATTCAAATAGCTTTTGTTTACATTTTTGTTTTACTAGAAAAATTAATTTCCAAGATACACTGCAAAACTCGTCTCTATTATGGGAGTCCCTTTCAGTTATTTTAAGTGGTTAACTGGCTTCAGTTGATCAAATTGCAAACAAGTGCAATAAATATATAATCAACCCATAGGTAGGTTAATTAAAATACATTAATTAATTGTTCTTGGCCATAAAGTAAAGCCATAAACGTTTTAATAGTTTTAGGTCAAAACGTAAATATTTTATTGCATCTATTTCAAGCCCCCAATGTTTCTGCTTTACGTGGCTCTTTGTAAATTGTAAAATTAATTTGGTACAAAATATTTGTTTTTTTAAAATACCGATATTTTATAAATCTTGTTTTATCATACAAAAATTAAAAACTAATTGCGTCAGGCTTTCATTTTACAATGCCTTTCATTTTACAATATTTTATATAATGATCCTATTTAAAAAGTCGAAATTCTATGTATTTCCTTTCTCTTCTCTCAATTAGGTTTCTCTTCAAAACTAAGTTTGAAAGAATATTGATGTTATAAAGGGTTGTTTTAGTGACAAATCTAACGGCACTATAATGTCTTTGCAATGACTAAACAGTAAACCTTTAGTTACTTACAGTTACAGCAAGACCTTTCTATAGTTACTTGTCTACCTGTCAGGCCTAATCGTTTCAATCGTTTACGCTAGCTATAGGCCTATTATAATTTTCCTTAGTAAATGCATGCGGTGTTTATGGATGTGTATGTATTTTTAATTTTACCAGAATAAATTTTCCTTTTAGGCTTCCTAGATAGATGTTTCTTAGTAATAGTAGCCTATTTTCATACCTTAGAAACATTTTTTTTACATTGCTTTCCACAAAGCAAAAATCAAGATTATAAACCAGTTTCTAGGTAGTATATCCCAACCCAAGATGGCAAGGATATTCAAACCATAATAATGACTACCAAGGGTTAATAATTGTTAGCTTAACCAAAGACTAAACATTACAATTACGCACCAAGCAGGACATTGTAACCGACATATATATCTACAAGTTTATAGCGTCTACAAGTTTAATATAAACGTGGTCAAGTCAATCATCCGTGAAATATTTACAACGAAAAGACACCAAATAATATAAACAGCATTGTTGGATAACTAGAAAAAATTGGCAGTAAGTTGAAGATTTAAGACTTTAACGATAGCTTTGAAATTAATTTCAAATACCAAACTTCCACGTTCAGACGATTATAGCAACGTCCTAAAGTCAATTTTATGGAACATCAAATCAGCCTCCAAATTGTAAATCGTGAAGCAACGCCTAGATCTCTTTCTTGAAGGGCGACTAAACGATAAATGCATGATAATTAGTAAGACCAGAGACAAGAAGGCCTAACTTGCCACAGTCTCGATAATCCAAGCTACACAACATGTGTTGGACAGGTTACTGTTATTTACAAATAAACCGATGTAGAACAAGGGTTTAGGATAGGAATATTGTCCATCGGACCAAATTAGGATACCCACCTAAGGTATCACTGAAGAAAAGACAAAGAAATTTTTACCCAAATGATTACGTGTATGATCGTATAGTATTCTTTGTCACTGAAAGGAATTTATTTTCTGTTATTAGATTCTGGTATTCGATTACAGCAAGACCTTTTTCTTTTTTTTACTTACAGCAAGATCTTAATTCTCTTTTTACTTATCACACCATCTAGAATATTCACAAATTTGGCATAATTGGTATTTATGCCCCTTTACTCGAATACATCAAATTGTAGGCCTAATATAATTCTCTTTTAAAATTTATGAAATTATTTTCTTCCACTATATTTTGAATTTGGTTACAACAGGCGTTTAGTCACATTTTTATTTCAATGAATTCACTATATATTAACCTTTTACCAAGGAATCGAGATTATTTGAACAAAATATTTCAAACTACTACGGCAAATAGATATATCCTTCTCTAGTTAGTAGATTATGTGTAGTTTCTATATTATGGCAACAAAGTGTGCAAACTTTCCCGATGAAAATGATGAAATAGAGATGTCATAGTGAATGAGACTTTTTCAAACTTTGATAGATAATGAATTTAATTATGAAGTTAGTAAGTTTACATTTTTATTGTTCTACCTGTAAACATATATTGTGACATATTTGTTAAATTCATAATTGACATTGGGATAATGTAAAAAAATCAATTTTGATAAAAAGTAATATATTTTTTCGCATCCTAAACTAGTTTTTATTAACTTTATAACATTTCAAATGATGCATATAATAGTAAACATATACTACTTATTGATTTTGCAAGTTTCTCCTATTGCTTAATGACCTCGAAAAAACTTCCGTATGCCACCTTTAAATATCTCCCATGGAACTACAAAGGATTACCTCCCTCTATACCACGTTATAAAGACAGTAATTGATCATAGAAAACAGTTAAATTGGTAAGAATTTTCAAAATTTGTTAAATAAAATTAATTCAATTTCGTAAGGAACCGAGTGGTTACATTGTGTATAACAAGAATAACTGCTTGGATTGGGATTCCTCTTATGTAAGCGAGAAAACAATACTAGTTTTGGTTTATGTATCTGAACATGAAAGCAACAGTAAGGATAAACACTCTTCCTTTCGACATTTCTTTGAGCAAATCAAAATATTTGGCAAAAAATAAATTTTAAAAATTGTATAGCTCTTGATATTAATACATCCGACTGGAGGTAGATGATTTATTCCGAAATCTTATTTATTAATAATAAAAAAAAATGGAATTATCATCAAAAACGATATTTATATATAACGATAATATATAACACATGTATAAACACGTGTATTATAGGTTTAAAACATAATTGAAATATGTCTTTTTTTGTTTATATTTCCAGGTATATTTTTACGTTTGTTAATGTTTTGAATTTATTTAGTAACTTTTATATGTGTTGTATACTAATGTTATGGATTCTAAAATTAGGGTTATCGATATTACAAAGGATGGTTTTAAATGATACATTCGGTTATAATGATAATAATTTTGTTTATATGAAAATAAACAGTGTTTATATTACACTTCTTTTATTAGACTGGCATATAGTTATATAAAGCTAAACGTAGTCGATATACGAAGAAATTACTTTAACAATTACGGAAAAAAGATCCTATCCTTTTCTTTGTCATGTAATAAAGTGTATTTTCGATTATTTAACTATCGCAAGATCTTATTCCATAATTACAGTTTTACCTATTATATCATTTTGAAAATTTACAAAACTAGGCCGGTTCAATTTAGGGAGACCTAGGTTCGTGAGAGGACCTCGAGTATGTCCCGACCTGAGAAGTCGATGACACTACATACAAGTTCAAGCCACAGTATTAAGCCCCAGCCCTACAGAAATAAACCACGTAGTGCGGCGACCAAGCAGGCCTATTACCACCGATATCTAAGTCTACAAGTCTACAAACGAGATAAAGGTAGTTCGTCTATCACAATCTAGCCACAATCATTTAATAGCTTGTCTTACTTATTAGTTAAGATACCTATAAAGACTTATAAGCATACCATTTTGAGAAGCACCTCGCTATTACCCTAGTTCCACACGGTATACATTTCAATTGGGCGTATTTTGCTTAGCAACATTACAACAATTGGTTTTATGCGACATAAATATATATAAATGTAAAAATGTGTTTATGTATAAAGTAACAACTTTCGTAATACACACACACACACACACACACACACACGTGTGTCTGTGTGTGTGTGTGTGTGTGTGAGGGGGATTGTGAATATTTCTTTGTTTGTGTGTATCTGTAAGTGTGTGTTTGTGTTTGGGTTTGTGAGTGTGAGTGTGGTTGCGTGTGTGTGAGTGTGAGTGTGTGTGTGTGTGTGTGTGTGTGTGTGTGTGTGTGTGTGTGTGTGTGTGTGTGTGTGTGTGTGTGTGTGTGTGTGTGTGTGTGTTATGAAACTGTAAGTGTGTGTTTTTGTTTGTGGATGTGTGTGTGTGTTACGAAACTGTAAGTGTGTGTTTTTGTTTGTGGATGTGAGTGTGTGTGTCTGTGTGTGTGTGTGTGTGTGTGTGTGTGTGTGTGTGTGTGTGTGTGTGTATGTGTGTGCGTGTGTGTATGTGTGTGTGTGAGGGGATTGTTAATATTTTTTGTTTGTGTGTGTGTGCGTGCGTGCTTGTGTGGGAGAGGGAGTGTGTGTCTGTGTGTGTGTGTTTGTGTGTGTGTGTGTGTGTGTGTGTGTGTGTGTGTGTGTGTGTGTGTTTCCTTGCTAAAGTTCAAGCAGTTCCTTAGCTATAGTTATAGAAATACTTTACTTACAGCTAAAGCTTCCTATTACAATAGTTCGATCAGTTCTCTGGCTACAGTTCATCCGGTTCTCTGACTATAGTTCGAGCAGTTCTCTGGCTACAGTTCATCCGGTTCTCTGACTATAGTTCGAGCAGTTTTCTCGCTACTGTTTATGTAGTTCTCTAGATACATCTCGAATATTTCTTTAGCTAAAGTTAGTGAGGATCTTTGCTTACAGCTAAAGCGGCCTACCTAGCAACAGTTAGCAGTTCTCTAATTTTGTATGACTACCATTTTGAAATGTCCAAGATTTTTCCGAACAAGTTTTCTAATTTTTTTTTTTTAAATTTTGTACAGTCAAACATTTCAGTTTCTTGCGGCTTATCAGCTTTTATCAGATTATTTCAACTTTGCTTGTTTCATCTTATTATTTACATCCTCTCCAACATCTGTCCTGCCTCTATTGCATTAAAAGTCTTTTACATAGCAGAACACATAGCAACCAAAAACCCAACTACCCATACATTACAACAAACATAAGCAACCCAACAAAGAGGTAGTTTAATATATTAAATTATTTTTAAAGATAAATGTTTTTCGGTTTTTAATATAATAAGATATAACATGTTGATATTAAATCGTTTACTTTAGTTTTTTTATCGTATTTCTATAATATTATATTTTTAGTTATAAAAGACAATAACACTATTATACACACAAAATAATGTGATTGGGTTTTCACAAAAAAATGTGAAGTCTAAAACCTAGAACAGCTAAAGATAAAATTCCCATTCCATGTGAAATTCTAAAAGATAAAATAAAGATGTACGTCGAGGACCACTGACATGTATGTTTGGCTCTTTCCATCATCTTCCTCGTGCCTGATGATACAAAGAATCTACATAATCCGCCCAAAAAATATATAAAGGAGGTAATCGAGGTATAAGAGATACGTGGAAAGTTCATGATGGAGCCAGATTCCAAGTTCCTCTGCAGAGACTTGAAGAGATACTCCAATGCGAGGATAGAAGCGTCAGAGATGCTATGTCTCTTCACCTTGTGATGAACCCATTAGACTTGGGGGGTTGTGGAGGCAAACGTAGCTGGATACAAAACACGAAATGAAAGCAGATTGTACAAGAACAGGATATAGCCATATCTAAGTGTTCTTTATGTTAGGTTCCTTCCCTCATCTAGATCGTGCCAAATGATACAAGGAATCTACATAATCTGGCTACATGCTTAAACATACTTAAAATATTACATAATCCACACGCGTAAAATAACGCTGACTACAGTTCCAGGAGTTCTCACGCTATAGTTAGAGGAGTTATCACGCTACAGTTAGAGGAGTTATCACGCTACAGTTAGAGGAGTACTCTGGCTGTAGTTCGAGGTGTTCTCTGACTACAGTTCGAAGAGTTCTCATGCTACAGCTCGAGGAGTTATCACGCTATAGTTAGAGGAGTTCTCAAGCTACAGTTCGAGGAGTTCTCACACTACAGATAGAGGAGTTTTCACGATACAGTTAGAGAAGTTCCCTGGCTATAGTTCGAGGTGTTCTCTGACTACAGTTCGAGGAGTTCTCACGCTACAGTTCGAGGAGTTCTCACACTACAGATAGAGGAGTTACCACGCTACAGTTAGAGAAGTTCTCTGACTAGAGTTCGAGGAGGGTCTCTGACCACAGTTCTAGGAGTTCTGACGCTATAGTTAGGAGGGTTCTAAGGCTACAGTTCGAGGAGTTTTCTGGCTATAGTTCGAGGAGTTCTCTGGCTACAGTTAGAGGAGTTCTGTGGAGACAGTTCGAGGGGTTCTATGGTTACATCACGAGGGGTTCTCAGGCTACTAGATATACATTTTTTAAAAAGACCCAGTCAGACATGTGTAGGCTATATTATAGTAATTCATTGACACCCTGTACAGGATTTCCCATACGTAGTAGTGTTACAATGTTTATATTTTTGATATATTAATAACTTTGCATCGTTAATATTATCATCGTCTGATGTATTATATAATATCCATGTAATCAGGAAAATAAACCTCAACGCGAAGGAAAGATTTAGGCAATAAACAGCAATACCGTGTATAAGCAGCTATTTGGTGCTAATATTATTTTACTAATAATTTAAACTTAACGACAATTGACTTTCTTTAAAAAAATTATCTTTATTGAACTTCGACGTCTTGATGACCACACTGAGAATTTTCGTCCCCCCTCAAGGCTAAAAATAACCCGGAAAATAATTTTGTTTATTAATTTAAAAAATAATATATTTAAAGTTTTCTTCTCAAGGAGATTGTTTTTAAATCTAAATGTACACAAGATATAAATAGAAAAGTATGTTCGTATTTTAGAGATTTTATTTACTTTAATAAAAAAATACACCATATATGCTTAAAGTTGCTTCCAACGCAGAACTCTGCTTAAAAGCTTAGAATCAAAAGAATTTGTGTTTGAGTTATTAAAAAACAACAACCATAGTGTGAATACGGAATGTGTAGGCCTCGTATGTTGTTAAAAAATCTACAGTTATTTCTAAAGAAAAAAATACCGCTTAACCAAAATGTTATGAAAGCGGTTCTACTCAATATCGGTCTTACTAAAACATATGAATAGAATTAAAGGCTGTAATAGGATGTTCCCAGTTAGAATACAGGCCTAACCTAATCATTTCTAAACAATTATGTCAAGTAAAGGCAAAATCACACGGATGTAAAACTCAATATTTGTTTAGATTATAGCTTTATCTATATTACTGTTTAGCAGTTTAGGTTTACGTGAATACCTAATAGCTTTTGCCATTGATAAATTTTACATTAAAATTTATTAACCTCTATTAAATTTAGATTCTATTACCTATAAATTGAACTACCTATGTAGCAAGCTAGACAAATAACAGAAGATAAAGTTTAGTTACTTAAATATCGACATTTCTGAATAATTCCAAGTTATATTACAACAAACTTACTCTCCACACACGTTCAGTTATTTACAATTATTTCTAAGTCGAAAAGATAACCTTAAAGTAACATAACTCTGGCGACAAAAACAGCTGATTCATTGTTGGCCAGATTAACGTTTAGAAGAGGGAAGTAGAATTTGTTTGGCCGTAGTCGGACGACGGAACGTCAACAGAAAGCTCTTCACTGCCCGTGGCAGTAGGAATTGGTTGTTCTAAGAATTAAATATATTACTTTGCTTTTAATTGGGAACGATGCAAGTCAGAAATAAAATTAAAGAAATATTAGTACAGAAATCCATTTCCCAAATTACAAACAATTCATAATCTCTTTTAAAAAAGTCGTGTGATTCAATAAATTGAAAAACAAAACTCGTTTTGTAAAATATTTCTGCTCTAAACAAAAATTGTTTATAAAACAAGATTTATAGAAACAACACAAACAACACTATAGGATAAATAGTTTATAACAGTTGCACAAATTACAAATAAAATCAGCAAACTTTCAAGGATACAACCCTTAGCAAGGATCTCCTGAGGGCCACAATCTCTCAGATCCTAGATCACCCTTCTCTCTTTACGTGCATTTAGAGGTTTGCGGGCCGCTATAACTCATAATTATTGTAATGTATTGAAATTATAAGCAATATTTTGGCACTATCCATTTGATATATTAGAATGTTGTAAAGGCTCAATAGTTTATACAGAGTGATAGATAGGTGTTGGCTCATAACTAGTATCATAAAAACACATTTTAAAGAAAGGAGATTTCAGACAGATACATGGAGAAGGATTCGTATTATAGAAACACGTAAATGGTTTAGAAATACCACAATGCAAAGTGTCACTGCATAAAATGAAACCTGTTGCACTATTGTAAACAACACAGTAGAGAATATCAAAGTAACAATAAATGGACCAATTAAACATAACTCTTTAATCTTTATGTAGACCTTGCCTCGGACATTAAGTAAAGGCCTTATAGGTTTGTCGCTGGAAAAGTGAAGTTTGCAAAAGCCGTATCAACCAAACATCCAACTGTTCGTACGTTACAGCAAACATAAGCAACCCATCAACTCACCTTTGCATAGTGCACAATGCGCCGGGCTTCTGATTAGCCCTGGGGCTTCGAGAAGCCGTTTCCCAGTCATCCTCTGCTTGACTCACCATTAGTCTGCAAATGCAATAACAACAATAATTTTTTCCATCTATAACTTTATTACACTAAGGGAAGTTCTCTCTTCAGTTTAGTATCTTAAATACGTTTAAAAATAAACGTTTTACCTTTTTTAATTAATTTTTTTCTAAAATTTGGTTAATTAATGTTGACTTTAGATTTTGTTAATTACAAATTTCCCCTTAAAAATGCTTTGAGCTATACAAAAGCTAGACATCAATATTCAATTCACTTCCGAAATACTACACACAAATAAATATAGTATGATACACATTACGTAATCATTTCCAATAAAACCTACCGTAGTGTTCTTCTCTGTTTTATATCTAATCATATAGTTTTAAGTTTGTGTTTACCTTATTTAATTAGTAGACACTTTTTTAAACAGGATTTTAAACAGGTTATCTATTACAACTTTTCCTACAAAGAATAACTTTGAACTAATATTTTTTATATAAATAATCGGTAGTAATATTATTTATCTTTAGAGAGGTCAAAGTTTGTTCATAAACTTTTGACATAAAACGACCAAAGCGCTAACTTCCTGAAACTAGGGAAAGGTCACAGCAAACCTGACTCATACAGACCGATAAGGTTGTTGAATACGATGGGCAAGGTATTTGAAAAAATCCTGCTTAAACGTATCAATTAGCTTATCCACACACACAACATACTGAGGCCAAAACCACAAAATTTTACTCACAGGGCAGGAATGGATGACAATGCAACATTCACTCGCAATAGGTTTGTCTAAACAGATTAGATTTCTTAGTGTAACAGCAGAACTTGTAACTCACGCGTGCAAATTTACTTGTGAATGCGTGTCGCGTGTCGGGTTTCGCGCTTCTAGTTTAACGTATAATTGTATTTTCTAGGGGAAACATCACGCTACACGTGCGTTTGGTGCTAACGTACAGTGGCCTGGTTTCCCGTCAAACGTGCATTTAGTTTTGGGCAATCATACTTTTAAAGTGTGTGAGTGAATGTTGCGTTTGTGACAATCGTTACAATGGATAAAGCGATGGCTGCACAACGATAAGAAGCAAACACGCAAGTTAGGCTGCAAGCGAAACCTGAAGCAGGTAAGGTTGCACGATTAGCCAAACGCCGTAAGCGAGCTACAGAAGAACACGAACTGTGCAAGATCGACCTTTGAAATAATAAGAAACGAAATGCTCAAGCGTGGTTACGTGAGACGGGGGGGGGGGGGGCAAATTCTTCTCGAGTTGCCGATAACGTGAATCGACGTTTTCAGGCATAGAGCAAATGGGACTCCCAAGACGCATATAACTCACCTTGCCAGCAGTGCACGCCACATGTAGGCCTACTACCCTTACATATGTCTCTGACAAAGTCTCATCTATATATTCAAAATTTATTGAAATTGTTCACCAGGACCTTAGAATTTTGTTTTGAAAAATGCTGTATAGTTGTTTAATTAGAAAATTAGCTTTTGAAAAGGAATGTCGTAAAGAAAATCGAAAATTTGAGTGTTAGAAAAATGGAAAACTTAATGATAATGAGTATAAATGGAAAACCTCAGTGAATTCCTATGTTATTGAATGAAGATGTCACATCAAGGTATGAGAAATAATACTCCTTGGCTTCCTAAATGCCACCAGCTGTAGATCTAAACCGCCAACCAACCGTAATATAAGTTTACGGTATCAGACAAACCTCACATAACTTTCTATGAAGAACGTAAGTATATTTGTAATTAATAGTGTAATCCATAAAGGCAAATCGTCCTCATGTAAGTTTTACAGCTCCCTAATAAACTAATAAAGTATTTTATAGAACAAGGCAAAGTGTGATGTATCACGCAAACCCCCTCCATGTCCACAATATAGGTGACTTTACATATTTCTTAAATATGATTTTCCGGATCCAGAAGTTGTCGTAAGTTTTCCTTTCAGAAGCCTGTTCCCGACGTCTGCATCTGTAACCAGGAAAATGTGTTTAAATTTCAATCATATTGCTATTTATAAAAGAACTTTTACAAACACTGCAAATATAATAAAGATCCGTTTTTATTCTACGAGAAACTTCCAGGATTTTCACTTAATTAAAATCAATATTTTGGGTAAAACACAAACGTTTCATTAGATTACTTCAGCTATACAAACCTACGACCAACCCTAAACGCCTTATATAATGAGAAATTATAGACCACCATAATTACAAACGAAAAAACGAAAGCACATAAATAATAACAAACAAGCAAAATAGTCCAACTCAAAAGTTCCAAAGACATTCTCTTTCTATTTTGCCACTTAATATTGTGATTTTTAATTATTCACTTTAACATTAGTTTATGAGTATCCGAATTTTAAATTTTGTAAATTTGTAAAAACTACTGAGATAGAACGTCTTCGATCGCATGTGACGATGTTCATCAGTGTTTTCTGCTTGGAGATGTTGGATTAGGTGGTGACGGTTTTAAAGGTAGGTTTTCGATAGTATCAAAGAGTTTGTCTGATTTGTATTGCGTATGTTCGTTTAATATGTTTGTATTTTATGTTTTGTGTGTCTGTAAATTTTGTATTGTTGTAGTGTGTTGAGATCCGGTTCTTTTTTTGATGTGTAGGATTTCCAGTTTATGTAAAATGTCTGTTTATTTTTGTCCTGTTTCTTTTATGTGAATGTAAAATGCTGAGTTTGTGTTCTATTTGTGTTCCTCAACTCCTTGTTTAAAGCTGCGTCTGTTTGCTCACTGTAGAATTCTTTGCATTTTTGGGGTGTAAGCTGTTTCCAAGTCATTTGTTTACGTCATAATTAGTTTATATTAAATTCTATATTTATGGTGTTTGTTGTGCGTGGGTAAAACTGGTGGTGGGTGTAAAAGTATTATTGTTTTGAGTTAAGAGTTATGTTTGTGTCTGATGCTCTGTTGATATCTGTGTGTATGTGATTTGCTGTATTGAACGATTTCTGCGAGTACTAATAGCAAAGTATCAACGATTATGTTCAATTATTGTTTATATATGTCATTAAATAAAACCAATACAACAAACTTTTCGTGTAACATATTTGAGTTTTTTAAAAAAAACTAAACAAATAAAACACAAGGCGGGGGGCTCTTGTGCCTTTCGGGGGTCTTCGAAGAGTTTTCCCTAATCTGCTTGGTACATCATTAGTCTGCAATTGCAATACCAACATTAATTGTTTCCATCTATAACTTTTTATCACTCTATGTGAAGTTTCCTTTGCTGTTTATTATCGTAAAGTACGTTCAAAGATAAACGTTTTCCCTTTTTTAATAAGACTTTATCTAAATTTTTGGTTGTAAATGTTTTACTTTAGATATACTTTATTACACATTTGCTAGGTAAAATGCCTTGAATTATATAAAAGAAAAACATCAATATACAATTCTCTTCCTAAATATAATACACAACTAATTCTAGCAACAATTATGACTCCAAACTGGAGTAAGGGAATTTAACATGTTATAAACTTTGTGTGTCTCTGTGAACCTGAGGCTACTCTGTGTTACTATGTGTCTGTGACTACTCTGTGTGATTATGTGTCTGTTGATTACAATCAATGAATTACAAATTCAGCTGGATTTGCAGGCAGGGACGTCCAGTGTGTGTGTGTGTGTGTGTGTGTGTGTGTGTGTGTGTGTGTGTGTGTGTGTGTGTGTGTGTGTGTGTGTGTGTGTGTGTGTGTGTGTGTGTGTGTGTGTGTGTGTGTGTGTGTGTGTGTGTGTGTGTGTGTGACCTTCAATGTCAGGGAAGAAGCTGTGGAGTGGGGATGTCTCTTCTCATTGTGACTGAGTATAATGAACTTGCGGGGTTGTGGAGCCAGGTGTACCTGGATACATGACACGAAAGCAAAGCGTTTAGGCAAAGCTCAGGATGTAGCTAGGACTAACTAGAAGGTCTGCCATCTCTGAGGTCTTAGCCCAGCTTCCCAACTAGGTGGATTGCCATCTCCTAGCCCCCAAGAAGGAGATTCTCTGTCGTCTGCTCTTTTCTAGGACTGATTTTCAAGGTCTCACCCCATTTCTAGGAGGGTTACGATCCTTGAGGACTTTGACTCTTTTTAGGAGGATTGTTATCTCTGAGTTCGCAGCCTCTACCTAGGAGGGTTGTGATCCCAGAGGTCTCACACTCTATGTAGGTTGTTTGTGATATCTGTGGTCCCAGAAACTATCTAGGAGGGTTGTAATCAATAGAGACTCAACCTCCAACTACAATTGTAGCGATCTCCGGGGCCTCAGTCACTCACTAGGAATAATGTGATCCCTGGGATGCTAGCCCCTAATAAGGAGGGATGGTATATTTGAAGTCTTAGAGATTAGAATACCTATGCAACAATAAGACTAAAGCGATAACTGAGTTGTCTGATTGAGGTCTCAGCTCCTATCTAGGAAGGTCGCAATCGCTAGGATCTCAACAACTAACTAAGAGTGTAGCGATCCCGGGGTACCAACCCCTAATAATGAAGGTCGCTATCTCTGAAGACTCAGCCCCAACTATGATGGTTGCGATCTCTAGGATCTCAGCCTCCGACTAGGAATATTGTGATCCCTAGGGTGCCAGACCTTATATAAAAGTGACGCTATCTTTGTAGTCTCAGAGATTAATTCACCTATGCAACAAAAAGATCATGACGTTGAAAACAATACAAACAATTTAAACCAGTTTATCACTTCGGAACATCTCAGAACCATAAAAAAAATATCACAACAAATACATCGAGAGAATGATAATTCACTGTGATTTCGTTTCTTTTACATAGAATATATAATACAAGGAAACAAAGTAACACAAACTGGGACTACAGGTTTATCTATTATTATTCACATAATTTATAAAAGAATGATATCAAAATCATCTAATATAGAGGCAACAAATTCCGTTTGAATGCAAAATTTAGTAAATCATTGCTGTCAGGTTGATCTCGTCAACCCAACATGGTCTCACATCATAACTCATAGACACACACAAATTGCTTTCTGGAGACGCTTTGATGACACCTCCTGTTGGCCAAGTTCTCAGCTTTGCACTGAAAGTATTGATAAAATAATATTAGTTACAGCAAGAGTTTAGATCGTATTGTAATACAACTAAAACGACCCTGTCTGTAATAGTGCTGTGGAGTTATGGGCATACTTAATATAACGTAAAGTATGGCCTTTTATATTCCTTAAAACAATTAGGCAGTGGAGCAATCATTTAAAATTAACTTCTTAAAATAACTCTGACTACAGCAACAGCAGTTCTCTGGCTACAGTTCGACGAGTTCTCAGGATTCAGTTCAACGAGTTCTCAGGATATAGCTATAGGAGTTCTCAGCCAACAGTTCGAATTGTTCTCTGACTACAGTTCGAGGAGTCCTCAGGCCACAGTTTTGGGAGATCTCAGGCTACAGTTCGAAGAGTTCTCTGTCTACCGTTTGAGGAGTTCTCAGGCCACAGTTCGAAGAGTTCTCTGACTACATTTCTAGGAGTTCCCTGACTACATCTCGAGAGGTTCTCAGTCTACAGTTTAAAGAGTTCTCAGGCCACAGTTCGAGGGGTTCTCTGGTTACAGCATGAGGAGTTCTCAGGCTACTAGATATAAAATCTTTTAAAAGACCCAGTCAGGTATGTTAAGTCTGAACAAGTAGGCTATATTAGAGTAATTCATAGACACCATGTACAGGATTTCCCATACGTAGTAGTGTTACAATGTTTATATTTCTGATATATTATTGACTTTGCGTCATAATAATATTAACGATAATATTATTATCGTCTGATGTATTTTATAATAGCCATGCCATCAGGAAAATAAACCACCCCGCGAAGGAACGAGTTAGGCAATAAACAGCAATGCCGTGTATAAGCCACTATTTGGTGCTAATATCATTTTTAATAATGCAAGATATATTAATTTATTTTATATTTAATAATAATTTAAACTTGACCACAATGAGAATTTTCGTGCCCCCTCAAGGCTAAAAATAACCCGGAAAATAATTTTATGTATTAATTTAAAAAATAATATATTAATTAATTTCTTCTCAAGAAGATTGTTTTGAAATCTAAATGTACACAAGAATTAAATAGAAAAGTACATTCGTATTTAGGAGATTTTTTTTCTTTAATTGATAAACACACCACACTAGCTTTAAGTTGCTTCCAACTCAGAACTCTGTTTAAAAGTTTGGAATTAACGAATTTTAATTAAAGTTATTAATAAACAAAAAACATTCTGTGAATACGAAATTTGTAGGCTACGTATATTTTTAAAGAATATATAGTTATTTCTAAATAAATAAACACCGCTTAACAAAAAGCCTAGGAAAAGCAGTTCAATCAATTACCTACATTTGGTCTTACTAATACATGCATGTTATTCCAAACATGGGATTAGAATTAAATGCCTATAACTTGCAATCGTAAGGAAAGAGTTCTACTAGGATGTTGCCAGTTAGAATTCAGGCCTAATCTAATTATCTGTAAACAATTATTGCAAGTAAAGGAAAAATCACTCGAACGTAAAACTCAATATTCGTCTACATTATAACGTTATAACTGCTATAATCCTGTTTAGCAGTTTAGGTGTACGAGAATACCTAATAGCTTTTGCCATTAGTAAATAAAAACCGTGTTGAGAATACGAGAAATTTACATTCATTTTTTAAGAACCAATATTAACTTTAGATTCTACTAACTATAAATTAAACTACTTATGTAGCAATTTTAGGCGAATAACAAAAGATAAACCTTACTTACTTAAATATCGACATTTCTTAATGATTCCAAGTTAAATTACATCAAACATACATTTCACACACGTGAAGCTATTTACATCAGCGTTCAAATATTTGTCAGTCGGGAAGATAACCTTTAACATACAAAACACTAGCGAAAAAAACAGCTGATTCATTGTTGCCCAGATTAATGTTTAGAATAGGGAGAGGAATCTGTGTGGCTGTGGCCGGACGACGCAACGTTGATATAGGTAACAACAGAAAACTATGCAATGGCCGTGGAAGCAAGGAATTTTTGTGTTATAAGAATAAAATAGATAACTTTGCTTTTAATTAGGAAAGTCGAACGTTTGTAATAAAATAAATGAAATATTTGTTCCGAAATCCATTTCTCAAGTTACAAACAATTTAGCGTCCATTTAAAAAATTAGGCTTCAATTTGATGTAAAAAATTACAAAACAAGAAATCGTTTTATAAGTTATTTCTACAACTGTGAGCAATAAATTGCAATTTAAAGTTTTAAAACAAACTTTATGGAAACAACACAAACAACATTATAGGGTAAATAGTTACTGACATCTGCACAAATTACAAATACAATCAGCAAACTCGCAACATGCAAGGATACAACCCTTAGTGAGGATCTCCTGAGGAGCACAACCTCTCAGATCGTAGATAACCCTTCTATTTACACGTGCATTTTGTAGTTTGTGGAACGCCATATTTCTTAATTATTTTAATGTATTGCAACCATACGCAATATTTTGACACCATCCACTTTTGTTTCTTACAAAGTTTAAAAGGCGTAATATATTGTATAAAGAGTGAAAGATGCAAAAGTTAAAGCTTGTTGACTTTGATTTCCTCAGGGATATTAAGCCTATAAATCCCTTCTACCACTGAATATGTTTATAAATATGAGATCGCAGATTTGACTCATTTGTTTAGATGAAGGAATCTGTGTAAAGTTGTATAAAAGTAAACAGACAGATGGTAACATACCATACAGCCTTGATGACTCATCTCATGGACTACTGAGGGAAGATGGTGTGTTATACAAGTCGCAATGTCCAGCCCCATTATCTGCCGGGATCTTGGGCTGGTTTTGTAAAATATACAAGTAATATTATATTATTCATCATTATGTTGTGCCGATTGTGGCATGTGTGAGGGTCATATAGTTAGTAACATGACAAAGGCCTTCATGATAGTGTGTACCTTGTTATGTGTGAGGTTTATGTTTACCCTTGGGATAATTATTCAGTAAAATTAATGCCGAGTTTCTAAAAAATAACTCCGCAAATTGAATTACATACGTTTTTACATACATTGAAGTGTCTAGCTAATTAGAATTGCCCTCTACCCTAGCCTTGTCCCCCCTGAGAATAAAACGTGTAGTTAATAAGAAGGAAATTTAAAACACATTTTAAAGAAAGGAGATTTCAAACAGATACATGGAGAAGGATTCGTATTATAGAAACACGTAAATGGGTTAGAAATCCCACAATGCAAAGTTTCACTGCATAAAATGAAGCCTATAGCACTATTGTAAACAACACAGAACAAAATATCAAAGTAACAATAAATGTACCATTTAAACATAACAAATTCTTTAATATTTTTGTAGACCTTGCCTTGTATATTAATTAGAGGTCTTATTGGTTTGTCGCTGGAAAAGTGCAATTTGCAAAAGCCGAAGCAGCGTGCATTAAATAATATGGTGGTCAAAGTAGAATTTACAGAATTTATAGAAGTATAAGAGTATAATATTTACTGTGAATGGTTTTAGACAGATATTTTGATATTAATTTCGGGAAATAATTTAAAATTATTTAGAGTAAATATATTACATTATATTCTGTTTTAAACATATTAATAATGATTGAAGAATAGTTGCCTGGTAACATGCGTTGACCCGGCTAGCTGGCCTGAGCAACCGGGCGGGTCCACAGGTGGCGGGTAGTGGGACGGCCTACAGATATGTAGGTTACCTGTGAATAAGGATACCGTAAGGTTTCTGAATAAGCAGGCCTGGACCAAGGCAATGGTTCAAAGGTGAGGAATTATCCCTCCTCGTCAGTCAACTGGTTGGGTGTGGTAGAAATAACTGCTCTGACTGGGATAGCTGAGAATTAAGTCCTCACAATGGTACTCTCACCTCCCAGGTGAAACAAGGGCAATGCAACAGTGACGTATGGGCTGGAAACTACCCTAACGACACAGTTGTAAAAAAGAGAGTAAAGCAGGCTGTTCGCTCCATGAGCAACAGTTAATAATGTCCTGAACTTGTGGTGTGCTTCAAGGTCAGTGACTGAATACCCAATCCAAGGTGGAAGGCATCGTGCCGAAGAATGAATGCCTGCAGGGTATAAAATGCAGTCGCACACGATCCCCTTGAGGAACCAGACAAAACCTCATTGTATGTTGTCTTGCCAGGGCATTGGGGGCTCTGCTCTGGTCGACCGTTATTTCATCCATACTGGTGGGACGTTAATGGACCAAAAAAGTAAAACAATTGATTTTGAGACTGCACTGACAGCGGGAGCCAATGAGACGGCGAACCGTGAGTCTGTAGCAGATGTGTCAACGACAACCTTCACTGGGGGTGCGGGGGCGGCTTTCAAGCTGACGACTGCAGAAACCGGTGAAGTGGCTGTAGAGTTGAGCACGCTGCTTTACGGAGAAGGCGTATGAGTGGAGCGGCCAAAAGGCGGCTCCAAAGAGAACAGGAGAGAGCAGCCGGAGGGCCAATAATCCTGAAAAAACGAAGGGGAGGCGAAAGTGGATGTTGAGAGGAGGAAGGTGCAACAGGGAAGCAATCAACCAAGAGCACCAGACCCCAGCACGTCCAAAAGGCCTTGGAGTGCGACGTCCAATCCCTCTCCAGTGGAGGGAGGAAAGGAGAAATTGAAGCTGGGACAGGGGGGGGATGCTACAGTGTCTTCGGGCACATACGGCGATACCCTTCGGAAAAAGCTAGCAAATGTCCCAGTTAGTTACCCAAGAGAGACAACTCTCGGAAGAGATGGCGTTGGAGCTGGATGAGCTGTTCTTCTCGGAACTGCTGTCCGCTGAGGCGGAGAGTGGGGATAGAGGGTTCAGGACAGCATAATTACAGAGGGGGGCTCGTATGCTCGAGAAGTATGCTCGTATGCTCCTCACGGGAGAGCCTGGAGTGGGTCCTTCGGGTCCTGCCAAGCTTCACCCTGAGTGAGGGGTTAACGTTGAGGGCAGGGCCACCCAAAGAGATCTTTTGCATTGCAAAGGTTTCAACGTGGATGCCCAAACCCTATAATGACAAGGAGCCGGAAGAGATTCTGAAGGTGGTTATAACCCAGAACCCTGGGATAGTTCAGGATACTTGGAATGCGATTGTTAGGAAAAAGGAGGATGCAGGTCCTACCCTGATCCTGTATATAGGAGAGGGCTCCCTCAGGGCACTGCGGAACAACAACCTGAGGGTGAACGAGGGGCTGAGACAGGCCACGTTCAAGGTGCTCTCTAGTCCTGGGGCTACTCTGTGGACCCAGGCAACTGCGAAGTAAGCAGAACAATGATCAAGATCCTCCAAGTGAACCTACAGCATAGCAAGGTGGCTAGTGCTCTCGTGTGTATGATGCTGGACAGGGGAGAGTTAGACTTGGTTCTCATCCAGGAGTAATGGATTTCTGGAGGACGAATATGCGGGCTGGCGACATCTGGAGGTAAGTTGTTGTATGATAAGAACTCCAGTGTTCCCAGGACATGTATCCTGGTTAGGAGGGGGTTGGTGCTTTTGTACTAACGGAATTCTGTTGCGGGGACTTGACGGCAGTGATGGAGGAGCTGCGGGCGGAGGGGAGGATGAAGAGGCTGAACCTGGCTACGCGGGGGCTCTACCAACACAAGAGCTGAGGAGGCTGGTCGAGCACTGTGGGGCTGTGGACGAGGAGCTGCTGGTGGGGATGGATGCTAACTCCCATAACACTTCGTGGGGAAGGACAGGTAACAACACTAGAGGTGAGAAACTTTTAGCTTATCTTAGCTCTAAGAATTTACTAGTCTTAAATCAATGGGAAGAGCTTACGTTTGTCACTAGGGCCGGACAGGAGGTCCGGGACATTACGGTGGCATCGAACCAGATGGCTAGGTATGTACTAAATTGGCATGTGTCGGATGAACCATCTTCTTCTGACCACAAACATATTAGGTATGATATCTCCCTAAATCCAGCCATGCTTCGGCCAACCAGGGATCCAAGAAGAACAGACTGGGACTCCTACAGGAGGGACCTGGGTGTTCGGATTGAAGAGGCTGGATTGGAGTAAGGTGGGAGGATAGAGCTAGAAGACTCTGAACCACATTAGTTGGCGAGGCTATAGAAGGATCCTTTACTGATAACTGCCCTCTCAGTGAGGGGAGAAAAGTAGGGGATCCGTAGGGGTGGAACAAGAAGCTAGCCAAACTTAGGAAGACCACCAGGAGACTCTTTAATAGAGAAAGAAAAGAACGGGGAGTGGGACCAGTATAGGAAAACATTAACCGAATACAACAGGGCAATTAGAGAAGCACGCAGGAAGTCCTGGAAGGGGTTTTGACAAGAGATTGACAAAACTCGGGAAGGGGCGCGACTGCATAAAGTGCTCTCTAAGAAACCAGTTAACCCGGTGGGGATGCTAAGGACCCCACTGGGAAATATAATAAAAACTGTAGGGGAAACTTTGGAAGAATTAATCAGAACACATTTACCTTCCAGTACTCTGAGGAAACGTGGGGGAGCAGACACTGAACCAGTTGCCAAACTGTCCACAAGACGTGGTAAGAGGGAGGACTGGGAAGTGGCAAGGAGGATAGTAACTCCACAAAGGGTAAGATGGGCTATTGGCACATTTAAACCCTACAAATCTCCAGGTCCAGATGGGATCCATCCTGTGCTGCTGCAGCAGGGAATGGATATGCTGGTGCTGGTACTTACTAAATTATACAGGCTAAGCATTGCTCTAGAGCATGTGCCGGCAGCCTGAAAATCTAGTAAGGTGGTTTTTATACCTAAGCCCACCGGTAACCAATCAGAAGGGAAAGGATACAGACCTATTACACTCATGTCCTTTGTTCTTAAGGGACTTGAACAACTGGTTGATAGGCATATTAGGGGGGGGGGTACTTTAGCCATAAAACCACTGCATTGGAACCAGTAGTCTTATCAACCGGGGAAATTCTGCGAGGGAGCTCTCCATCAAGCGGTTGGTAGGATTGAGCAAATGTTCGCTAAGAATGGTTGTATCATAGGTGCCTTCCTCGACATTGAAGGGGCTTTCAATAAGCCCTCAGTGGAGACAATGGTAATTGGTGCAAGACGTCATGGAGTGGATGCAACCACTTGTGACTGGATAAGTTCCAAGTTACCAAACAGAAGCATTTCTATAGAGGTGGCAGGGGAGGTCAGAAGGGCGCAGACAAGTCTAGGCTGTGCACAAGGGGGGTTCTCTCTCCTCTGTTGTGGTGCTTAGTGGTTGACAACCTTATTGAATTCCTGAATGAACAGAGGTACTTCTGTCTAGGATATGCGGGCGACATAGTTGTTCTGATCCTGGGCAGATTTCCTGATACAGTAATAGAGGTAATCAGAAATCCTCTACGACTGAATGAAGAGTGGTGTAATAAGGAGACCCTTAAAGTAAATCCGAAAAAGACTGCTCTTAATAACTTCACCAGACAGCGAAAAGATCTGACGACCACGATGCCCCGCTTGTTTGGTGAATACCTTGAGTTTGTGGGGGAGATGAAGTACCCGGGAGTTACTCTGAACAGGAAACTCACCTGGAACCCACATCTTGAGAGGACAGTTAACAGGGCAAAAAGGGCACTGATGACTGTGAGAAAAATGGTGGGTAAGAAATGGGGACTGAAGCCATCAATGATGCACTGTATGTATCTGAGACCGATAAGACCTATGATTACCTATGGTGCTCAAGTGTGGGGGACAAAGGCCAACCAGGCACAGACAAGAGCTCAACTGAGCTCTATCCAGAGATTGGCTTGTCTGTGCACACTGGGGGCGATGTCAACTACACCTGGCGCAGCAATGGAAGTAATGTTTAACCTCCCCCTCCCTTGAGCTTGTCCTTAGGGGAGAGGCGAGTCTGGCGGCATGGAGATTGCGCAACTCGAACAACTGGGCTAACCTCCCAGATGTTTCGGGACATATGAGTATCGAGTGCGTGGTCAAAGAATCCGTCTTCGAAATGGGTAGCGACCACATTACTCGAACGTTTGTACCTGACCAGGTCCACCAAACTATGATGGAATGGTCAGGGACATTAACATCGAGAGCTCAGATCTGGTACACAGATGGCTCCAAGATGGCCTTCGGCACTGGAGCGGGGGTGTATTGTAAAAACCCAAGTGTAAAACTAGTGTTTTCCTTGGGGAGGCATACGTCTGTCTTGCAGGCCGAAATATATGCTATAAATGCCTGTCTGGGAGAGGTAGCGAGAAGAGGAAAAGACGGGACCCGGATTGCTATTTTCTCCGACAGACAGGCAGAAATTAAGGACCTAAACGGACTTGTGGTCACCTCGGCCATAGTCAGGGAGTGCCTAAATAACCTACAAGCCCTGGCAAGGCATAATCATATCAAGATAGGTTGGGTGCCAGGGCATAGGGGAATACTTGGAAATGAAGCCGCAGATGCGCTGGCCAGAGAGGGGTCTTCGACTCCACTGATTGGACCGGACCCTGCGGTAGGTATTTCCAAATCCATGGTCAAGATGGCAGTGCGAAGGTGGATGGGTGAAAGACACTGTGAGCACTGGATCAGGGCTGAAGGGATGAGACACAGTAAGCTAACCCTTAGGAAACCTTCCTTGGGGCTGCAGAAGAGTCTCATCTATCTGTCTAGGCAGGAATTGAGGATAGCCACAGGTCTACCCACGGGACACGGTGGACTAAGGAAACATCTGCATAAAATGGGTATCTACAAGGATGAACCAGTGTGCAGATTATGCGGGCAGGAACTGGAGACTGCCACACACATTATTTACAGATGTGAAGCAGTTGCCGAGAAGCGCTTCAACCTCTTTGGTGATGGAACGGCTCTGGTGGATGCTGAAGGTAAAACACTAGTCAGGAAACTCCTAAACTTGGTAAGAGGGAATGGGCTATTTGACTAGATCAGGGAGGTAAGTACAATATACCTTAAGGTAGCAGTCCTTCGGGCAGTTTAAAACCCGCTCCCAAGTAAAAAAAAAATCATGCGTTGAGGTTACATTATTGTTTCCATGGAAATATCCATTGTTCCTGGAATCTAGGTTTGTAGCTATAAAAAATAATAATTTATCTGGGCGTATAGGTAAACTATTTTATATTTACTAGTACCATAAACCTGACGTTAATGGATTTCATTTTGCCAGATTTGTACCATCACGCTTGGGTTATTTTAATTCTGCGTGTTTCATCCTATTATTCCCATCCTCACCAACAACTGTACTGTTTTCTTTTTAAAAGAAAACAATTTTCTTATATTTCAGAACACAATGCAACCAAACACCCAACTGTTCGTACATTACAGCAAACATAAGCAACCCATTAACTCACCTTAGTGCACTGCACGATGCGGAGGAGCTCTAAGGGACTCCGGAGGCCTTCGAGGATTTTCCCAAGTTATCATCTGCTTGGTTCACCATTAGTCTGCAAATGCAATAACAGCATAATTGTTTCCTTCTATAACTTTGCATTACACTATGTGGTAGTCACTTAGCCGGTTAGTGCCTTAAAGTACGTTTAAAGATACTATTATTGAAAAGTAAATTATACAAAAGCAAGACATCAATATTCAATTCTCTTAATAAATAAGCCTATTACGCACAAATAGGCCCACATCTAGCAAAATCTTTAAACATAAACATTTCAAATAAAAACCCACTGTAGTGTTTTTTTTATGTTTTATATCTAAACCCATAGTTTTAGGTTTTTTTTAGTTTTTTGTTTTTAGATTTGTATTTAATTTTTCTAATTTTAAAACACTTTTATAAAAAGGATTTTTCACACTTTCATTTCCCACAGTTTCATTCTCAAAGCAACATAGCAAATTATTACTTAACCATGACACACATGTAAACTATAAAAATAATCAAATTAACAACAAATGTAACAATTTTAAATTGCACACAAGTGTGCTATAATATATGGCTTTTTTGCTTTTGTTTCCCTAAAAATCTGTACCCAGGGAATAAAACAGGTTACAAACTAAATATTCTTTTATCCCAAAAAATTGATTTTTCCTATAATAGGTCAGCTGGTTTGCTGTGTGTGTGACTGTGTTACCGAATGTCTGTCTCCGAGTGCATGTGTAACTATGAGTTTGTGTGTGTCTGTAAATTACAATCAATGAATTACAAATGTCAACTCAAGACTACAAAATTACTTTTGCGAACATAGGGTACACAAGGTAAATGCTTCGAAGGTTTATGAAACAAGAGAAATATAAAATCTCGCCAAACAAATACATTACCTTACTTATATCATCGTTATAATCGATTTATAAGAACACAATAATCACAAAACCCACAACAGTATATAGCTCTCTATGCATACCTGTTTCGGCCACACTAAAAATTGTCTTCTTTGTGCAATTTTAACAGGACAAAGTTACTTGCCTTAATAGAAAACAATAATGGAAAACTTTTAACCCCCCATTTATTATAAACTTACGAGTATTACATTTGACAACAAACTTCAATTTAAAAACCTTTAGACAAAATGCGAAAATACAGCTAAACTCATCACAACTCTAATCGAGTAAGAAAAGATAAAATAAAACGCACTTGTTGGATAAACACAGCTGACAGCAGGATTCCCTTGAAGTTCAAAGTCTGTATCGTAGCGATAGCAATTTGTTACCCTAGTTGGCTGAGGCAGCCTCGACTTTCTTTCTTTAGTTTGTTTACTCTAGACATTATATGGTAGTGAATTTGGCAACACAGTTTGGTTGTATTATAAGCTAACAGCTCAATTTATTGCCTAATCGGAAGTGAATATTGGAGAAGGAACACTTTTTAATTGCCATTTTAGTAAATTATGATTGACAACTATTTTGAACAAAATAACAATTTACTACATTTTCTCCAATTCAGTTATACCTGACAGAATTTCAACGAAAAACATTCCTTTCTCAAGAAGTATTACTTATTTTAAGATTTATTAAAAATGAATTTTTGTATGTATGTAGGCTATGAGATTTATGCATTACAAAATCAGTAATACGATCCACATGACACTTTGGGAAATTGTTGAGTACATTCCTGAGAAGGTTTCGGAGATAAGTAGGTCTTAGGGGCGTAGCCCAAAGGGATGACACTAGACCCCAAAAAACCAATTAATTTTAGCGGAAAAATATTAACCTCTAAAACGGTGCTAGGTTTTCGACAAAACAGCTTCCTAACGAGATAGCATATACATTATTTAAGTACCAAACCAGCAACGTCTAAAGACATTTTATTGAATTCATTCGAAATTTTGGTTGCTAAGCAAGACTTAATTTTGAAAATACATACTTCTCGCATTACATCTGTATGTGGCTTGCTCACACTTCGGAAAACCGGATTTTTTGTGTACACGCCAGAAAGAAAAACCAATAATATTGTATATCTGAATGCACTTCAATAAATAACATTCAAACAAGAACTATGAATGTCCCACTTTTCTCGACCGACTACTAAAAAATACAAAATTAGGTTCAGTTAATGTTGACAATCCATTTCTTTACTTTTAGGCGGTACGAAGTTCACTGGGTCAGTCAGTAATTGATAAAATTATTATTTTCTGTAATTTAAAATCAACCAATCAGGTTAACTATTTCGGCCAGAGGACGGCTTTGTGACCGAAGCATTGGCGGCAACCTGGAGCAGAATTGTTTATCAGGACCTGAAGAAGAATTTCCAGGACCTCAGGAGATATGGTGGTTACTATGGGAAGAACTGAACAATTGGTAGGATTTTCTTACCATTTTATTGGTCGTGATCCTCTCCTATGGGCTGCATGACCTTGACGTGGTGGAGAGGCTTAATCCGGGCGTGGGGGACGGGTGGAGCGGAGCTGTATGTATGTGGCTCCCTATAAACGGAAAGTCCAGGAAAATGTGTTAGTGCATGAAGGCGGCTCAAAAAAACGGGCCTGTCTTAGCACTTGAATGGTTGTTATCTGCCCGGCTCTCGCCATGCCCTTCCCTTGCGGGCGGCAACCAAGAAACACCCCCCCATCTAAGGTTGGTGGTCTGGATGGGTACATGCACACCCGATCTGAAGGTGTTATGCGATCCATGCCGATGTAGATTCGTGACCCTCAGGGTAAGGAGGGTCTTAAACGGAGACTCAGGGGCACCTGGCGCCACTCCCGAATACTTAAATCGCCTTACCGCCGTAAGCGGGGCTCTGCGTCGGCGGACCTTAAATTTCCCTAGCTACTCGTGAGAATACACATGACAGAAACAAAAAAAAATTAACTGGTCAGGGCTTAGAGCCTACCGAAAGATCTGTCCCAATGGATGTGGCTTCGGCCCCCGTAGAGACAGATATAAATCCAGTTGCAAAGACAACATGAAGAATGAGTAGGACACAAAGGAGGAAAGCACTCTGGCTTTCCTACTCTGAGGAAGCAAATAAGGTGGAAGCGGAGGGCAGACAATCACCGTCACACCCTTTGAAGAAACGCCGGTCTAGGCAGTTGAAGTGTTTGACGAAGGCTGGGGCTAGAAACCGCCCTGTCGTCCCGGAAGCCAGTGGATCTGGTAGGACCTTAGTACGACAAGTGAAAGAGAGGAAAACAAAGGAAAGGAGATCTTCTAATCCTACTCCAGAGTCGGAGGCTAGGAGGAATAGACAAGGGTCTAGGCTTGTTGGGTCGGAGGGCCGTCTTTCTAGTCGATCTCTGCCAACCTACCGAGGGTAATAGTGACCTTTGGGGATAGTGTAGGTGTTAGGATGGAGATGGCGGCGTTCGACCACCTTAAGGGCACCGTCATGGACCGGATTCTGGACATTCCTAGTGGAGGTTTTGTTCCGCGGTTCAGAGACACATACTTAAGGGATGTAGTCGCAGCATTTATTTGTGCTGAGAAGGAAACGGCAAAATAGCTGAGAGAAGTGGTACTGCCAGTTAAGCTCGAGGTCGGGACTCAGGCAAGGCTAGTCATGCCTGATGAACTGATCAAAAGGGTGAAAGTGACGGTGCTCGTACCCCCACCTAAAGAGGAGGCCTCTCAGTTGGTCAAGGTCATGGGGATGGAAAACCCAGAAATTGACACTTCGAAGTAGAAGATCCTACATTGCATTGAGCGGGGGCCTGCAAGCCTCCTCTGCCTAGGATTGGATGAGGCATCGGCCAGAAAACTCAAGGCAAGAGATGGGAAGGCCTTCCTGGGAATTGGAGATTTCACTTTTAAGGGAACCTCTAAGGACCCGGAAGAGAAGTGCGAGAAAGTGAAACAGGAGGAGGCGTAGGGCGTGGATATGGCTGACTCTCAAGCACTGATCCTGCAAATTACCTTGCACCACATAAAAGCACATCGGTGTTCCTAACAGATGCTTAAATGAGAGGCACACATTACCAGCACTTGCACTAGTGCTAGAACCGTGGCTGGACAGGAACCGTATAAGGGGTATTACTGCAGCTGGGCGCACTCACGTAAGTGGGGAACATGAGGGACACAGGGCATGTGTGATAGTCAGAGTTATAGAAGCAACGCTGATTCAAGAATTCTCAACTAGAGACCTTGCGATGGTTAGAATTTGAAGTAAGAGTGAGGTAAGTGGCAGCAGGGAGTTCATCGTGGCCTCCACTTACTGCACCCGCAATAGATGAATCGCCCCCTGCAGAATTACGTAAGTTAGTTCGGTACTGCATTGAGAGACATATAGGAGTCTTAGTGGGCTGTGATGCCAATGCTCATAATGAGGTGTGGGGCAGCACAGACACAGATGATTGTGTTGAGGAGCTCCTCGCCTTCTTGATTGAAAAAAACCTACTTGTTTTAAACACAGGTCCCGAGCCAACATTTATCACTTCACTGTTGCCTCGACTGCGCTGTTGTCGGTTGTGGACTTTATTGAGGGTCAGATGAACAACAAGGGATATGTATTGGGACTTTTCTTGATGTAGAGGGGGCTTTTAATAGTACCTCTAGACTGCCCATCAAAAGAGCTGCTATGAATCACGAGATTTCTGATGGAATTATAAATTGGATTATGAGTTCCTTGGAAAACTGTATAAGTACTGCATTCCGGATGGGGTGCACGATAAATGGGATGGTCTCGGAGGGCTGCCCGCAGGGTGGAGTATTATCCCCTATGCTGTGGAGCCTCTTCGTGGACGGCCTACTAAGGACGTTCAGTGGAATGGGTGTCAAGGTGGTAGGATATGCAAATGATATAGCTATCCTAGTTAGGGGGCAGTTTGAAGAGGTCCTCAAAAACCTGCTTCAAGAGGCACTCCAGGTAACAGAAGCAAGGTGCAGGGAGAATGAACTATGCATTTAAGGACATAAATCTGTGGCACTCATCTTCACTAGGCGATATAAAACTAAATCACTGAAGTTGATGGAAATTGGTAATACCAAAATAACCTATGTTGAGAGCGCTAAACATCTGGGAGTTATTCTGAATACAAAGCCACTCTGGCGTGAGCACTTTGATGATAAATGCATAAAAGCTATATCTACGATCTGAGAGGAGCAATAGGTACGAGATGGGGTTTGGGTCCACGTCAGATGAACTGGATTCATTCCGCCATTGTGGTGCCGAGGTTGGTCTTTTCCTCAATCACCTGGTGGGACAGGGCACAGAAAGAATCAAGTAAAAGAATGCTGGACCGCGAGCAGGGGCTCTTCCTTAGAGGAATAATAGCTACAAGGAGAAGCACACCATGTGCGGCCATGAGGGTTATGTTGGGTTTTCCATCCTTGAGTCTTCCCTTGATTTGTGGGGCAAAGAACTACTCTACTTAAGTAGACCTCAACTCATTGTTACTGTAGAGCTGGTTAAAGGGCATCGTAATCTAAGGGGGTTCCAATACAAAGTTGGAAAATCGAGGTCCCCTGTGTGCAAGAGATGCGACGACGACCAAGTGGAAAGCCCAATGCACTTAATCTGTGAGTGCCTTGCTTTGAGAGCTGCAAGGAAAAAGTGGTTTGGCTGGCAGGTATATACACCAGAAGATATCAGAAGATTTAGCAAAAGGTGGGTACTTGATTTCTGCAAATAGGTAGGTACCACAGCTATCCTTACACTTCCCTAGAAATGGTGACTAGAGAAGCGCAACGCGGGCTCTCAATCGGCTGGGCCGAGTAAATTGGTAGAAGCTCTCCGAGGGACCATCTATTCCGACCACTCCCGTTAGCACCTACTCCCAATCAGAGCTAGGCACTGATTACATTATGACGGAGGGTTCTGATGAAAATTCGAATACGATGATGCCGGATATCGGCCCGTCGTAGGGAGTAAGAGGAAGACGCAGACACGCCAGTCCGACTCCGGGACTGAAACCGAGGCGAAACGTAAGACCGCGGACCCTGTGAAGACTGCCGGCACCGTAGCCAGCGCGGAAGCTGACATAGCTTCACAAAAGGTCGTCACTCGCTGTGAATTAGGGTGAACGTTTCCTATTGCCAGGCTCTGCTTCTCTCCAAACGTAGGTCCAACCTCAACACGCCACTAAAACTATTAGGCGAGGATATCTACTGGGGGGACCAGGTCAAATTTCTAGGAGTCATATTCGACAGAGGCCTGACTTGGGACCCTCACAATACCAACACGTTAAAGAAAGCAACAATTACATCAACACAACAATATGCTCTGCTTAACTGAACAAGCCCACTTTCATTACGGGCGGTATCCATTATTAATTAGTTTTTGAAATAGTAATGCAAATGGCAGAACCTACAAAAGGTGTTTTTTTACGTTTGTGAAAGTTTCAAAAAAAAAATTAGGTTTAAAACTTTAGATTAACATTAAGTTAATAACGTCTTTCCAATCTTAACAAATTGTGACCACAGGTAAAAACAAAATCTTACAGATCACGACTTAAATCATAACATTTATAGTTGATAGCTACTACATTCAGCGACGTCCATTGGTAAATAGTTAGGAAATAGTCAAGCAGATCGCAGCACCTACAAGGTCGATCTGATGATTCTATGGTTTATCGTTCCATAACACAGCTTCTAGGGATGTCTTAATAATTAATAGACATTTTATTCTGCAACTCTGGGGAACCTAGCACTAAATATATAACATTTTGTAAACATAAAACCTCTTAAAATCGTTTGTAAACAATCCAAAAGTAAATTAACGTTTTAACTTTAGAGAAATATTTTGTTAATAGCGTATTTCCAATCTTAACAGTTTGTGACTTCAAATAAAAACAAAATCATACAGATCATGCCATAAATCATAACATTTACAGTTAGTAGCTACTGCACTCAACAACGTCCATTGCTAAATAGTTTGCAAATAGTCAAGCAGATAGCAGCACCTACAAAATCAAACAATCCGAGTTTAATCATGATCCTATGGTTTAACGCTAAACCATACACCTTCTAGGGATGTCTTATTAATTAATTAACATTATAAACTGCACCCCATGGGAACCTAGCTCTAAACATATGACATTTTTTAAACCTTAGAGTGCTTAAATTCGATTGTTAAAGTTCGAAAAAGAAATTAAGTTTAACACTTTAGAGAAATAATTAGTTAATAACGAAGTTCCATTCTTAACAGTTTGTGATCACTGGTAAAAACAAAATCTTACAGATAATGGCTTAAATCATAACATTTACAGCTGATAGCTACTGCATTTAAAAACGTCCATTACTAAATATTTTGGAAAATGTCACGCAGATGGCAAACAATCCGAGTTTAATCATAATTCTATGGTTTAACGTTCCACCACACACCTTCTAGGGTTGTCTTAATAATTAATAGACATTTTAAACTGCACCCCTTGGAAACCTAGCACTAATTATATCACAATTTTTAAACATAAAAGTCCTTAAATTCATTTGTAAAAGTTCAAAAAAATTTAAGGTTAAAACTTTAGAGAAATTTTAGTTAATAGCGTATTTTCAATCCTAACAGTTTGTGACTTCAAATAAAAACAAAATCTTACAGATCATTCCTTAAATCATAACATTTACAGTTGGTAGATACAGCACTCAACAACGTCCATTGCTAAATAGTTTGAAAATAGTCAATCAGCTGACAGCACCTACAAGGTCAAACAATCCGAGTTTAATCATGATCCTATGGTTTAATGTTCCACCACACACCTTCTAGGGATGTCTTAATAATTATTAGACATTTTAAACTGTCGAACTTACTGCCCGACCATCAATTTGGATTCAGGCGAGGACACTCTACGGTGGAACAGGTGCATCGACTAATTGACATCATTGAAAAAGCACTGGAAGGTGAGGAGGTCTGCTCGATTGTCTTCCTGGATGTTTCACAAGCCTTCGATAAAGTCTGGCATGAAGGCTTGATTCACAAACTCAACATGTTTCTGCCAGCCCAGTTTGTGAATCTACTGAAATCGTACATATCGAACAGACTGTTTCGAGTAAACCACGAATCTACGTATTCTGACTTCAAGGAAATACAAGCTGGAGTCCCACAAGGCAGCGTATTGGGACGAATCCTGTACTTGCTGTACACCAGTGATCTTCCGCAAACAGCCAACGTCATCACGGCCACTTTCGCAGACGACACAGCAAACGCAGCGACAGCGAAAACCGTTCAAGAATCGACAACACGCTTACAAAGATCAAACGATTCAGTTGAGGCTTGGACCAAGAAATGGCGCATCAAACTCAACGACCAGAAGGCAGTCCATGTGAACTTTACAAACAAGAGGATCCCAAACCCTCAGAGGCTCGAAATGAATGGAAGTGTTATCCCATATCATGATTCAGCTAAATATCTCGGTATGAATCTTGATGCAAAAGCCAAATGGGACGAGCATGTCAAAATAAAACTCACAGAACTCCAGACTCGCTACAGGCAAATGTATTGGCTACTCGGTCGAAATTCACGGGTATCAATATACAACAAGCTATTGGTATATAACCAAATCCTCAAACCGGTTTGGACGTATGGTATACAGCTTTGGGGCTGTGCCAGCAAATGTCACATACAAGGGATACAACGCTTCCAGAACAAAGTACTAAGAAACATCGCCAACGCTCCTTGGTATGTGCGTAACAGTGACTTGGATTGCGATCTTGGTGTACCCATGGTCGAGGAAGTCATAAAACAGAACGCCATCAAACACGTAAATCGGCTCACTCAACACGAAAATCCTGAGGCACTGAGACTTCTCGACAACAACCCCCTGACAAGACGACTCAAAAGGACAAAACCATTTGAACTCGTTGAACGACAAGAGTGACAACAACGCTCTTCCTCACGCCGGTTGGCTTCCAACATCAAACAAGATACAATAGAAATCAATGGATTCTTTGTAATAAAAGCTAAAATCTAATTATCAAATGTAAATTAATGGTTGGTCAGAAATGACCAGTTTTAATAAAAAAAAAAAAAAAAAAAAAAACATTTTAAACTGCACCTTTTGGGAACCTAGCACAAAATATATGATATTTTTTAAACTTTAAAGTCATTAAATTCGTTTGTTTAAGTTCGAAAAAGAAATTAAGGATAACACTTTAGAGAAATAATTTGTTAATAACGTTTTTCCAATCTTAACAGTTTGTGACCACAGGTAAAAAACAAATCTTACAGATCATGACTTAAATCATAACATTTAGAATTGATAGAGGTCGTGCGGAACGAGGCGAGCCCCGAGTAGGGGAGGAAGTAGGGTTTGGTGGGAGTGCTCGCTGGCGTAGGGGAAGCGCCGGCGCGGCGTGCCGGCAAAGCGGCGATGTACTACCCTGAGTTTAAATATTGCCTATAAATAAATAACTTCTGCACGTATAAATACTGCACTTGTAATATACCGTTTATAAACCAGTAAAAACAAAAAGTACCACTGATATATTTAAATGAAATAAAATTATGTAAACAAATACTACCAGCCTATTTGAAAATTCATGCAATTTATTTAGTAAATAGACACATATGGCGTTACTTAATTCTTCACTTACATTAGGCCTTGTTAATGAAGTTCTTCCACGCCACTCATTTCCCCGTCACTTTCTTCTCCGTGGCTAGACTGCTCACTGTCACTATTGTCGTCATCACTACTGTCCCCATCAACATTGATGATGAATCTGTCTGTGATGACATCAAGTGATATTTCGTATTCCATATACTTCTGTTCAACGTCACGAGCGTGCTGGCATCTTTTTGCCCATTCGTCTGGTGTAATGTCTCGAACCTTTTCTTGTACAAGTTGGATGCAGTCATTTATATTGAAACTCACATTCTTTAGGGCAACGTGGTTTTTTATGAGGGACCATATCATTTCTATCGGGTTCAGGTCGGGATGGTAAGGAGGAAGGCGCAAGACAGAGTGGCCGTGTTCAGCAAGGAGACCATCGATTTCGAAGGTTTTGTGAGGGTTCTTGTTAAATTTTACAAGTTGGTACAGTTCTGTTTTTAACATGCTGTCGTGGAAAAGGATGTTGTGATTTACTAACCACTGCACTATGTCTGCTTTTTTGGAATTGCTAGTTGGGGCCGGATTTACTTGCTTGTTGTGATATGATGCATTATCTATAACGATCACTGATTTTGGAGGTAAGTTTGGGATGAGTTTTTCTCTTAGCCACGTTTTGTAGTTTTTATAATTCATGGACTCGTGGTAATCACCTGACTTTTGACCAGACTTGAAAATAAGCAAAGCATTATTTACAAACCCATTCTCATTTCCTGCATGGACTATTATTGCATACTGACCCTTAGAAATTGGAGTTAAAAGGCCTTTGTTACTACCGTCTGACCACGATTGGGGTTTAGTATGGGAAGCATGCACGTATGTCTCATCTGTGTAAATAATGGGTCGACCTTCCTCCCTATAGCGTTTTATTTGCCTAAGAAACCGAACCCTCTGTTCTCTTATTTCATGCTTTTCCGTCAGCAGCTTTCTGTTATCTGCAGATTTCCTCCATTTGAAGTTTAGTTCCTTAAGAACTTGTCTCAGAGCCCATATGCCTCCCCTAAACCCAATTTTTTCTTTTAATACAGGAAGCAACGTTTTTAGCGTAGGGCGTTGTCCATCCATCTTATGGAACTCATGTACAGTCCGCCTAATAACAGTCTTGTCGAAGTCGTCATAAGATGTTTTTTTATTATTTTTATTCCATGTTTTCCTTGGCGTTGAAAAGCGAGGTCCTGTTGCCGGCGCGGTTCTATGTTCACTCAAAATTCGTTTCACAGTTGTCTTGGACACTCCCGCAGCATTCGCAACACGTTGTTGAACTTGTTTCAATAATATTGGTCCTTCTTCAGCTTCTCTTTTCATAAAATTGTGCAAATTAAAAATTATTTCTCTTGCTTGGCTATGTAGAATTTTACCACCGACCTTATTGTTTGGCCTGTTGACAGCCATTTTAACGTCACACTTAATGGAAAACCGTCAACGAACTAGTTAAACCAAACACTACACTACACTAAAAATTAAACTTAACTAGAAGTTAATACACTTTTTTTTCTATTAAACACTAACTAATCAAAACAAGTAAGGCTAGATGTTTAGCACGACGCGTATTTACGATGTGAAACCGGCGGGTGAAAGCAGCAGACTGACAACCTGCCGCCCCACCACTCCAAAACCAGTTGTATAACTGCTTTCTCGTTCAAGGTCAGGGCTCGCCTCGTTCCGCACGACCTCTACCTACTACATTCAACAACGTCCATTGTTAAATAGTTAGGAAATAGTCAAGCAGATCGCAGCACCTACAAGGTTAAACAATCCGAGTCTAATCATGATTCTATGGTTTAACGTTAAATCACACGCCTTCTAGGGATGTCTTAATAATTATTAGACATTATAATCTGCACCTCGAGGGGACCTAGCCCTAAATATATGACATTTTTTAAACATAAACCCTCTTAAATTCGTTTGTAGAAAATCCAAATATAAATTAAGGTTAAAAGTTTAGAGAAATATTAGGTTAATAACGTATTTCCAATCTTAACAGTTTGTGACTTCAATTAAAAAAACAAAATCTTACAGATCATGCCTTAAATCATAACATTTACAGTTGGTAGCTACTACACTCAACAACCTCGATTGCTGAATAATTTGGAAATAGTCAAGCAGATGGCAGCACCTACAAGATCAAACATTCCGAGTTAATTCATGATTCTATGGTTTAACGTTCCATTACCAAACTTCTAGGGTTGTCTTAATAATTATTATACATTTTAAACTGCACCTCTTGGGAACCTAGCACTAAATATATGACATTTTTTAAACTAAAAAACCTTAAATTCGTTTGTAAAAGTTCCAAAAAGGAAATTAAGGCTAGAACTTTAGAGAAATATTAGGTTAATAACGTATTTCCAATCTTAACAGTTTGTGACTTCAAATAAAAACAAAATCATACAGATCATGCCATAAATCATAACATTTACAGTTAGTAGCTACTGCACTCAACAACGTCCATTGCTAAATAGTTTGCAAATAGTCAAGCAGATAGCAGCACCTACAAAATCAAACAATCCTAGTTTAATCATGATCCTATGGTTTAACGCTAAACCATACACCTTCTAGGGATGTCTTATTAATTAATTAACATTATAAACTGCACCCCATGGGAACCTAGCTCTAAACATATGACATTTTTTAAACCTTAGAGTGCTTAAATTCGATTGTTAAAGTTCGAAAAAGAAATTAAGTTTAACACTTTAGAGAAATAATTAGTTAATAACGAAGTTCCATTCTTAACAGTTTGTGATCACTGGTAAAAACAAAATCTTACAGATAATGGCTTAAATCATAACATTTACAGCTGATAGCTACTGCATTTAAAAACGTCCATTACTAAATATTTTGGAAAATGTCACGCAGATGGCAAACAATCCGAGTTTAATCATAATTCTATGGTTTAACGTTCCACCACACACCTTCTAGGGTTGTCTTAATAATTAATAGACATTTTAAACTGCACCCCTTGGAAACCTAGCACTAATTATATCACAATTTTTAAACATAAAAGTCCTTAAATTCATTTGTAAAAGTTCAAAAAAATTTAAGGTTAAAACTTTAGAGAAATTTTAGTTAATAGCGTATTTTCAATCCTAACAGTTTGTGACTTCAAATAAAAACAAAATCTTACAGATCATTCCTTAAATCATAACATTTACAGTTGGTAGATACAGCACTCAACAACGTCCATTGCTAAATAGTTTGCAAATAGTCAATCAGCTGACAGCACCTACAAGGTCAAACAATCCGAGTTTAATCATGATCCTATGGTTTAATGTTCCACCACACACCTTCTAGGGATGTCTTAATAATTATTAGACATTTTAAACTGTCGAACTTACTGCCCGACCATCAATTTGGATTCAGGCGAGGATACTCTACGGTGGAACAGGTGCATCGACTAATTGACATCATTGAAAAAGCACTGGAAGGTGAGGAGGTCTGCTCGATTGTCTTCCTGGATGTTTCACAAGCCTTCGATAAAGTTTGGCATGAAGGCTTGATTCACAAACTCAACATGTTTCTGCCAGCCCAGTTTGTGAATCTACTGAAATCGTACATATCGAACAGACTGTTTCGAGTAAACCACGAATCTACGTATTCTGACTTCAAGGAAATACAAGCTGGAGTCCCACAAGGCAGCGTATTGGGACGAATCCTGTACTTGCTGTACACCAGTGATCTTCCGCAAACAGCCAACGTCATCACGGCCACTTTCGCAGACGACACAGCAAACGCAGCGACAGCGAAAACCGTTCAAGAATCGACAACACGCTTACAAAGATCAAACGATTCAGTTGAGGCTTGGACCAAGAAATGGCGCATCAAACTCAACGACCAGAAGGCAGTCCATGTGAACTTTACAAACAAGAGGATCCCAAACCCTCAGAGGCTCGAAATGAATGGAAGTGTTATCCCATATCATGATTCAGCTAAATATCTCGGTATGAATCTTGATGCAAAAGCCAAATGGGACGAGCATGTCAAAATAAAACTCACAGAACTCCAGACTCGCTACAGGCAAATGTATTGGCTACTCGGTCGAAATTCACGGGTATCAATATACAACAAGCTATTGGTATATAACCAAATCCTCAAACCGGTTTGGACGTATGGTATACAGCTTTGGGGCTGTGCCAGCAAATGTCACATACAAGGGATACAACGCTTCCAGAACAAAGTACTAAGAAACATCGCCAACGCTCCTTGGTATGTGCGTAACAGTGACTTGGATTGCGATCTTGGTGTACCCATGGTCGAGGAAGTCATAAAACAGAACGCCATCAAACACGTAAATCGGCTCACTCAACACGAAAATCCTGAGGCACTGAGACTTCTCGACAACAACCCCCTGACAAGACGACTCAAAAGGACAAAACCATTTGAACTCGTTGAACGACAAGAGTGACAACAACGCTCTTCCTCACGCCGGTTGGCTTCCAACATCAAACAAGATACAATAGAAATCAATGGATTCTTTGTAATAAAAGCTAAAATCTAATTATCAAATGTAAATTAATGGTTGGTCAGAAATGACCAGTTTTAATAATAAAAAAAAAAAAAAAAAAAACATTTTAAACTGCACCTTTTGGGAACCTAGCACAAAATATATGATATTTTTTAAACTTTAAAGTCATTAAATTCGTTTGTTTAAGTTCGAAAAAGAAATTAAGGATAACACTTTAGAGAAATAATTTGTTAATAACGTTTTTCCAATCTTAACAGTTTGTGACCACAGGTAAAAAACAAATCTTACAGATCATGACTTAAATCATAACATTTAGAATTGATACCTACTACATTCAACAACGTCCATTGTTAAATAGTTAGGAAATAGTCAAGCAGATCGCAGCACCTACAAGGTTAAACAATCCGAGTCTAATCATGATTCTATGGTTTAACGTTAAATCACACGCCTTCTAGGGATGTCTTAATAATTATTAGACATTATAATCTGCACCTCGAGGGGACCTAGCCCTAAATATATGACATTTTTTAAACATAAACCCTCTTAAATTCGTTTGTAGAAAATCCAAATATAAATTAAGGTTAAAAGTTTAGAGAAATATTAGGTTAATAACGTATTTCCAATCTTAACAGTTTGTGACTTCAATTAAAAAAACAAAATCTTACAGATCATGCCTTAAATCATAACATTTACAGTTGGTAGCTACTACACTCAACAACCTCGATTGCTGAATAATTTGGAAATAGTCAAGCAGATGGCAGCACCTACAAGATCAAACATTCCGAGTTAATTCATGATTCTATGGTTTAACGTTCCATTACCAAACTTCTAGGGTTGTCTTAATAATTATTATACATTTTAAACTGCACCTCTTGGGAACCTAGCACTAAATATATGACATTTTTTAAACTAAAAAACCTTAAATTCGTTTGTAAAAGTTCCAAAAAGGAAATTAAGGCTAGAACTTTAGAGAAATATTAGGTTAATAACGTATTTCCAATCTTAACAGTTTGTGACTTCAAATAAAAACAAAATCATACAGATCATGCCATAAATCATAACATTTACAGTTAGTAGCTACTGCACTCAACAACGTCCATTGCTAAATAGTTTGCAAATAGTCAAGCAGATAGCAGCACCTACAAAATCAAACAATCCGAGTTTAATCATGATCCTATGGTTTAACGCTAAACCATACACCTTCTAGGGATGTCTTATTAATTAATTAACATTATAAACTGCACCCCATGGGAACCTAGCTCTAAACATATGACATTTTTTAAACCTTAGAGTGCTTAAATTCGATTGTTAAAGTTCGAAAAAGAAATTAAGTTTAACACTTTAGAGAAATAATTAGTTAATAACGAATTTCCATTCTTAACAGTTTGTGATCACTGGTAAAAACAAAATCTTACAGATAATGGCTTAAATCATAACATTTACAGCTGATAGCTACTGCATTTAAAAACGTCCATTACTAAATATTTTGGAAAATGTCACGCAGATGGCAAACAATCCGAGTTTAATCATGATTCTATGGTTTAACGTTCCACCACACACCTTCTAGGGTTGTCTTAATAATTAATAGACATTTTAAACTGCACCCCTTGGAAACCTAGCACTAATTATATCACAATTTTTAAACATAAAAGTCCTTAAATTCATTTGTAAAAGTTCAAAAAAATTTAAGGTTAAAACTTTAGAGAAATTTTAGTTAATAGCGTATTTTCAATCTTAACAGTTTGTGACTTCAAATAAAAACAAAATCTTACAGATCATTCCTTAAATCATAACATTTACAGTTGGTAGATACAGCACTCAACAACGTCCATTGCTAAATAGTTTGCAAATAGTCAATCAGCTGACAGCACCTACAAGGTCAAACAATCCGAGTTTAATCATGATCCTATGGTTTAATGTTCCACCACACACCTTCTAGGGATGTCTTAATAATTATTAGACATTTTAAACTGTCGAACTTACTGCCCGACCATCAATTTGGATTCAGGCGAGGACACTCTACGGTGGAACAGGTGCATCGACTAATTGACATCATTGAAAAAGCACTGGAAGGTGAGGAGGTCTGCTCGATTGTCTTCCTGGATGTTTCACAAGCCTTCGATAAAGTTTGGCATGAAGGCTTGATTCACAAACTCAACATGTTTCTGCCAGCCCAGTTTGTGAATCTACTGAAATCGTACATATCGAACAGACTGTTTCGAGTAAACCACGAATCTACGTATTCTGACTTCAAGGAAATACAAGCTGGAGTCCCACAAGGCAGCGTATTGGGACGAATCCTGTACTTGCTGTACACCAGTGATCTTCCGCAAACAGCCAACGTCATCACGGCCACTTTCGCAGACGACACAGCAAACGCAGCGACAGCGAAAACCGTTCAAGAATCGACAACACGCTTACAAAGATCAAACGATTCAGTTGAGGCTTGGACCAAGAAATGGCGCATCAAACTCAACGACCAGAAGGCAGTCCATGTGAACTTTACAAACAAGAGGATCCCAAACCCTCAGAGGCTCGAAATGAATGGAAGTGTTATCCCATATCATGATTCAGCTAAATATCTCGGTATGAATCTTGATGCAAAAGCCAAATGGGACGAGCATGTCAAAATAAAACTCACAGAACTCCAGACTCGCTACAGGCAAATGTATTGGCTACTCGGTCGAAATTCACGGGTATCAATATACAACAAGCTATTGGTATATAACCAAATCCTCAAACCGGTTTGGACGTATGGTATACAGCTTTGGGGCTGTGCCAGCAAATGTCACATACAAGGGATACAACGCTTCCAGAACAAAGTACTAAGAAACATCGCCAACGCTCCTTGGTATGTGCGTAACAGTGACTTGGATTGCGATCTTGGTGTACCCATGGTCGAGGAAGTCATAAAACAGAACGCCATCAAACACGTAAATCGGCTCACTCAACACGAAAATCCTGAGGCACTGAGACTTCTCGACAACAACCCCCTGACAAGACGACTCAAAAGGACAAAACCATTTGAACTCGTTGAACGACAAGAGTGACAACAACGCTCTTCCTCACGCCGGTTGGCTTCCAACATCAAACAAGATACAATAGAAATCAATGGATTCTTTGTAATAAAAGCTAAAATCTAATTATCAAATGTAAATTAATGGTTGGTCAGAAATGACCAGTTTTAATAATAAAAAAAAAAAAAAAAAAACATTTTAAACTGCACCTTTTGGGAACCTAGCACAAAATATATGATATTTTTTAAACTTTAAAGTCATTAAATTCGTTTGTTTAAGTTCGAAAAAGAAATTAAGGATAACACTTTAGAGAAATAATTTGTTAATAACGTTTTTCCAATCTTAACAGTTTGTGACCACAGGTAAAAAACAAATCTTACAGATCATGACTTAAATCATAACATTTAGAATTGATACCTACTACATTCAACAACGTCCATTGTTAAATAGTTAGGAAATAGTCAAGCAGATCGCAGCACCTACAAGGTTAAACAATCCGAGTCTAATCATGATTCTATGGTTTAACGTTAAATCACACGCCTTCTAGGGATGTCTTAATAATTATTAGACATTATAATCTGCACCTCGAGGGGACCTAGCCCTAAATATATGACATTTTTTAAACATAAACCCTCTTAAATTCGTTTGTAGAAAATCCAAATATAAATTAAGGTTAAAAGTTTAGAGAAATATTAGGTTAATAACGTATTTCCAATCTTAACAGTTTGTGACTTCAATTAAAAAAACAAAATCTTACAGATCATGCTTAAATCATAACATTTACAGTTGGTAGCTACTACACTCAACAACCTCCATTGCTGAATAATTTGGAAATAGTCAAGCAGATGGCAGCACCTACAAGATCAAACATTCCGAGTTAATTCATGATTCTATGGTTTAACGTTCCATTACCAAACTTCTAGGGTTGTCTTAATAATTATTATACATTTTAAACTGCACCTCTTGGGAACCTAGCACTAAATATATGACATTTTGTAAACTAAAAAACCTTAAATTCGTTTTTAAAAGTTCCAAAAAGGAAATTAAGGCTAGAACTTTAGAGAAATATTAGGTTAATAACGTATTGCCAATCTTAACAGTTTGTGACCACAGGTAAAAACAAAATCTTATAGATCATGGTTTAAATCATTACATTTACAGCTGATAGCTACTGCATTCAAAAACGTCCATTTGCTAAATAGTTTGGAAAATGTCACGCAGATGGCAGCACCTAGAAGGTCAAACAATCCGAGTTTAATCATGATTCTATGGTTTAACGTTCCATCACACAACTTCTAGGGGTTTCTTAATAATTAAAAGACATTTTAATCTGCACCTCTGGGGAACATAGCACTAAATATATGACATTTTATAAACATAAAACCTCCTAAATTCGTTTGTAAAAAATCCAAAATAAATTAAGGTTAAAACTTTAGAGAAATATTAAGTTAATAACGTATTTCATATCTTAACAGTTTGTGACCACAGGTAAAAACAAAATCCTACATATCATGCCTTAAATCATAACATTTACAATTGATAGCTACTGCATTCAACAACGTCCATTGGTAAATAGTTTGGATATAGTCAAGCAGATGGCAGCACCTACAAGTTCAAACAATCGCATCACCCGTCTGGGGTCATGCAGGTAACACACGCACACGCAGACTACAGTTATTTCAAAACAAGGTTTTGCGAATAATCACAAAGGCACCTAGATGTACAAGATTAACACTGCTTCACACTGACTTAAAAGTGCCTTTCATCAAACAACACCTCCGACACTTAGCAACAAAGTTCTACAAACAGGCTCACGCACATACAACATCAACACTCATTTCCTCACTGGGTAGATATGACCCCACCCACGACAGACACAGACGGCCGCTGTCCTTACTGACCGCCTAGCTCACACCATACCACCAAAATAAAATATACATACTAATAAATTCTGCTTCACAGTTATGTTCCAGGTGACGCAGGGGCACATCTCCAGGGCCGCTTAGCCCCAACGGAAGTAATAATTTGATTGCATGCCTTTTCAGTTTCGAGTAGGCAGCAGAAGAAGAGGTGCATGCCATTCCTGCCATAGACTCACTAACAAGGTATTTGCAAGGTAATACCTCTCCTTATTCCATAGCATAAGGTGATCCAAGCCCCCAGGGTTCCTGCATGATCTGTCGCGGGATTTTTCCTGGCAGGGTTTCTTTCTTGCCAGGTTTTTTTCATCCCGCTCTTAGCGCGACACTTACCGTACTGTTTCATTTCACTATCTCCTGATTCTCCATGGAAAGAGCTTATGAGCTTGGTACATGGGCAATCAATCCCGTTTCCTTCATTCGCGGTAGGGATACTAACCGCATGCGCATGTGAGACGGAGGTATCTCGCTAGAGGTTGGCTGCCACGAGGGCTGGGCGGGTTTTGGGGGCTCAGACCCGGGTAAAAAAAAAAAATCCTAGTTTAATCATGATTCTATGGTTTAACGTTCCATTACACACCTTCTAGGGTTGTCTTAATAATTAATAGACATTTGAAACTGCACCCCTTGGACACCTAGCACAAATTAAATCACAATTTTTAAACATAAAAGTCCTTAAATTCGTTTGTAAAAGGTCCAAAAAGGAATTAAGGTTATAACTTTAGAGAAATTTTAGGTTAATAGCGTATTTTCAATCTTAACAGTTTGTGACTTCAAATAAAAACTAAATCTCACAGGTCATGGCTTAAATCATAACATTTACAATTGATAGCCTCTGCATTCAACAACGTCCATTGGAAAATAGTTTGGATATAGTCAAGCAGATGGCAGCACCTACAAGATCAAACAATCCGATTTTAATCATGATTCTATGGTTTAACGTTCCATTACACACCTTCTAGGGTTGTCTTAATAATTAATAGACATTTGAAACTGCACCCCTTGGAAACCTAGCACTAATTAAATCACAATTTTTAAACATAAAGGTCCTTAAATTCGTTTGTAAAAGTTCCAAAAAGAAATTAAGGTTAAAACTTTAGAAAAATATTAAGTTATTAACGTATTTCCAATCTAAACAGTATTTTGACCACAGGTAAAAACAAAATCTTACATATCGTGCCTTAAACCATAACATTTACAATTGATAGCTACTGTACAAGGTCAAACAATCCAAGTTAAATGATGAAATTATGGTTTAAAAATCCACGAACCTATTGTTGGGCATGTCTTAATAATTTATAGATATTTTAAACTGCACATCTAGGGAAACTATCACTAAATATATGCAATTTTTTAAGCATACAAGTCCTTAAATTGGTTTGTGAAAGGTCCAAATGGAAATTAAGGTTACAACTTTAGAGAAATATTAAGTTAATAACGTCCATCCACAGATTGGATGACCGTGACCATAGGTAAAAACCAAATCTTTTCAAAGACACATTTCCGCCCATTACAGGAAGACAAGGGTTATTAACAAAAACCTAATAGTATGCTCTGCAAGAGAGTCCGATTCTAAGCAACAATTATAAAATTGAGTTTTTTCTTTAGTAGTTCATTGAATCACTAACAGATTGCGCTTCTACATGATTTTCCACGAAATAAAGTATTGCCCTATGTGGCTCCTGCAACACTCGTTAACCCACTCCTTACCACACCTACCTCGTTCACTCCTATAGACTGGGCGATAGGAACCTTTGAACCGCTCCAAAGAGTTGTTAACTCTGCTCTGACCTGGGAAGCCTTCACGGGCGGACTGGATCGTTTCATTGTCAAGACCTTATCCTCACCTCCCAAAACCTTCTCAGAATTCCTGACTTCCTTCATACAGTACGTCTCTTCTGTCAACCATGGATTGGTTACCGATCCTGATATGGAATTCCAAAGGCGTTAAATATAAAAAACTAGAGCTTCTTCGCTATATGCAAAGAAACAACTATAAACTACGTTTATTACAGAAACACACCTAAACCCCAAGATAAATTCTCAATGCCAAACTTTAAAGTTTACTGTACTGACAGAAGAACTAGAAGCCGCGGCGGTACGGCTATAATAACAGATAAACGCATTAAACATTTTCAATTGTTTTGCCCGCACTCACATGCGTTGAAGCAACAGCTATTAGGCTTGAGCTCAACGGCAGCACAACAACACTTGTATCAGCGTACAAACTCCCGGGTTATGTTGATTACAGTCGCGATTTAGAAGTCCTTCTACAGATCTTAAGTAGGGTAATAATCGCCATGGACCTTAGTTCTAAACACACATGCTGGGTCTGTAAGTCTACAAACACAGGAGGCCAGCAACTGCAAACCTCCTTACAAAACACAACAGGTATACTGCTGGCCCCTCCTGAACCAACACACCACAGCACTTACCACACGGAAGACATTATAGATCTAGCTATTGCGAAAGGTATTCTAGTATCATCGCAACTTCACGTCGATAAAGATCTGAATTCAGATCACTACCCCGTGATAATGGCGTTTTCTGGAAATCCTGATCGCAAAGAGCTAAGGAAGGTGTTGAACTACAGACTGGCTGACTGGGAGCTATTCCAGTCCTAGCTGGACAGCACTCTACCTGCCATCCTAAATGTCGACTCTCCACTGGACATAGACAAAGTCGTCGGTAGTTGTGGTAGTATCACAGAGATAAAGGGTGAAATCTCACAAATAATCTCCAGGAAAGCTCCTGGACCAGATACCATCACCAACACAGCGATCATTTATCTGTCAAACATCTATAATGCTATACTCTGGACACAACACTTCCCGGACGCTTAGAAGGAGGCTAAGATCTTGGTGTTCCCCAAACCGGGAAAAGACCACAGCAAACCTGATTCATACAGACCGATAAGGTTGTTGAATACGATGGGCAAGGTATTTGAAAACATTCTGCTCAAACGTATCAACAAGCATATCCACACACACAATATACTGAGGTCAGAGCAATTTGGCTTTAGGACAAAACACTCGGCTACGCATCAGCTGATGAGATTGGTGGAGCATGCAACCAAGAGTTTCAACAATTACTGCTCTATTGGGGTAGTCTTCCTGGACATTGATAAGGCCTTTGACCGGGTCTGGCACAATGGGCTCTTAGTGAATCTACGTCACTATGGATTTCCAGACGGGCGCATACACCTAGTTAGCTCATACCTATCCAACCGTAAGTTTAGGGTTGAGGTAGATCAAGCTCAATCTACACTACGGACTATATGGCCCGGAGTCCATCAGGGCTCAATTATTGGACCCGTATTGTTCAACATCTACATCAACGACATACCGACAACACTCAACACACAAGTGGCCATATTTGCAGATGACACCGCGCTATCCGCTCAGTCATGGAAACCACATCTAATACACCTATATTTACAGGAAAACCTTACAGTACTAGAAACGTGGCTGAGCTACTGGAGAGGTAGGGTGAACGTGGCCAAGTGCCAGGGTTTGCTTCTCTCCAAACGTAGGACACACCAACACAACACACCACTAAAACTATTAGGCGAGGACATTCACAGGGGGAACCAGGTCAAATAACTGGTAGTCATACTCGACAGAGGCCTGACTTGGGACCCTCACATTACCAACACGTTAAAAAAAGCAACAATTAGATTAACATAACTATATCCTATGCTTAACAGAACAAGCCCACTTTCACTACGGGCGGCCACTACTATATACGTATCTATGTTACGCAGTATACTCACCCGTCTGGGGCCATGCACGTAACACACGCTCACGCAGACTCCAGTTATTCCAAACCAAGGCTTTGCGAATAATTACGAAGGCACCTAGATGTACAAGATTGACACTGCTTCACACTGACTTGAAAGTGCGTTTCATTAAACAACACCTCCGACACTTAGAAACAAAGTTCTACAAACAGGCACACGCACATACATCATCCAAACTCATTTCCTCACTGGGTAGATATTACCCCACCCACGACACACACACTGACCGCCTACTTACTACTCACACCATACCACCAAAATAAAATATACATACTAATACCTTCTGATTTACATATATGTTCCAGGTGACACAGGGACAGGTCTCCAGGGCCGCAGCATAGCCCCAACGGAAGTACTAATTTGATTGCATGCCTTTTCAGTTTCGAGGAGGAAGCAGAAGAAGAGGTGTATGCCATTGCTGTCATAGACTCACTAACAAGGTAATACCTCTCCTTATTCTTTAGCATACGGTGATCCAAGCCTGCATGGTTCCTGCATGATCTGTCGCAGGAGTTTCCCTGACAGGGTTTCTTTCTTTTCAGGTTTTATCATCCCGATCTTAGCGCGACATTTAGAGTACTGTTTCATTTCACTATCTCCTGATTATCCATGGAAAGAGCTTATGAGCTTGCTACATGGGCAATTAATCTCGTTTCTTTCACTCACGGTAGGTATACTAACCGCATACGCATGTGAGACGGAGGTAGCTCGCTAGAGGCTGGCTGATACGAGGTCTGGTCGCGTCTTGGAGTATGCAGCCATCAAACTGGAGAAGAGGGACTCATCGCAAGAAAACAGGAGAGGAGATGGAACATTCCTAAATCATTCCGGGCGGGATCATCATCCAATTGCTGGCAAAAACATGCGACTGAATATGACGTTTTCCTTCAAAACCAAGTCCAATCCAGTCATGCCTAACTTTGCTTCTTAAAGAATAATTTCGAGTAAATTTGCTAAATTAAAAAAAAAAACAATTTCTAGAACAGATTTGGCTTTACTTAAATTAATTTAAAATTGTTCAAATATAAAATTATAGAAATTTAATTTATTTTTAATTATTAAGGTTATGCCTATAAGAAGATATATAAAGAAAGATATTTCACGTAAATAGTTATACATTTATAGTATAAAATAACATAATATATTTTCATTTAAAAAATGATAACTTTTTAGCAAATATATACAGAGGGGAATAGAATTATTTATTATAATAACATAATTATAAATTATACAATAATATGCTATGATTGATGAGTAAGTAAGATTTTATTGAGAATTGAGTAAGAAGTGAAGAATAAAATATTTAACAGGGGGAGTTTAATATAAATTAAACGCTAAAATATATATAACATAATTTCAAGTAATCTTATATTATATAAAATTCACTGTGAAAAATTTAAGTAAACGCAGGAAGAATGTTACTTTAATTTGTTTTATAAAGAGAATCTAGCCAAGGTGTGGCAAGGAGTTATTTTAATTTTTCTGCAAATATTAAATTCTTTAGTGAATAATATTAATTTTATAAACAATTAAAACACATAAATTATCTAACAAATTAATCATCAAATAGACTTTCACTGATATGAATTTACTACAGATATTCAAGATAAAATTTAATTATTTTGATGATGTTGTGTTAGGGGTCTAGGTGCTAGATTAAATAAATAATTAATACCTGTAAATGTGTGCATACTTTACCACCATATAAATTAAAACAATTTTGATTTTCCAAATAGCTGTCATTAGTTATGATTTAGCTAAATGACACGCAATTTCACAGTTTCCTACCAATAGGTTTCCAAGTACCAAACGCCTCAAATAGCAGACACCCCAACCCGAGTATTATGCTAGTATAAGGAAATACTCCGCTAATTGGTTTTTCATACGAAATCTAGGAATACATTCCTAGGAGATCTAGGCAGGGATGTAACAGGCTTCGGTTGACTGACCGAAATTCCTCCTAGGTCATTCTACCATTGGGGGCAACTGGTAAGTATTAGGGAGACATAGGAGAACGGACAGGATCAAATAGGTATTAGAAAAGGTAGTTCCTAATACTTGCCAGGTAAGAGAGAGTCTCGGAGAATAATATATAAACAAATATGAATGACGAAGGTTGAAGAATAATAGGGGAAATAGAAAAAGGTAGTGATTGAATTATTGAAGTAGATAAATAAGTTGTAGGTAAGGAGTAAATAAATAAAAGAAATAAAAATAAGAATAGTTGAGAAAAGATAGTAAGTAAAAAGGCCCGTTGCAGTGTGTGTATGTGTGTGTGTGTGTGTGTGTGTGTGTGTGTGTGTGTGTGTGTGTGTGTGTGTGTGTGTGTGTGTGTGTGTGTGTGTGTGTTTGTGTGTTGGCGTGCGTGTGTGTATATTTCATAAGATTTAGGGCAAAATGCAGTTATAAAATGCCATTGTAACTTTACGGAAGAGAAACTGTCTAACTTCATGTGGCCTCATCGTAGAAGGGCACGGCTAGAGATAGATAACTAGCTGTAGGTCTAAAGAGAAACGATAAGATCAAGAGGAGAGTTGTAAAGTGTGGAGTAAGATCATCCTAATACAAAAATGTTATTTTCAATGAAGTGAATGCAAAATATAACAACTTAAGACTGCTGACGCGTTTCGAAACGTCGCTCCATTGATGCCTGCTTCTGGCGGTTTTCCCTTGAGGTCATGTATGTAATTTAGGTTAGGTTAAGTTAGTTTCAACAGTGGAAGCAAGGAGGTATTGTTTTTTCTAGATTAGTTTGCGTGAAGTTTTGTTGAGTTAGGCTATTATTAAAGTAGTTTTCAACAATCTATCAAAATTCTACCAATGTTTGGTGAGATTAGTTCATTTGATGGTTTGTGGTAGCAATCTAAAAGGATCGTGCTTCCATTTCCTCATGGTTGTTGTATTACCGGTTTTTACGGTAGAAATCAGTTTGCATAAAATTTCCAAGGTTAAAATAATAAAGAAATATTGTGTTGTTTTTTAGTATTTAATAGTTTTAAAGAGTTATATTTTGTTTCCTTTAATACTGAGAAGCGGGCAATGAGTGTTTACTCTGTAACTTATAACAATTAAAACGAATTTAATCTCCCTAGTGTAAGTATGGGTTCCGAATTGTAAAATAAAAATTCTAAAATCCTTTCTTAACGCTTAGTTAGAGATGTAAGCAAGGAAGGAAAATAACATACTCCATGTTACTGAACACATTAAGGAAAGTAGGGTTCGAAGATAGTTGCTTATCTGATCAAATAGGAATCCCACATTCAGCGGGTATGGGTAAACGTAGAGTTAATTCAACTTAAGTTGGACCTAAGAATTCCATCAGTTACAAATATATTTACCAAAATACCAAAGGTGCTAATGCAAAACCTTTACTAGTTCTAGTTGTAAGTAAAATTAGCAAAAATGTAAAACGTTTACTTCTGTAAGCGCGACATTTCTCAGAAGTTTGTAGTTACTTTCCTGATCGCTCTAGCATTTATTTGCATTCCTAACAGCCTGACAATTTACGTTCCGAATATAAAATTAGAAAAATTGCATCTGTGGATTAGAATATCGGAACGCGAATAAAATCAACACTTATTTTCAAATAAATTATAAGAATAATATTATTTCAGCGTCGCGTTGAGCGGTGTTTAAGAATATTTATCCTTTCTTATATTACCATTTACAATTGCAAAATTTTATGAAGAAATACATTTCTCTAAAACATAGCTGAACAATTAAACTGAAAAATTGTTTTTTTAAGTGAAATAATATACAATTCTATATAAATAGAGTTTGCATAGAATAAATATCGATTGACGCTACTTATTCAAATTACTATTAGCGTGCATTTTATGTTGTACGAAGCAGTTGGAAACACTCAACAGATATTTACATAACATTGCACACAATAAACTGGACAATTGGTTCAGGTTCTATAAAATGGCGAATCAATATATTTACGAAGAAGTCAGTTCAAGTCTTATATATATATATATATATATATATATATATATATATATATATATACTGTTGTATCACAACACACAGCTACTGTACCTACAAGAATTTGCAGTACTACTATAGTATAAGTACTACTATATTGCAATATATGCTACATATTTTACAAACATAAGGAAGTGCTGGTATAGGTAATTTGTTAAAATATTCACAAGTGTTTTAGTAGAAACTAGTAGCTCACGTGTAGAAGTAATCAACAATTATATACATGTATTAAATATGGTGATACGATTTCTTCTAATACAGTTAATGATTACAAACATTTTAAATACAAGAATAATTTAGATTTGTATATTTTTCAAAGCTTTTTAAGAAAAAATAATGATATAAAAAAATTTACATACGTATATATATATATATATGTGTGTGTGTGTGTGTGTGTGTGTGTACAGTAAATACCATATAATGTGTAAGAATTACGAGTTTCATGGAACCCAGAGGGTTTTTTATACAAATTAATACCATAAGATCCTTAAAGGAAAGGAACAGAAATATGTAAGAATAAATGAATATAAGAGAAACAGAGATAATGGACAATCGTTGAATTTAATAAAAAAAAAAGGTTGCGGTATAAATACAATTTCTAAAACCATGTGCCGTATTGTGCAACACTAACTAAGGTTTAGTTTTATAGTCGAAAATATGTAACATTATTTTGCGGATAAAAGAAAATATTTATACATGTTTGGAATTGAAACCAAAACGCTTTTATTTCTTAGATAATTGCGGTAATAATTACAAAAAGTCGGGATTTTACACAAAGACTGAGCTTTGTAGTGCGGAAAAATGTGGAAACTTTTTAACCTAACGAAATCATCCTGACACAGGCGCCATGCTTAGAGACGGATATATCGCACATCTCCCATACACGTCCGCCAATTACAGGAAGACAATGAGTGTTAACAAAAACCTAATAATATGTTGAAGGAAGAGAACAGAAAAATATAAGAATAAATTATTATAAGAGAAGCAAAGATAATGGACAATCGTTGAATTTAATAACAAAGAAAAGTTTCGGTATAAATACAATTTCTAAAACCATGGCCCGTATTGTGGAACACTATCTAAGGTTTAGTACTGAAGTCGAAAAAGTATAACATTATTTGCGGACAAAAAAAGTATTTATACGCGTCTGGAATCGAAACCGGAACGCTCTTATTACTTGGATAATTGCGGTAATAATTACAAAAAGGTCGGATTTTGTTATAAATAAAACAAAATAATCTTACCCAAAGACTGAGCTTTGTAGTGCGGAAAAATGTTGAAAATTTTTAACCTAATGAAATCCTCCTGGCAGAGACGCCATGCTTAGGAATGGATTTATACCACTTCTTCCATACATGTCGTCAATTACAGGAAGACAATGAGTGTTAACAAAAACTTAATAATATGTTCTGAAAAAAAGTCCGTTTCTAAGCAACAATTATAAATTTGGGTTTTGTCTTTAGTAGTTCATTGAATCACTAACAGATTGCGCTTCTACTAGATTTTGTACTTTATAAAGATTAAAAACTATATATTAAATGACCTAATATGTAGCATATCAAATGACACGGAATATATTTCAAATATTACACATGTACAATACGTATCCAAGGGATTAAAACTGAAAAACAACGTAAAATAACTACAAAATTAGGTAACACAACAAAATTCATATTACACTGGAAATGTATAAAAAAAAGGTTAAAACAGGATTTATAATACAAGTTCCTTACAATCCTAATTGTAAGTAATTAATACTCTTCCAAAACAAAAAAGCGTTTAAGGAAGGGGTTTGTTATAAAACTCTCTACTATACCGTCTGCAAATGTACAACAGTCACAACAGATACTCATGCACGCACACACAAACACACACTTACACTGACACACACACACACACACACACACATACACACACACACACACACACACACACACACATACTCACACACACACACACACACACACACACACACACACACACACACACACACACACACACACACACACACACACACACACACACACACACACACACACACACACACACACACACACACACACACACACACATACACATACATACACACACACACACACACAAACACACTCACACACTACAGACACACACACAAACATACACACACACACACACACAAACAGACACACACACACACACACAGACACACACACACACGCACGCACGCACACGGACACGCACTTATATAAGTGATTTGTTGTATAGACTGAAATTGGTTGGGAAATTGAAGGTTGAGTGGATTCCGTGACAGAATGTTTTAAAGTTATAATTCATACAAGATAGGAAGTTAATTACTGGTGAAAAGACAAAAAGTCGACGTGTTTACATTAAAAAGAGATTTTAAAGTTAAAAATAATAGGGTATATAGTGTTTAATTTTTTTGATTTCATCTCTGTAAATAATTCGATTTATGTTGATATTGAGTTATAAAAATTACTTTTCTAATGTATTTGTGTCTATGAATAAATAAAAGTAAAAATGAAAAGTAAATTTCCAAAATCTGTAATTGAGTAATTCGGTAAGTCATTTTTATTTTAGCATTACATTTAAAAAATACGTCATCATGGTTGTAATGTGATAGAATCGTTCCGCTATAGGAACTTACTACTTGACGTCATAATAAACAGTAACACTCACAGTTTTACAGAGAGCAGCACCTGCTGGCCACACCAAACTTGCCAACTGTTGGTAGAGTCACCTATAGTGTCTCGTTTGCTGTCGATCATTGCTTGTTTTGTCAACTGTAAACATAACAACACATGAGATTGGTATTTATTTATAAAGCATTTGTCTACACTCAAATCAAGAATTGTTATTTAGTTCAGATTTGTACATAAAATATTGTAAAGAGAAAAAGAATGTATGCAATATGTTAAACTTTTATGTACCTCCAGATCGTTCACTATATACCTCTCTGATAAAGAAACTGTATCGATTCCTGCGATGGAAAAGAATTTATTAGTCAGTACAAATAATTCTCCCATAAAAACAATGTTATTAGATTTCAAAAAATAGACACCTGTAACAGAAGTTATACCTTCTTTTTATATTGATATTGATTTACTGTAAAAAGATTTATGTATATTTCATTTGAACAAGTAATTTTACACAAATTATACTGAGGTTACCAAAGGAAAATTTTATTTTAGCTACCCTAGAGGACTATTTATGATATTGTGTGGTAACCATGGCAGCAGTTTAAGGTTGTACAATGGAGGTTTCGACTACAACTAAAATGGAGAAAAATTCATATACATCTTTCAGACATATATTTTTAGGTATTGTTAAGTTGGCGCAGTGCCAAGTTGCAGCAGAGTTTGAGCATGAAGACTCGGTTCGAATCTGGAATTTTTATAATTTAATTATTAAAATATTTGAAAAACTGTATTAACATCAAATGCCATCAATTATAGGTTATATAACATGTATCTGAACTTGATTGAATGAATAAAAACCTATTTTATTACCGCTTGGAAAGTTGTACAAGATATATTTCAGGAGAGTGTGGGCTAATACAGGAAATTAAAATATAATCTAAATCGTCTTTGCTGAGATTAAATTTTCGGTATTTTTATATTAAAGCTATTCTTAAACTAAATACAAAATAAAGGCAATTGTCTACTACTTGATTTGTAGTTACACTTCTCGCCACATAAATTAAAAGGCGCCTCCAGTCAGTGCATAATTTTATTACTTGAGAAGAATACACATTTTTTAGCTGAAGTTTTAGAATGGAAAGAAATATTAATCACTGCACCCTTCAACCAATCCCAAGTCGCATTCATGGAAGATTTAGTTAAATAACACATTGTCTGTATTTTTATTTCTTCTGCCCCGACAAAGGATACTTTATGCACAGTTGAAGTTTGGTATCTCTATTAAAAAATATTAATTAGTGATTTGCACGGCTTACTATTCACTTGTGCAACCTCCAAACTAAAGATCAATACGTAGATTGTTACTAGTAATTTTCTGTCATTTAACATGATGCATGATTATAAATAATGATAAAAATGTCAGAATCGCAGCCACCGTTGCAAAGAGTCTTGCGAGGTAACCTCCAACACCCAGTGACGTCACATCTAATTGAAAAAATACTTCCTTAGGTAACGAATGGTCTGCAACCTCGGGAGTGTTCGGTTATAATTGGCTCCTTCCGAAGTGACGCTTATCCGCTCCGCTCCGCTCCGAGTTATTGATGACAGAATAACAGAAAATGTTTTTCTTTAACCACTTTTATAAAAGTCCTTCAGAATAATTAATTCTTTGTGGAATTTTAGTTATGAAAAAAAACATTTAAAGTTTCCTTTTCATACCAGGTTGTTTACTTCAAGTCTCTAATTTGATACACTAAATACACAGGATTTGTACTCAAAATTATGTTCATTAGGCACTTTTCAAATTAGGAAAGTGTATAAAAATAAGACGTATTTAACCCTTTGTTATTAACTTTTGTCTCTGACCATTAGAATGAAGAAAAATAACGTTTAATGTTTCCCTTTTGCTATGAATCAACTCCCATTCCCCTTCAGAATGTAAAAATCCAAAACCCATTTGGTTTTAAAAAAACAAGTTTTAATAACTTATTATCTTGCTTTTACCAAAAACCAAGTGTCTTATCAAGAAACTAAACAAGATATGTGCTTTTTTAGTGCTAAGATAAGCAAAATGATTGACAATTGGAGTGTCCTCCATTCGTGTATAGGTTTCTACATCGTCGCAAAAACAAGGAGGCAGTGTTTAACTTTGAACTGTTTACCTTGTGTATTAGTAAACATTATTTAAAAAGAAACAAATCCATTCTACTTGGATGGATTGTAATGTAGCTATATTTTAGTATAGTGCTATTTTCCATTTAAAAAATTTTAATTACTAAATTTTGTTTCTGTGTTAAAGCAAAGTGTTTTTGTATTTTTTTAAAATTTCACATTTTGTGATGCGTCACCACAAGTTTTATTTTGGTCTTGACTTTTTGGATCACGAAGTATATCTTCTCTCGCCAATATCGATTGAACCTGTACTGTCGATAATTCGAGGAAACAAATATTAAACATATTTGTGTTATAAAGACAGAAAATGAACATGTTTTTAAATTTAAATATCTAGATGCAAGGGATTTGTATATTAAAAGGTTTATTATAAATTCACCATTTGTCGTTCTTATAAGAACGCATACATTGTTAAAATATAACATTACTGTACATGAACACAATAATATATTTCTTTTAAATTTTATGAGTTACAGTTTAGTTTGTGATATTAAATATAGAAGTAAATTTCCACTTCCGAACATCTATCTGACAGCAGCAATTTTATTGATGACTAGCTGACCCGGGGAACGTCGTATCGACTACAAGTAGAGGAATGGCGAGTTAGCATTACCTGAACTTAATGTAGTATTCTATTAACATAATAATGTCAGTTATAGAAGTCCATCGAGAAACGTGTGACCATAAAAGCTCTTAAATTAATGTTATATATTGAAGTGTATTCGGATGTACCATATTTTTTTAATATTGTTTGAATTATGTTGGAAAATAGTTTTAGATTTTTGAGTGTTGCCTAGGAAACCAACATTTACAATGAACTAAATGAAATGCTTTGATATAAGATAAGATAGGAAGTCATATTTTATGCTATTTAGGCACATTAATATTACATGTTGGGAAAACATTATGTCGCCAGAAAACTTCCCAGGTCTGTACTCAACAATTTCCCAAAGTTCATGGCGATCGGATCAGTGATTTAGTAAGGGCTCATACATACATACATACCTATATATATATATATATATATATATATATATATATATATATATATATGTATATATAAATATTAAGAGAAAGAGAGAGAGAAGGAGAGAGAAGAAGCTAAGTTCTTCCGACACCCATATTGCCCCCGTTAGCGATTAAACTACACAGTTGTAGATGTAGATTTGGGACTGTGTAGTGTAGTTGTACCACTGATGTAGGCAACACGGTGCCGGAAACAGGTTATGATCAATAAAATTTGCTTTGAGGGAAAGTTGTTCACAAGTGCGTATTTCTTAAGGAGTTTGTCTAGACATATGAAGGAAATCTTACTACCTATTTCTAGCCAAACAGTCCCACGCAAGGCTCGTGCATGTAGCGTAAATATATTCCCACCGTTCGTCTTGCTATTAACGGACGCTAAATTTACGTTAACCCTGCGGGCGCGAAAACACGGCCGTAAAGCTGTTTGTAACCGGCACGGCGGGTGTTTGGCCAAGTCGGACAACGTAAAACCAATGAAGGAACGAGCCAAGTATTTAACACTAAACTCAACTAATCAAAAGTCTGCATGTTTGTTTTTTTTTTACTTTAGAGTCTGCTGAAAACATTAACTTTAACGTGATATATACACTAGTCACATGGGTACAGTCCTATATTTTCCTGTCTTACGATAACTTCTAACCCAATCTAGGAGATTAGGCTCTTATCTTAAGCCACCCTTAAATAGGGATGTTTCAGAGGGTATTTGAAATGTTCTTTCAATACCACAGTGAACGTCTCTACAAAAACGCGAACAGTAATAACTAAATTGGCATTTGACTATAAATTTAGGTTCACTATATGTTTAGTGAAGATTTATAAAATGTGTTTAAGATTCAGCTCCATGAAGAGTATTGTATTGCGGACTAAAATAATGTCAACAAAGCTCTAGAGGCAGGAAAAAATTATTAACAGTTTCTTTATCATTATTTTTAAGGAGAATGTTATTAAAAAAAATCTGTTCAGGCTTATTCTTAATAAAATAGGTTTCGAGGAATGTTACATCCGATAGTGGCCACAGAATTAATATTTAATTTCTGGTGAGAAATTGTACATATTTTATTAATGCGATATGTCAGAAATTCCAAGGGGTTAGTAAACTGATGTTTTTAGGTTTATGATTTTAAGAAATTTCAATTGAATAAGAAGAAATGTTTCCCATGATAAATAAAAATATATACTGTTGTCTATATAACCTATGTGTTTTGATATCACTAAAATGAACAGGCCTAAATGTAACATTAACCCAATATAGGACATTAGGGTCTTGTCTTAAATTTTTTTATATAGGAATATCTCGGCTGGTATCTGAAATGTTCTTTTAACACAGTGAAGTCTCTTTGTTAAAAAGGGAACAGTTTTAACAGACCTTGATATTAGCGATAAATATAGATTAAGCATATTTCAAAAGAGGCTCTTTTAAGGAAACATATTAGGAGCATATTTAATAGAACTTCAAAATCATCCCTTCAAAATTGTGTTGCTGGGTAAAGTCATAAATCGTAAATGCGGTACAAATAGGAAAGCAGTTGGTAAATATTAAAGAGAATATTTGTAAAACAAACTATTCTGAAAAGAAATGTTGGTTGGGAAATCATACGACGTTTGTCCTACCAGAATGAAATGTCATGGAGAAAAAATTTACATTTTCTAATTCATGAAATGAAATTTCAAAATATCACAGGTTAGTATACTGATGTTTTCAAGTTAATGATTTGAAGAAATTTTAATTTCACTAGCATAGAAGGAAATGTTTCACAGAACCGGTCCAAATATGCAAAGTTTTAACATTAAAAAAATGAATACCAAAAATTATTTTAAATAACTTAATCGTCTATACCAAAATATAACTTTTCCATTTATTTAATACCTAATGAACATTTCTATAACAATCATCCTCAAAGGTAACTTTACAAAACAAACTTCCTGTAATGAAGTGATTTGTTTTGTAAAATACATCTGAGGTTGATTGCTATGCAATTTAAACGTACATAAGGTATTGAATAAATGAAAACGTTATTTGTGGTATAGAGGTTCTATTTATTAAATTTAAACATTATGCCATTTTTGATTTATACAGTTATAAAAGAAAACTGTTTAAGATATTTTTTTTTAAACTACACATATTTAATTCATTTAAACATTATAATATCATTTAATACGTTACAACTGTACAATTTGAAATTTTTAGTGAAAACTAAAGAAAACCTATACAAAAAATTTACAAATGAAAAACGTATACAAAATTTGTATAACGTTTCAGAAAATTTCAAAAATTTCAGGGTATTTTAAAACAGACATTACAAGATAATAAATTAAGGGGTTGAAATAATTAAGGAAGTAAAGGGTTTATTTGTTCATTACGAGATTGGCTGGTAGTATAAACTGGATTTTGATATCCATTTTACCTTCTTTAGTTGGCAGTGGGGTTGTACCGACGTGATTGGACGCCGTCTGAGTACTTAAAAAATAATTGTTATAGGAATAACCCAAAGAGTGGTAATGAGAAAAATACATTTTCTTTGTAGCGGCGGAAAAATACCTCTGCCTAAACCTCCCAGAGGTAACAAAATTAAAAGCTATTTTTTAAAATAAAGGGATGAACACATTATGGTGATTTATAGGTGAAAGTGGGCCCCTGTAACTACTTGTTATAATACAGTGTAAATGATATTAACCAATAACCACAAGAGAATGTTATAACCAAATAAAAAAATCTTTGTTTTCAAAATTGTTTAAATTTTAGGAAAAAGTAATATGGGCGAAGCAGAGATAAGAAATTTGATTTCTTCAATTAACCTAGAAAACCGTTAATATTATCTGTGTTAGAGATCCTTATTTTATACTAAAATTTATTAATTAGGTCAGATATCCCTTCCAACGCAAGCCATACTGTTTCCCCGTCTACAGTTCCAGGCAACTATTACGATCTTCCTTAGGTTAAAGACACCTTCGAACCCGATAGAGAATTGGTCCCTTCCTATTACCTGCCCTTGTACTAAAGAGAGCCTAGGTTTTCCTACAACCCAGATCTAGAGGTTTAGGTACACCCGCACCTGTTATTAATATCTTGAACCGACTATCGCACAACACACCTATACCGTTCGACTCACGCTCCAAATTAAGCGTTGAAGTCACTTGGAATGACGTAGAAGCTGTATCAGAGCTTTATGGAAACACGCAAGAAATTCTAGAGTAAATAACCTTTGATGCAGTTATTCGATAGAAGCATAACAAACACCGCTTTGTGGTCGTTCTCTGTTAACGTTCACAGTGTAGCGTCTAAACAATGATAAAGGTAAGACACAGTGCAGAGATTGAGTTATAAATCTGCGAGTTAAAGTTAAAACAAGACTTGAGTGTAATTTAGGTAACCTTGAAGGGCACAAAGTAAAATATAAATTGCTATTTCACAGAGAGAGCTGTAAACAGTTTCCAATATATTTACGCAATTTTATTGTATTTTAGCTTATCCTAAGTGATGGCAATAATTCATTATTAATATACACTGACTTAAAATTATAAAATTAATCGACTCAAGCTCGTTTCGAAGCCAATATCGTCATCATCCCTTCGATGGCGTCACTTTGTAACTCACTGATGATGCCATTAGAAACGAAAGGTAATAAATTATTACTCGCGATTCAATGTGCATTATCAATAACTATTAATAGTAATATAAGATTTAAAAGCTTACAAATACATCCATATCCTTAACTAAACAGTTGGTTTAAACGCGAGTAATAGAATAATCAATGAAAACCTGATTCACCATCAGCAATTATCAATTTAACAAAATATATTTCCTGAATGGTTATTACACAAAAGCACACACACTTTACATGTTTATTCTGACTCTGCTACTTACGTTAGAGTGACCTTGAAAAAATGTTTTTGGAGCGGTACCATTTACTGGCATTATTCTTGCGAAATATTTCGGACGACGTAGATTTATGTGACAACTGAAAGCTATCCCTCTAGCCGTGGAGGTAGAGAATTGATTATTTTACGAATTAAATAATTTCTGCTTGCTCTAATTATTTAATAAGATCGTTAATAAGGAGTTATGGCAAATCATAAATGACACGTTTGGATTGTTCTGAAACCAATCGCGGTCAAATTGGTATATCTGCAACCCTGTATGAACTTATTACTTTGTTTTTATTAATGAAATAATAATTTTTTCTTATAAATAAAACAATAATAAATTTGTATTAATAACATGATAATTTATTTTATTATTGTCCTCTAATTCGAAGTTAAATGTTAGATTTTGGTATGTGGTGTTGATCTCATTGTTTTTTTCCGATTTACAGTATATTGCCGTTGTTAGATAGCCGTTGTAAAATGTCGCCTAATTTTCTATGGTAGTATATTATTTTGTCTGTATGTTTGTTGTTCTGCAGGATGTATTGTTATACGATATGGTGAAGGATATTTCAGGTAGACTGTCTGGGATGTGGCAATCCATTGGGAGGCCATCGTTTTGTGGGTAGAATTTATGATATGAGTTTGGTGAGTGGGAAGATATCTTGGGGAAGTTTTCCTGGAGTTGCGATTGCTGTCAGCATGCTGTGGATCAGGTCTATGTTATTGCATACGTATGTGTGTGCTTGCTAGAGTTCATACATAAGTTTATCTATGTATCTGCCGGGTTTGTATGAACCACAGAGCACTTGTTACAAATAGAATAGTCGACTAATGAAATAGATATCGAGAGATGTGAAGCTGAAATCGCCATATTTGATGGGGAAAATTTCTCCAATACCATGCTGCGAAGTTGCAAAAGTTAATAAAAACTTTCACCTAAATCAAGGTTTAAATCCCTTAGAGTGGGGGAAACTTGGTAGGTATAAGCAACCTAATTCCCTCATTCAGAATATTAGACCATAAAACTAATATTTTGATTGAAAGAACGTTAAAAAAATATATTTAATTAGAGTTGCACTTTAAGTAACATAAAAAGGTTAGTAAGCGACAATTTTTCTTATTTGATGGTTAGAAACATTTTGTAATCGTAAAAGTTTCAGATAATTAGTTGGATTTTACTATTCTTTTCATCTCCTGTTCGTAGGACTTTGGTTTGCTGCTAGTAAAGTTGTAAAGTGAAAAGTTTTTAAACGCTGCGTCACATTTTTGCCGAGTACTCCAGGCTATACTCGTACGAGGATCTCGGATTTTGTTCCAGTATGCATATATATCTACGTATTTCTTCAGTAAATTAATATTAACTTATGAATATAATTACATTTTTTACATTCAAATAAAAATGTATGTAACTAGATAATTTGAAAGTTCTCTATTAATATTAAAAATATAACATTTTATGTTTTGTATTGATGGGAGGGAGTTTGTGTCAGCTACCTGGTAACATTTGTTTGTAGTAACTTACCATATTCTATAATTTTGTGATATTAATATTACATGAAAAAAGAATAAATACTGAGACAATAAAGAACAATAGTATTTGCTTTTTCCATGATACAATGTGATACACATCAATGAGTATCTATGAGCGATGAGAAGTAATACAACTTACTAAGGTCACTGTTATTCCTTATTGTCCTAAAAACAACACGGTTTTGCACAAATTATTTCTTATTTTCGTGCCGTGCATTTTCTCCTTAAATATTTGCACGTAGTGTTTAAGTCTAATATTGAAGTATTAAAAACATATTACTTTAATCAACAGCACATAATGATTGTCCTCCAAATCTTGATTTACAAAATGATCACTTGAAAAAATGTTTTTGCCTAAACACAGCACTGTTGACGTCATCTTACTTACATTCCCTTTCTCGAATATCAAGTGAAGGAAATAACAATAAAATCTTTGCGGTCTTTATAGTATCGAAAATATCTATTGCGTACAGATACAATATCGATTTAATTTATCCTTTATTGTTTTACGGTTATCTTATAATCGTTTTAATTTCGGAATAAAACCTATTCTGTGATAAAACTTGTTGCACAACTTGGTTTATTAATATAAATATTCTAATAAACATAAATTACTAACCTAATGTATACGTTATCATTATAGTACGTCATCAATTTTCTAAATGAAGTCCTGAAAAATAAATTTAAATTTAATGTCAATATAATTAAAACCTGATATTGACATAAAATACTTCAGGATTACGAGCAACATAGAGTCATAATTAATATATATGCCATCATATGGGAAATACAACTTTGGAAGAGCGCTTTAAATATCCACGAGAACATCGCTATAACACAGGAAGCTTTTACACAAGCGTTATAGACTTATTAAATCTGTGTAGAATCGTAGTTTGTACCATGGAAGATTTAAAGTTGTATTTTCTCATTTTTCAAGCTTTAACTAATATTATGCGTTAGAATGTGGTTAAAGAGAATTTCTTTTCGAAATTATGAAAATGTAAAATTATGGGTGTTGTTACGTATTTAAAATTGTAATATAGACTCATTTCTTATATTTTAAACCCGCCGCCAAAGTCAGACAAAGCTCACCTGTGATGAGGTTTGTTCTGCAGTTTGAACCGGCAGAGCAAGTTAGACCTTTCGGGAGTGTAGACTGATACCCCTACGTTCTAGTATATTATTATACTTTTTAATCTACGTACCTAGAATCTAGGTACTTGAATACGTTAATGCTACTATTTTATTAATGTTTATACCGAATGTGACCAGTGCGTGGAATACGAACAAGTTTTCTGGCCAGAAATCGCTTATTTAATACGCTAGTGCGATACGTGTCTGTATTCCATCGTGCACGTAAGTACAAACTATTAATTTATATAATTATAATAATTATTGGTCCTCCGAAACTATTGTTAACAAACAAATGTGGTCCAGGAGTGCCGGATCTTAAGCCTTAAGACCAATATAAATAATAAAATACAATACAATTCATTATATGTGTTCTTTCTACGATTTCTACAAGTTTTTTTAAACTTTGTTTGTGCATGCAAACACTGGAAAACTCGCTTTATGTCGCAGTACATGAAACAGCTGATACCTCTCTTATCTTTGTTTGGCTTTGGCATGCATTAATATGTTGGTTTAAATTAAATGTAAAAGTTTATGAATAGTGATTTCAGTTGTTTATAGAAGGTTATCTCATTGAGCCAACATCGATTTGTTGTTTACTTAGGCCTAATTATGTCTCCGTTAAACATATACGCATAGGCCTAATCTCTTTAAAACATTTTGTAATTTAAAATTTAAAGCAGTTATCTCATCTTCTACTATAAAACCATCATTTAATCATGGCAAAATCTTTGGCAGTTATTAAATCAAAGAAAGACAATATATTTAGTCAAATTCAAGAGATTTTTGATCTAACAAAAAAAACATCTGATAAGTCAATCCTGCAAACATTGCCTAAGCTTGAACTCAAGCATTTCGATGGTGAATTTCTCGAATGGATGTCATTCATTAATATATTTAACGCTAGCATTCATGAAACGTTACCAGCAGTTTCTAATCTTCAATATTTATTGAGCGTTATCTCAGGAGAACCGCTAAATTTAATTAAATCTCTCCCTATTTCTGACGCTAACTATAAAGTGGCCTATGACTTATTAAAAGAAAGATATCACTCGCCGAGGCGGTTAGTTACTTTACACCTCAATCAAATTTTAGATTTGTCCTCTGTAAACAACACGCCTAAACAAATGAGAAATTTTGTAAATTCATACTCAGAAAATATACAAGCTCTTAAAGGTCTTGACATCGATGTCACTAGTAAAAATCCTTTGTTATCTGCTATGATTTTACGAAAAATGGATAGTGAACTTAGGAACCGTTTTGAAAACTTCCGTTCATCAAATGGTACTCAAGAGAGAGTTGACTAGACTACAATACCTTATGCAGCGAAAATTATTAAGTTTTTAAGTAAAGAATGTAATGAAGTTGAAGATGCCAATCTTCATTCTCCTTTCACCTCGAAACCCTCCTCGTCTGGATCACGTACCCCCTCTGGTTTCCAAAATAAATACTTTAAACAAAAAGTATCACTGATTTCCTACAATTATGGAGAAGGCTCCTCCATTAAAGTTAAACCTCATCCATGCTTTATATGCAATAAAATTGACCATAAGGTATATTCGTGTCCGGACTTCAAGAGTCATGTCGCCAAATCCCGTCTCAAAATTGTAAAGGAAAAGGGGCGTTGTACCTCATGCTTAGGTACTCACCATCTTAACGACTGTAGGTCAAAGTTTAGTTGCTACAAATGCCACAAAAATCATCATACATTATTACATTTTGAAATTTCTTTACGTTGCAACAGACCACACCTCAAACTTTGCGTCAAGACTCTCCGACACCTCAACAGGAAATAACCCCTTCTCCAATCATTATGACCCATCAAGAAAAGCAGAATACGTCTCAAATCTCTAATACTGTTCTCTTAGGCACTCTACTTGTTAAGCTTACCTCGTCTAACGGTATTACTCATATATTTCGTGCTCTTGTTGACTCTGGCAGTCAATCTTTTTTTCTCAGCGAGCGTGCTGCCAATTATTGTGTGCTCCTCGTACTAAGAGTACTCATAGTGTGGTAGGATTGTCTCAGGTACCCTTACGCTCAAAAGGTCTCACCTCAGTTGCTGTTGAAACTCTTGGGGGCAAGGTTATTTCAATTAATGAAAGATTTTTAATATTGTAAAAAATATGTGTCAACCTACCAAGCCCACAATAGACTCTGAAGTTCTTTCCAAGGTTCGTCCTTATGTTTTGGCAGACCCTACGTTTCACTTGCCAGGAGGCATAGACGTTTTTCTTGGTGGTGCTTTATTTCCACTCATACTTACTCAAGAAGCTAATAACCTGGGACCTGGTTTACCCAGGCTAATAGGCACAAAATTTGGCATTTAGTAATGGGTAACGCACCATGTCTATCTGGCAGTGAACTTCATAGTAACTCCAGCTCTCAATTATAAACTACACTTCTAGTTGTCAACGACAGTGACCTTCAATACTCACTACAAAGGTTTTGGCAACAGGAAGAACCCCCTGCAGTGTCTAAGCTTTCTCAAGAAGATACATTATGTGAAGATCACTTTCTCGCCACTCATACTCGGGACCAATCTGGCCGATATTGCGTCCGACTACCATTCAAGATTGAACATCCTCCTCTGTGTCAATCTCGTTTAAATGCAGAAAAAAGACTGCACTCTCTAGAGAAGAAATTTAGTGCTCAATCTCAATTTAAATCCCTATATGCTGATTTTATGGCTGACTACTTAGCTTCTGGTCTCATGATATACGCTCATAATACTGATCTAACTGTACCTCATTACTTCCTTCCTTACCATGGTGTTTTAAAAAAGTCTAGCAGCACAACTCGTTTACGTACTGTATTTGAAGCTAGTTCTGAAACCTCTAATGGTATTTCTCTTAAAAGTATTTTATTAACATGCAATAAGATGCAAACGAATATTTGTGATTTATTACTAAATTTTCGGATTCATAACGTTGTTTTTTTCTTGTGACATTCGTCAAATGTATAGACAGGTAAAAATGCACCCTGATGACCAGTGCTATCAGATGATTTTATGGGCGAAAGTCCAGATCAGCCCTCTTTGATCTACAAGCTCACGACAGTGACTTACGGAGTGAATTGTTCACCGTATCTTGCCATTAGAACCTTACATCAGCTCGTTGCAGACGAAGGTGACGCCTATCTTGAAGCTGCAAATATTCTACGCACGCAGACTTTCGTAGATGACATCATCTCTGGAGCTGACTCTGAAGAAAAGGCTTTGAGCCTCCGTAAGCAACTCATCTCGCTCCTGGCTCGCGGAGGCTTTGAACTACGCAAATGGACATCTAACTCGAGTCAACTGCTCCAAGATCTTCCTGACGCTTAGAGACCCCTGTATTCCTTCAAGGTAGTAAACAACCACATTTCACTATATTAGGTCTTCACTGGTCACCCTCTACCGATACGTTTACCTATAATTTGAATTTTCCTCACAATTCCAGGACTAAACGTCAAATTCTCGGCATCATTGCCCAGATTTACGACCCTTGTGGCTTTCTCTCACCCATTGTTATGTGGGCCAAACGTTTTATGCAACTTCTCTGGACCATAGGATTTAACTGGGATGAACCACTTCCATCTGAACAATTGAAGTTATGGCAAACCTTTACAGACTCGGCTAATACTCTCCTAGAAATTGTAATTCCTCGTGCATTGCGAATAACACACTCGAGAAACTTTGAGTTACACGGTTTCTCAGATGCTTCTGAGAACGGTTATGCCGCCGTCGTTTACTTGAGATGCCAACTTAGCGACAACTCTGTGTTAATTCGGCAAGTAATATCGAAGACTCGGGTAGCCCCTCTGAAAAGGCTCACGGTACCTCGATTAGAGCTAAGTGCAGCTTATTTACTCGCCCAACTAGTGGGATATGTTATCTCTCTTTTTGAAAAAAGGGTGGAATTTTCTTCTGTATTTCTATGGTGGGATTTGACAGTAACACTGACATGGTTAGAAACACCTCTTCATCGATTGAAGACGTTTGTCGCCAACCGGGTAGCCCAGATACAAGAATTAGTGGCTTCTCATTACTGGAGACACGTAGCGAGTGAAGATAAACCTGCTGATTGCGCGTCGCGTGGGTTACTTCCTAAAGATTTACCACAGCACTTATTATGGTGGTACGGTCCCTTTTGGCTACAAAAATCTAATGATAACTGGCCTGTATCTCATTTTATGCCTGCAAAACTTACTGACACAGGAGAAGAGAAACCCATTTCACCTATATCTCTCATATCAACTGCTCCTCATGAATGGGAGCTCCTCACTCAGTTTTCTCACTTTAGCCAACTCCAGCGTGTGATGGCTTAAACTTTGCGATTTACTCATAACGCTCGTCATTCAAGAAAGCTCGATGGTCCTGTCAACACTCTGGAAATTAGAGCGCCAAGACTGGCAATTTTCAAGATGGTTCAAGAATCAGCGTTCAGAGACTGATACATCGTTGCCATGAAGAAGGATCCAACTACACCTGCCTCGTCACAACTCCGCCGACTCTCTCCTTTTCTCGACAAGGATGATATCGTATGAGTGGTAGGACGTCTCAACGCTTTAAAACTTCCTACGGATGTGCAACATCCTGTGATTTTGCCGAAACGACACCATGTCGTCAACCTTCTTATTGATTTTTATCATCGAAAATACTTACACTCGGGCGCTCAATTGACTCAATCACTTCTTGACCAGGATGTGTGGATACTCTCGGCCCGAAGTGTAATACGCTCTCGCATTTTTCAATGTGTTGTATGTTTTCGACACATGCCTCACAATAAATCTCCGCTCATGGGTGATTTACCAAAGGCAAGATTAACACCTTCTCGTCCGTTTCTCAACACCGGAATTGACTACGGAGGTCCTTTTAACATCAAAATGCACAATTTGCGCTCGATTCGCTTGACCAAAGCATATATTTGTATCTTTGTTTGCCTTGTGACAAAGGCTGTACACATTGAAGTAGTATCGGACCTGTCGACAGATGGGTTTATTGCCGCTCTCACCCGATTTGTGTCTAGACGTGGTCTTTGCACAAATATTTATTCTGACTGTGGAACGAATTTCGTTGGAGCGAATAATGCTTTACAAAATCTCATCATCTCTTCAGGCCGAACCCCTCTTGCTGAATTCTCATTACAACACAATATCAACTTTCATTTCAACCTGCCTGCAGCTCCTCATCAAGGTGGTCTTTGGGAAGCAGCAATCAAGAGTGCAAAACATCACCTCCGACGTGTCATCGGTGAACATATTTTAACTCTATGTGAATTTTCCACTCTCACAACTCAAGTAGAGGCTATATTGAATTCGAGACCTCTCACACCTCTGTCAAACAACGCATCAGACCTCAATGCACTCACCCCGGGTCACTTCTTAATAGGATCTTCATTTGTTTGAGTTCCAGAAGAGGATATTTTCAACGTTCCTTCCAACCGACTCAAGCACTGGCAGCTAATCAAGGCCTTTCTCCAGCGTATTTGGAAGAGATGGCATCTAGAATATATCCATACTCCTCAACAACGGGGAAAATGGAACGTGCCAACTGTCTACCTGCGCGTCGGCGACCTCGTGTTAGTGCATCAACCTGCACCACCTCTCGCATGGCCTCTGGCTAGGATAAGTAGTGTTTCTCTAGGAAAGGATGGTGTAGTAAGAGTGGTTCATTTGAAGACAAAGCAATGAACCTTGACAAGACTTGCTCACAAGGTTTTCCCTCTACCTCTACGCTCATAATGAACTTGCGCCATAGTACGCTCAATTTTTGTAAAAGAGATATTTTTAATTTCCTTTATGAACTTTTTATTTTTATAAACTCTCAAGATATTATATTTGTGTTAGTCCTCTTTGAATCCTAGTAGGATTCAAGGCCCCCGGTATGTTACGTATTTAAAATTGTAATATAGTTTCATTTCTTTTATTTTAAACCCGCCGCCAAAGTCAGACAAAGCTCACCTGTGATAAGGTTTGTTCTGCAGTTTGAACCGGCAGAGCAAGTTAGACCTTTCGGGAGTGTAGACTGATACCCCTACGTTCTAGTATTTTATTATACTTTTCAATCTCCGTACCTTAGGTACTAGAATACGTGAATGCTACTATTTTATTAATGTTTATACCGAATGTGACCAGTGTGTGGAATACGAACACGTTTTCTGACCAAAAATCGCTTATTTAATACGCGAGTGCGATAAGTGTCTGTATTCCATGGTGCACGTAAGTACAAACTATTAATTTATATAATTATAATAATTATTGGTACTCCGAAACTATTGTTACCAAACAGGTGTAAATTATTTCCTTTCAATAATGTATAGGGATTAAGCCGTTCTTAGTTTTATCTCGTTTGTTTGTGAAATAGCAATTTCGGCTTTTATTCAATAAAGTTATATACTAGAAACAATTGCTTAGGTTTGTAATATAAAGAGGAAAAGTCTATTTTCCAAAATAATGACAGCCCGTTAACTCATTCCAGAAGTTTTGATGAAAAATTGATTGCCTCTTTGATGAATTGAAATTTACGTTTTAATGATTCTATAGGGAATTTTGAATTATTGAAGTCTTTCAAGCGGTAAATGTGTTAGCAATGAGTGTATGCTTGTAAATGGTAATACTAGTGCTAATTGTAAACTGGATATTATATATAAATATTCAGTATGACTCAATTGTTGAAATTATTTTTAAAAAGTTTTAAAATAAGCATAATGTCTAATACGATAATGTCATAATAAGCTATGCATCATGTTGTGGGACATTATCCAAGTTTTTTGTTCCAATGTTGAAAAAATATAACATTATGCAGTAGCCTGAAAAAATTTGGGACTTCTGTGGAATCGAAACAGAAAAGCTATAATTTAGTGGTTAATATTAGTGATAACAGCAAAAAATACAATTTCGTTTTAAATATAAACGCAATAATCAGTCACAAAGATTTAGTTCTGTAGCGCGGATAAAAATGAGAAACGTTTTCACCCTAACGTAGTCATCCTTACCCAGGCACCAGGCTTAGGCAGGTATCGTTCCTCTTCCGTACATGTCCACTCATTACAGGACGACAAGGGTTGTTAACAAAATCTTAATTATATGTTCTGTAAAAAGTCCGTTTCTAAGCAACACATTTAAATTTTGGTTTTGTTTTTAGTAGTTTATTGAATCACTAACAGATAGCGTTTCAACACGATATCGCACCAAATTAAGTATTTAAAACATACTCATATAAAAAATACTTATCGAATAAAAGTATTAAATGAAATTAAAAAAAAAACGTTACACTTAGAATTTATGAAAGACTTTTATATTTATATTTAGAGTTTTAAAAACAAGATTTGCAATATAAATATAATGCACTATGTATGTAATTACTTCTGCATCATAAACAAAAATCAATTTTGTCTCTTTTGAAAGACTTTTTTTTTAAAGTCTTTGGGTCTAACATTTAAAAGTTAATGACAAATTTCTTATAGGTTTATTATGCTTCAGATCGGTGCCAGTAACTTTAATGCCCGCAAGATATAATATAAGAGGTTTTAACTGTGCATTTAGAATTGTCTGTGTTGTTTGTTCAGCAACATTACTTCCGTCATGAACATTCGCACAGTGTTGCCGACAGAGAAAAGCTTGGGACTGTTATAAATAAGGTTTTTGTTATAAATAAGAACCCAACAATCTTACACAAAGACTGAGCTTTGTAGTGCGGAAAAATAGGGAACGTCTTTCACCTAACGAAGTCATCCTTACACAGGCACCAATCCTAAGGATAGGTGTATCGCTCCTCTTCCGTACTTGTCCGCCCATTACAGGAAGAGAAGATTTGTTTACAAAAACTTATTATTATAATGGGCAACGTTCTAAGCAACACATTTAAATTTTGGTTTTGTTTTTAATAGTTTATTGAATCACTAACAGATTGCGTTTCAGCACAATGTCTCACCAACTTAAGTATTTAAAACATACTCAAAAAACAAATACTTGACAAATAAAGGACATAAGTACATTTCAAACAAAACATACTTAAAAACCGAAACATAAAATTAACAACAAAATCAGATATAAAATGAAATTTTTTAACAAAACTCATGTTACATTTAAAATTTATGAAAGACCTTTATATATATATATATATATATATATATATATATATATATATATATATATATATATATATGTATATATATATATATATATATATACAGTTTTAAAAACAAGATTTACAATATAAATAAAATGCACTATGTACCTAATTACGTCTTTTTCATAAACAAAAAGCACTTTAGTCTATGAAATATAAGTAAGTGCTACTATATTGCAATATATGCTACATATTTTACAAGTATAAGTAAGTGCTAGTATAGGTGAGTTGTTAAAATATTCACAAGTGTTTTAGTAAAAACTAGTAGCTCACGTGTAGAAGGAATCAAAAATTATTTATATATATATATATATATATATATATATATTTGTGTGTGTGTGTGTGTGTTCTTCTTCTTCTTTCTTATCCCTAGGTCCTTAGACCAACTTCATGAGATCATATTCTTTCAGAAGCCATATTACTTCTGCTGGTTCCTTGTAGATGAGTTCCGGGGTAAGTCCAATGCATGAGAAGATATGGACTGGTGAGGTGCATCTTGTTCATGTTGGGTATATCTTCCGAAGGTCTGTGATTCAGATAGGTTTTGTATGTCTGCTTTTTAATCTTGCTTAAGATGTCTGTGAAATTCTGTCAAGTTGACAGTTAAAAAATGCACCAGGTTGGTGCTTTTTGTAACTTTCATGTTGCGGAGGTTGTTTCCATTTTTCTTTGTTTTCCTTTTTAAATTTGGAATATACTTCTAAATAGGTTAGGGTTTCTTTGTGGAAATTACTATGTTTGCAGCCTTCTTTTGCTAAGTTGTGTGCCTTTTCATTTCCTGGGATATTGACGTGTAATGGAATCCATTGCAGGTGTATTTGTGATAATTTGGAAATACTTTCTATTTTTTTTATTATACTTATTGATATATTATGAGATATTTCATTACAATTCTGTAAATGTTTGATTGAGCTTTTACTGTAGGTTAGAATCCATAGTTGTTCTGGGTTCTGGTATTCTTCTAATTTATACAAAGCCTCTTCAGTAGCAACCAGTTCAGCTGTGAAGTTTGATGTGTTGTCTTGATATCTAAATTTAATTTCCTCTTTTGACTCTTGTGATACAATATATACTCCACTAACCTTTTTCCCATTCGCTTGTCTGCTTCCATCTGTGTAAATTTTTATCGCTTTCTGTGGGATGGAGTTGATTACTTCCAGTGCCATTTTTTTAAATATTCATGGATTGTTCTCCTTTTTGTTTACCTGTTCATGTAGAGTAGTATGAAAGAAAACTGAATTCAGAGGATTTATAAAATTAGGTAAGGATGTCGGATCTATATTATGGTATATTACATTGTTTGTTTTGATGTTGTGGAAGGCGGTATTTTTCTTTAATTTTTTATTGCTGTTCCATTTTCTTAAGTATTCTGCTGTTCTGTTTATATTTCCCAGACTGTAAAGTTTGTTGAAATATTTTGTGTTGTTTATCTCTCGATGTAGATGTAAGGATTTTGAATTTGCTTCGTACAAACTTATTTCAGTTGAACATGAGTTTCTTAGTCTTGTAATAATTCTTGATGCACTGCTATGAAGCCTGTCGAGTATATTTAAGTTACTCTCTGCAGCTCTACAGTAATATAGCAATAAAAGCGACAGACAATAGTGAAAGTGATGAAATCGAACTTATCAGCAATGGAATGTCATTTCTTTTTGATGAAATTCGCTATGAAATTTGTGGAACAGAAATTGATCGAGTGAAAAATGTTGGAATAACGACAACAATAAAAAACCTCTTAACCAACACTGAAGATGAAAAAAATATTTTATTAAATGCTGGGTGGACATTAAATATGGAATCTTTAAAGTGTAAGAAAAATTTTTCGTTTTGTATTCCTTTAAAAATGCTACTTGGATTCGCGGACGACTATGTTCACATATTATTAAATGTTAAACAAGAATTAGTATTACTCAGGAGTTCAAACAATTTCAATACGATTATAACAAAAGACGCTAATAATAAAATAGAATTGAAAATTAATAAAATATTTTGGAAAATTCCATATATTCGAGTGGCTGATGATTATAATCTATCACTACTAAGAATCACTGATAAGGACCAGCCAATTTCACTAGGATTTCGTCGTTGGACGCTTATCGATAATCCTTCATTACCTGTTTCGAAAAACTCAACTTGGACTGTGAAGACAGCATCAAATAGTGAGAAACCTCGTTACGTTATTATTGCATTTCAAACTGATAGGAGAAATGTGAAAAATAAAAATGCTGGACACTTTAATTTCTGTGATATTAATAATATTAAACTGAATCTAAACTCACAATATTATCCATACGATAATTTTAATGGAAACAGAGCAATTATATACGACTTTTTTACAAAATTTCAGTCATCCTATTATCACGGTAGCAGCAATAGACCTGCTATTGATTTTGAAACTTTTTTCGCAAAAACACCATTATTTGTTATAGACTGTTCACGACAAAATTAAACATTAAAAACCGGTACTATTTATGTGCGCATAGAAATTGAATCAAATGTCAACATACCTGAAAAGACAGCTGCTTATTGTCTCATCATCCAGGATGCACTTGTTGAATACACACCTTTATCTGGCCTTGTACGTAAAATATTTTAATGTAATATAGTCAGAAGAATAATAAATTTTTTTGTTAAAATTCAGTGTACATTTTATTGATCTTTAATTCACATTTCATCTGTAATTTTAAAATAATGGTTGAAAGTACAAAAAAATCACATATAAGAACGACTTTTAGGAAGGGGAAAATCGAAAATTGAACAGTGGAGGGGATACAACGGATAATATAAATAGATACGCTAACACAAAATGTAGAGTACACACATACGAAGGAAGTGGAGAGTTGCACCTAGTATATATATATTCAAGAAAATTATTTTAGTTTATAATATAGGAGATATGGTTGGATACCCGAGATACAGTACACTGGAAGCAGGCTGGCATCGTTCAACAACACCAGATTTGTATGCCCCACCCTTATGCTTGGCAATTTGCAGAAGCCGGTTTTTTCTTTCACTCTGCACCTGATGACGTTATATGCTTTTACTGTGGTGGTGGTTTAAAGGATTGGGAAGCACATGAATTGCCATGGATTGAACATGGCGGATGGTTTCCGAGGTGCGGTTATTTAAAATTAGTAAAGGGTGAGGATTTTGGGGCACGATGTTATGCTTTGCGTTACTTATACCCAATACCAATACACCCCGCAAAGAAGAGGAAACAGGGATAAGCAACGCCTTTATTGTACAAGGATAATGTAATATACTATTGTTATACTGTTATGTAACACTTTATGTTCATACAAATATTTTTACAATTCTTTAATAAACAGCTATTGACTGACTGTGGTAATAAAAGTTTTATTAATACCCTAAGTAACATTTAAACATACAATTGGTATAATGTGGAAAAAAGTCAAGGATAAATAGGAAATAAATGATTTGAACAACTCACTTTTTTTGTAACTATATATTTATTCTATAAACAATTGAAAATGGTTAACAAATAATATTTATTAGTTACAAAGTATTAATTATTTTTAATAGTTAACAAATAATATTTATTCATTACAAAGCATTAGTTATTTTTTTAAAGAAAAATGACCATGTGCTAAAGTATTAATTCCATTATCACATATATGTCTCTTATCATCATCACCACTGAGAGCTAATTTATTTACAGTTATTGTCTGTACAATATGTTTTTTTGATTTGAATGATTTAATATCACTTCTGGTTTTAGTAAAAACATTTAAGCATTTTTTATAATCATCAAAATTTATATTTCTAAGTGCTCCTGTTGTTATGCCTTTAGCTTTTTTTTCAATACTATTCGCAGTTTTGAAAGTATATAATTTAGCTCTTAGTCCAACAAATTCTGACAACCCAACACCTTTGCATTCGTCTTTAAAACAACCTAATGTTTTTGCATTATCTGTAAAATAACCTATATGAGTGTGAGGAAGTTCTGACATATCAAAATGTCTTCTCACCTCTTGATTTTCCTTAATATCTTTATAAAAATATTCAGTAGAAATTTTATAAAATAAACTGTCTGTATCCATATAGAGAAGCTGAATTTTAGAGTTATACAATTCATAATAGTTTGTATTAAAGAAAATAAATGTATTTCCTTTATAACTGTTTACGACCCCATTTATAATCATTGAAGATCTACCTCCTAAAATTGAAATATGTTTTGGATAACCACTAACAAGTTTTAAAGACGGAAAATCTAACATAAAAATATATTGATCAGCAAAAAAGACAATTTGCTCAGTTGGTCTCTGATAAATAAAATCAAATTTTGTAAAATTTTCTGGTAAAAAAATTAACCAGTCTACAATTAGTTGTGCTTTGTTAACAACTGTCTTATCTTGTAAATTTACCGACCAAACCCATTTTTCATAAAAAATATATAATTGATGATTGATAACTAGAAAAGTTTTTAAATTCTTCAAATCACACTAATTCGGTGAATCTTCTTTATCTTGTTTTACACGTTCTGTAACGGATTTGAAGGTCTTGTCGTTGTTGATATAGTGTCTTTAGGTCCATATAAGGTTTGTATTGCTAAAATGTCGTCCGCTGACAGTTCATCATTCATATTCTGATAATATGGATATATTACTGAAGTCGGGTCGTTTGAGTGGCTTATACCCAGAGTATGGCCTATTTCATGAATTAAGACACTTAATAAAAAAATTTTACCTTGATCACATTTTAAAATGTCTCTTTCTAAACACCATAATTCATCACTGTCAATGTGTATGTCACGAGTGCTTTGATTAACATTGGGATGAAATGCATGCGCCAAAACACCGCCTTCACCGTCAAATGTATTTGTACAAAAAATCGATGATCTTTGAAGTTTATGCATACCTTTTTTAAAGGAAATTAATATATCAACGTTCGATCTGTCATTTACAAAAACCAAATCTGTATGCTTTTCCCAAATTTTAAACGCTTGTTTCGCTAATTCTTTTACCTGACGCGTTGCTACAACAAAATACCATTTTAATACTTTCTTATGCCACTTTTCAGAAGATAACCGAAAGGGATAAATTGTATCTTTAAGACCACATCTAGGTATTCGCATAAATTGTAAATTTTCATTAGTTATTTTACCACTTATCGTTAAATTGTAATACTCTTGAAATAATAAAATTGCGTCAGATACTAATGTCAAATTAATATTTGAAATATCAGTGCTGTTAGATATATTCAAATAACCAAACTCGTTTAAATAATTTAAAACAAAATCAAGATTTTCTTCTTTACATCGTTTTACTATTTCACTTTCACCTGAACATGTATTCAAATCAAACAGATCTTTTATTGCATAGTTTTTCACAATTAAAACAGTCACAAAAATTACCAATGTACATAACATATTAGTAAATAGTATTGTATCCAGCGTTAATATATTGTTACCCCAGCGCATCACGCAAAGTACTGACACACATCTGAAAAATCAGTTTCAGCCATTTTGAAACAGTGTTATCTGTTGCGAACGTCACACCAGCCATCTTGAATGACGCAGTTCCCCTGCCTCGAAACTGTTCTCCCACTCGTTTCCCCCACAGTTTTCCCACTCGTTCCCCCCACAACACCGCGCCTTCTCCTCATTCTCCTCCATCCCTTCCACACCGCACCCCTTCTCCTCTTTCTCCTCATTCTCCTCATTCTCCTCCATCCCCTCCACACTCCCCTCCCTCCATACTCCCCTCCAACCACGTCCTTCCCCTCCATTTCCCCTTCCCCTCCATTTGGCCACGCCCCTCGCGATAATTTTCCGCGCGGAACCCGCACCCTATACTACTATATATATATATATATATATATATATATATATATATATATATATATATATATATATATATATATATATATATATATATATATATATATAAATATATATATATATATATATATATAGAGAGAGAGAGAGAGAGAGAGAGAGAGAGAGAGAGAGAGGGAGAGAGAGAGAGAGCCTATGTATACCTTATACGTGTTTAAAAATCTTGTTAATTTGTTTTGTACCAATATCATATGATTTTATACCTATGAAGTAACATTGGAAATTGTGTTTGTAGTAATATAATAAAAGTGTAATAACTGTTATTTTAATAATGTTAGCTTTTTGTCGCAAATATAGAATATTGTTCTCTTAATAAATGGTCTGTGTTTAGGTACATAAAACTGTTGAGGTAATGGTCTATCCTTAAAAAGAGGATGAATATAGAAAAAAAAAGATAAGAAATAATATACCGTTCTATACATCAAATTACACGGCTAATTTGTCCTGACATTAACCCGCGATCAATCGCGCCCTGTTTAGTATCGTAAATAGTCACTTGTATGGGGAACACTAATACTTAAAAAACCATTAATTATAGCAAAAATTTGTATTTAAAACTAAATTTTTAGGATCAAAATTGTTAGGAAATATGTAATTTAAAGTTTTAGAAACATTTAGTAGTAATCAAATATTTAAAACAATTTTACAGGAAATGTTAGATGAAGAGAATTTAAACGACGCGTTACCCAGTAGACTAGCCGTCATTTTATGTTCCTTCATGGTACACCGTGCAAATTAAGATCTTTGGTTTTATATGATCTCTACAGGTTGATCTCTTACATTCATGTACCTTCGTTTCGTATATCGGTTCTTCTTTATTTGACAGTGCGTACATCGTGGTTATGATAATAATTTCCTCGAAGATTTTCTTAAGAATACCAAACTCTGTGAAGGTTGCGATTCAAACAGTTAGATATTACATAGGTAAAATAGTTCTTGAATTTTCATGAGGTTGTATTATAAATACAATTTAAAAGAATAAATTTTGCTATTATAAATAATTTTTAATAAAAATGGTTGCATAATTTGGTAAATATTTTACATGGATTTTGACTTCTGATCGGACATTCTTGTTTAGTTACATTTTTCATACTAGGCTAGAGTGATATGGACAAATTTTCAATTGAAGCTCTTTTCAAAAGAAGAATATTGCAATTGCATTTGCTAACTCAGAGATGATTATTCTTCTAGCAATTTTCGTACCAATGCTTCCTTATACATGATCTGAACATCGATTGTTGGCAAGTTCAATAACCCGTTCATACAGTCATTGCCCATCTTTCTCACTCTATATACTCAGTATTCCTTCTTCATTCTATCAACTACATGCTCACCTTACTTTGATAAGTTGTAGAACGAAATCGCCTCTGGTTTGGATGGATTGATGAAATCATCTCCTGTTCCGTATCGACTTATCATCTGAATGTAATGGTGTAATCTAACGCAACGAAATTTTTGTTAATTTTGGGAAAGTATGAAGCCAACAGTGTTCGACTATGATTGGCCTTAAAATAAATATACTGCTAAAGACTGTGTCACAAACGGTCGCGCTATTAGTACAGCCCTAACTGAACTGTGGCGCGACACTTTACCGCCTCCCATACATCGGTCCACAACGCTCAGTCATGGAACATGAGAAATCGTGTAAGATAAGGTCAACGACATAAAATAGCTCTCAAAACTTTAGTGCAAAATAGTAAACAATTTCCTTTACGCTATTTTTTTAGGGCTCGCCTAACGAAGCGAGCGATCGTGGGTCAAGTATAATACAGCTTAGATTAAAGCCTTTTGCAAATGTTTATTTGATATTTCTACCAACGTTCAGTGGAACCCTTTAACTTTATGGTGTTTAAATCTGTATCATTAATTAATTACAATATTAATTAAAAACAAAGAAGAAAATTATGATTTAGTTATAGATTAGGAACGTTTCACCTAAACTATATGATTTGTCACCACTATGTCTAACGTGACTCCGAAGTAAATTTATAAAGCACGAAAGATTACATTATTTTTGCATTTTAGCTCATTAAACTAAATAGAAAAATATTTAGGGGATTTAATTTATTACCTCTTTTCAGACTAAATATTTTCCTTTTATTTTGTATCAACAATTCTTCATTTATCTATATTTTTAAGTATTTTAATGTTTGTCATTTTAATAATAACGAAAAATAAAGAAATTATTGTATATGTAATTATTGAAACTAAAATACACAAACAAAACGTCTTTCAAATAAAACGAATTTAACAAAACTAAGTTAAATAAAATGCGATTCTGCATTTTTGGATTCTGCACTTACTACTGGAGCCGTTAATTGCATTTTACAATAGAAAGAGATTCATATTCGTTTCGCAAATAAATGTTGACAATCACTAATTTGAATATATCTACAAGCAGTCTATTAACATACATCATATTAGTTTACCCAAAGAAATACAATTTTTTAGAGAAACAAAATAATTCCTCTATATAATGTTGTCGAAATCTTTTCAATGATTAAAAGTGGAAAAATACGACTAAATGTAGGTGAAAATATGAACTGAGCTGCATCATGTGACTATTCACCGATGTATTTTCAATCATTATTGATAAGCGTGACATCACGACAGTTGCTTTTGAGACCAATTCTTCCCAGCGATTATGATTCTATTCCCATATTGGAGAATTGATTCTCTGTCCTCAATTTGAATAGCGTATGGAAATTCATTCTATATATATCTATATAGATCTTGGTTGCACCATATCACAAACCTCCCAAGGATATTCTATTCAGATATTTGAATATATATTATTAATAGTCAAACTTAAAAGTTCCTAAAATAATAGCCTAGCCTACAATAACTAGAATATTTCAAAGAATTGGTAGGTTTGCTACTAGTGTGATATGCAGTAAGCGAGTGCCCCAGTATTTATTTAATTATATTTCATTATAATACTTGATAAATAATGCCTTATTAGGTTTTGGATGAAAGTAATTAGCATAAAATGTATTGATATTTAAATAAAATTATTGAAATATTATTTAAATTATCAAAAAGTATTTAACAGTGAGTATTTCATTTTATCTAATTGCAATAAAAAACGAATCAGTATTTGACGCTACGTGCCACGAGTAATATTTGAAATATTAAAAAGTAACTAAATTAAATAGTTAATACTATTTCATTTCATTTTATTGGAAAAAATAAGAATCAGCAATTGCTGCTACGAGCCCCCAGTCAATTATAATTACGATATTAGTTATTATCTATTTTAGTTAAAATAGTTTACATTTGGTCAACAATACTAAACCAAATGTTAAAATGTTGCTAAGCAAACGACAAATTTATATTCAAATAATGTGGAACTGACTTCATGGGAAGTTGCTTCTAAAAATGCAAGTCATTTTCCTTTATCCTAACTAATAGCAATAAATAGGTTATAAAGTGATTGTCATTGCTGTGTAACTTGCTAGCCAACTACGGGATTTACCTTGTTTGAACGAGACTTTAGACATAGATAAGTTAGACGAGCCCCTGCCTGGTAAATGGCCGCCGCAGTGCAAGGATTAGTTCTGTAGCTAGGCTGGGGATTATTACTTGGGCTAAGAGGCGTGCCTTGAACTTGTATACAGTATAATTGTCTTCTCAGGCCGCGAAATACAAGGTCTTGCTATGGTTTTGGGTTTGACTAACTGTTCCGGTCCAAACTACTGGGACCTGCTGGGCACTAGACCCGTCGCTGGAAACACTCGACTCGCCTGTAACTATATATTGCTGTTGCTATATTCATCTGTAAAATTGAAATCATTCCAAAACTGTTTTCTGATAAGTGCAAAGTTTTTTAGTCACAGGCGTTTTGATTTGAATTTCATTAACATTTTTTTACATGATATAATAGTTGTTAAAAAATCTTCATGAACTCTTGGTTTACAACCTAAAATTCTTATTTTCTCCTTAAGAGCATTCCAAATTATTTTCCTATTGAACATGTTTGCAAAAAAAGTAGCTGCATCAATGTTATGTCGCAAATAAACTAACCGTCTCTCCTCTCACATTGTATTAGATTACACCAAAATTTGCTGGCGGGACTACTCTCTAATTTTCCTCCAACTTCTAACTCCATAGACAGTATAACGGGTGAAATCAATGCCATTGTTTCAGGAATTCTTATTTAAATAGCTATCTACGATAATAATCTTTATTCTTTTGTTCGTCCTGTAAATTACTGGATAGGTATGATAGTTCAAATATCGATGAATGATAACTGACATTAATTGCAAAGCTATCGGTAAGACATTAAATCAAGCCAATTCGCCTAGTAGGAAGGCCATATGTATCGGTAACAATGCTCTGCTTGGTCGTGATCTGTTAATAGTTGAGCTAAATATTATTAAGGCATCGTTGTCATTATTTGGGTATGAATACCTTCGCCATCTCTGGGAATTAGGAGGCTCTGTATTTTTTAGTTAAATTTATTTCCAAGCAAAAAAGACATTTCATATTGAAATTAATATATCTTCAATATATATAATCAATATTATATTGTGCAAAACATGAAAAAGTAACGTTCTTCGAAACCAGTCAACCTAGTTGCTAATTATTGACGTAATAGGCCTATATATTGGTGTTCAAATATAAACTATAAATTGAAATTATACCACTTATCTAATTAGTTTCTGGATACAAACTGGCCCGTCCAGAGAGGCAAGTGCACAGGGACCACCCTGGTTAGTGTTTTCTCTATTTCGGAAAATAATTACTACTGTGACGAAATCCATTAGAGAGATAAATAGTTTACATTAATTATGTTTCTTTTTCGTTATTATAAACTGATATTATTAAACTGTATAATTTTATTTGTGGACTGGACAATTTTAGAAATAGGCTTTATACTAAACAGTCAGATAGTTGAATAGCGTGAATAATATAATTAAATTGTTCCGCATTTTAAAGAAAACAAATAATTATTCACACATCATTCACAATTTGTTAAAAATGGAAGATCGCAAATGATGCACTTTCTTAACTATTCATTACTAGGTATTTGTTCATCACAAACACTAAGAGTAAATACGAATATTACAGCAGCCTCTTTACCCTGGGCAACACATGAAGCATATTCTACATATATCTGACTGTATTATACATACTTATACAGGAATAACTTTGATTGAAATATTCAACAAAAATAAAAGCTTTAAGGTAATTAATGTAGTGCATTGATCTCCACATTATCTCTTTCTTATTATTTTATATTCTTGGTTGATTTTTACACTTAAATGGTATAAAACCTGTATTTGAAGAAACAATATAAATTTTAAAGTGGGAATAATCTGTGATATTTTATTGTATTATTTGACCGTCAAACAAAACTTGAATAGTATAGTAAGGGGATACACTTATAGAAACACAATAGCATACGATCTTTTATGTTTGGTAATATACATAATATTTATTAATTCGTTGTTTATTTTGTTGTTATATCTTTCGTAATATTTGAGTTGTGATGGATTTTATTTTTAAAATCTAAGTAGGACTCTGAATTAGGAGTAAATGTAAGTTAATTAAAAGTGTTCTTGTCATAAAAATATTCAATCGCCAAATTCAAATAGAATGTTGAGATGTCAACTTTGTTCTTGAATGAATTACGCCGAACAAACTTCTCAGAAGATATTTTAAACTGCTTTGAAATACAAGAAGTATTTCCGGATAGTTTATTATGAAAATAATACGTTCAGAATAATAATTTAATACTCTCAGGAAGATTCCTTTTATTTAGAATACTTCCCAGGCATTTATAATTTATAATGACAACCTAATAATTACAACAAAAGCTAGGAACACAGTTTAGGTCTTCAATAAGTTATTTTGTCGAAATAATTGTTTCTATTACACTTTAAAGGACGGACCCCAAACAAAATCTGAAAAAATGATTACTTATATATATATTCCTTTATGTATATATTACTCGTATAGCCCACGCTTATCTTTTAAATGGCATCTATAAATTAGTAGCGGTTTTATTCAAACAACCTCTACAGATTTAAGGCAATAGTTTTATTTAAAATTAATCTCTTTCTATTGTTCAGGTTTTATATATTCGGATTCTATTATTAATAATTCTAACAAAAGCTATACGATAAGCTTAGGAAATGTAGTGTTAGATATTAATTTTAAGAAATGAAATTGTTGAAACAAAATAAGAGATATTTTCTGTCGGTTTTTTTCTTCATCATATCCACTATACTCCCCGATCATCACAGAGTCTATATCATTGTTTATTACGTCCTTAGGCCTATAAGTCGAAGTGTACTGCCCCACTATTGTCTCTTATGTCTCGTCAATCCTTAATTCATACATTATTTATTTCAACCATTTCTTTTTATTCGGTTAATCTACTAAAAACTATATTTTTCAATTAGGAATAGGATTTGAAAACATATTTTTAATAAGGGAATTATGATTATATTACATAGACAAGACAATAATAAATCTACGACCTACCAATATAACGGAGAGAAACCTAAGCTCTAAAAGCAATAATTAGATACCTAATTTATATTCAACAGGCCATTAGAGTTTTTCCATCGACTGACCTAGTCCCTCCCAGCACGTCACATTAGTTTGGATCGGAGACTTATGCAGACCTACAACCATGGGAGGATCTTTTATCCTGACTAAGAAGACGACGAACCTGTATACAAGTTCCAGTCACGCCTCCAGGCCCAAGTAATAGGTGCCAGCCTTGCTACCGAAGTAAACCGTGGTCTGCAGCTACCATTGATCAAGCAGGGCTAATCTGACCGATATCAAAGTCTACAAGTTTTAGAGGGAAAGTCGTATAAACGAGTTTAAGTCTAATATCAGCAAGCCGCAACCACTGTATAAATTGTTTATTCTTATTATTCAAGATGAAGAAAAAATGCCTACCCTTTACAGAAGCATCTGGCGATGAACTCAATTCCATACTAATTTAATCTAAACTTGTCGTTTGCTTAGCAACATTTTAACAATTCATTTTGTATTGTTACATAAATTTAAACCTGTTTCAAGGAAGAAAGTAAATATTACTGTTATAACATATAAATGTTTTTTTTATATTAGTTTTACATACAAGTCTTCACAGGATTTCTTTTTTCATTAATGTTTTATAATTATTCAGTTTATAATAGACAAATTCACAGACGCACACACAAAGACACACACACCCACAGCTATTTAACCCAAATGTTTATGGTATTAACACAATCAAATTTGTAAAGGTCTCTCAAAGGAATAAGCACATTAAAATGCCGTACAAATATATTTACCATTCAATGAGTTTCAAAACCGTATACACAAAATTAGACAACTAAATTACTGTGTCCACTATCAAAATCCAGTCATATGTTCTTCCAGTTTTGCTCATTTCTATACCTACAATCACCACTATTTTCTTCATTGTCAACTCATTACTTGGATATTATGATGGTCACCAGAAGGTATGTGTACTTGTAGTGAAAAATGTAATTTTTTATTTGTTTGTCTCTAAAAAAAATATATCGTTTTTGCTGCTATCTAAATCAGTTGGGGAAAAAACTATCTATAATGAAAATAATTGAGATTATGTTACTGAACGTGGGTTATATATATATATATATATATATATATATATATATATATATATATATATATATAATTTATTTAAATTTAATTTTAAAAAGGATAATTTCTCCAAAGTAGCGTTTGTAGTAGCGTTGTAGTTTAGAGGTTGCAAATTAATGTGTAAACTCAGTATCACCGAGAACGTTCGATTCAGGAGTTTCCATCTCACTCTGGATCATACCGCTGACCAAATTTAAAGCTTTCTACAGTTATTCAAGTGTACCAATATTTAAAAGTAAAAATTATTATGTTTAACTTCGGTATGTTTCGAGTATATGATTGAATTTCATTTTTAAAAGTTATAATAAGCAAAGTTTACAAAACCTACTTGCTTTTAAAATTTTATTTAAAATTATATTATTTAAAAATATAGTTTAAATTAGTAATTACTTAAAACATAGGTAATAAAATGAAGGATTTTCAAAAGATTTAAAACTACTTCTACCAAACCACTTTATACAGGCTAAAGTTTGTTCTGTAAAGGTTGGAAAATCATTCAATTTCGTGTATTTTAAACGAAAAAAGAATTAATATATATTGTTTACTAATGTCCTCTTTTATTGTTGATTTTTCCGTTATTACATTTAATATAGCGCTCGGATAATTTTGCAGATATCTGTCGAAAGTCGTAGCTCTACAATCGATCTATTCCTAAGCTATGTCTTGAGGGTCTTCGAATAATTTTCTCCAGTATTTCCTAGAACGGGTGTCTTTTCCGTGCATAACGTAGAGGATAATGGAAGTTGTGAGACCAAATAAACTTTGCAGAGCTTAACAACTACATTGTCCACCAATTGCAACAGCCATTATTCAAATAAAACTTCGACGAATGTTCAAATAAGTATATAATAAATAATGAAACTAATTAACAAATGATTACTAACATTTTAATAATAATACAATTGATGATGAAATATATATTTACCAACATGTACCAAATAAAATCAACAAATATAGGTTTTTGATAACTAAAAAAGACATTGAAGAACCCTTTTGTTAACTTTCTCTAAATATAAACCTTTAAAAAAAAGGAATTTACTCAATTCGTACTGAAACTATAGAGTCTTTATATAATGTTGAAGCGTAAATTACAGTATTTATGTGATCACTTCTGGTTTTATAATATATACATATGTATATATATATATATAAATATATATATATATATATATATATATATATATATATATATATATATATATATATATCGCAATATGTATTCTTGTGTATTTATAAAGAACTAAATCAAAATACAAATACAAGAATTGTAAATTGAATTATAATTCTTGTATTTGTATTTTGTCTTAGTTCTTTATATATATATATATATATATATATATATATATATATTTATATATTTATATTTATTTATTTATTTATATATTAAATAATTAATATATATTTATATATATATATGTATATATATATATATATATATATATATATATATATATATATATATATATATATATATATATATATATATATATATATATATATATATATATATATATATATTGCTGAAAGCAGTATAACTGTCTACATCTTGAAATCGACACAAATTTCGTCCAACATTTAGTTATATATACAAGTTGGCAATTTATCTTCAGATTTTGTTTTTTTTACTAGTTTTGGGGTATTATTTTACCATGAAAATAACACAAATATTTGAAGGGTGACATATTTTTAAATAGTTGGTAAAAAATAAATTGTTTAAAATATATTGTTAAAAACTATCAGCTTTGTTTTCAAAATACGATAATACCTTTTAATATACTAAACCTTTAAAATAACTCAAACTGTAAGTATTAACGAGTCAGAGTTGGCATAGTGAAGTTGTTCTCCGTGTTACTAAAAAAGTGTTGAATAACATTAATAACGCGAGACCGGCATTCACCAAACTCGGTATAATGTATGAGACACTTTCTATGAACAATCACACATTACTCATTTTACACGTTATTATTTAGTTTCTTGTAAAACTACAGAATGATTAGTAAAACGACACGGAGAATTCGTCCAAGTGCCTTTTTCCGTGTGACTAAGATCTCGGAGTAAACATCCGTGAACCACATCTCGCTCTTTTTAATTTTCGTCATTATTGACTTTAGTTTTTCTACGTCAGTAGTTATATATTTTATTTATTTGGCTCTTGTGTATGTTCAAAAATATTGAAGTGTGCATTAATTTTAAAATGGATCTTGAAGAAGGAAAAATAAAAAATAAGATACTATATAGTGCGGATCGAGTAGTAATATTTGCTACTATTTGCGATGTTCATAGGCGCACCAGTTCATTTGTGAGAAGGTTAATTTTTGATAACAGTGGTGTAGAAGAAAATTTAGAAATCTATATTGATCATGACGATGGTTTTGGTATATTGCAAGATATTGGAAGTCACGAAAAGAAGGGACAGCGAAGTAGTCGAATGCCAAGAAGATAAAGCTCAAGTCCCGGAGCCTCTGTTCTTATTGAACTACATTGATGATATATGAGAAATTCCTTTGGCAGAGAGAATAAACATTGCAATCGTTTTACGAAAATATGGAAAAATGGCCTTTATAAGCAAATACAAAAATATACTTTGGAACTTACAACCGCTCCCATCTCAAGCAAGGTTTAAAGATAATGTTTTGATGTTTTTTGATTTTTTTGCAATTCATTAGGTAAAAAACATGATTTTATGATTGTATGTTAAATGTAGAACCATGAAATGTACTTAATTTTGCATTGTTGTCAATTATTTTAGGACCTGGAGAAAAACACCTTGTGCCACCACTCGCGCTATAAAAACAGTCCAAACTCTGGGGGTTAAATAAATATTATTCATTTTAGAAAACGTCATTCATAGGGTTTCCGTAGTGAATATTGCAAGCTATTTCCAAGAGACTCGCGTTTAAATTTTAAAAAAATGATAATATTTTAAGATTGATAATTAAATTACTACAGGTTTAGTTTTCATGCATTATTTGTTTTTAAATTAGAACAGCCTATACATAAATAAATCCAGGTTGTTACAGGAGTCTTGCAATAGTAGTCAAAATAGTTTATGAGTAAAGCGATAATGTTTAAAACAAGTCAAAAACAATAGTCTATTACTAATTATTTATAAAAAGTAGTAATACAGGAAATCTAGCCTATCCACGCTATCTCATACCTTTCCCTTACTCACAATTCCAGAGGATCAATGCCATATTTCTTTAGTGCCAAACCTAATCCCATCTAACCCTTCAATTATATATCCATAACTTTATGACCCCGATGGGGTCTACTTTGAGTACAAATCAATTCATGCCGTGATCCATTATATAATTTCTTCCCGTGGATTTTATTTTCCTACCAAAATACCACCTGTTAAGGAAAACTCATATTAACTCCAAAATAAATCCAACCAAAATTAAGAACGATTTATTAAGAAATAGTATTACACAACTGCTACGGGACACCATTCCTGAAACGATTCTACGCGGTATTTTTGTGTTAATAAGGGTATGTGTAAGGATATTGGTTTTTCTAGTCACACAGCATTATGAAAATTCTATTTTTTCTAAGTGAGCATCTATGAAAAATATTAAAGTTACATAATGTGTAACCTACTCTATTATTGTAGAAAGAATAGTGAAATATTTAAAAACTATTAGGTATAGTAAACTGTGGAAATAGTTTTAATAGTTTTTTTATAATAAATCATTAATACGCCCGGAATAATAACAATATCCTTTATATACCTCGAGAAGGAGATTACAAAAATTAAATCAGAAAGAAACTCAACAGAAGACGATTGGATCGAGACAGTAGTATAGGGACTGTGGGGAAGTTTAGGTGTTGTAAAAACCGCAATAAACACACATACATAGACAGACAGACACACACACACACACACACACACACACACACACACACACAACAATGTATAAAATACACAACCACGTATTCGTCTTATCTCTAACCTCACCCCTAAGTCCATGAGCGTCTTTCCTCCTCCACTGTTATCATTTTTTCATTTTTTTACCCCTTATATTTTGTTAGCTTCTACTCTACCTTTATCCCCTTACTGTAATTTTGTTGTCTACCGTAAAAAAATTTTTTTATGCACCTGTGTTATCCAGTTTTTTTTTTAAATTTTGTAAGGCTGTGTACCTTACAAAATCAATGGTTCCTGTGGACTTTAGAAACATTTTCAATTTTAGAATCTAGTAACATTTTAACAATAGAAATTAAATAACGAAGGCTACATTATCAATTGAATCCAATAATCTAAACAATGTTAGGAAAACAATGACTTTATTATAGTAGGATTTTTCTTTCAGTAATAATTGTTCCTAACTCTACTTTAAATCACTAGAAAAACAAATAAATTTATAAAACCTAAATAATTATACCGATAGCCTCTTATATAATTTTGCTATTGTACTATCTCTGGATGGAATTTAAATATTTAACGCGAAGAAACGAATGTCAGTTTTTAACAATATCTATTAACTGAGTTTTTATTGTAAAGTTAGTTTTATTTATTTTGTGTTTAATATGTTTATTGTTGCTATATCTTTCTGAATACATATACATTCATTCTAAGAAATTTGAGATTTTAATATTAACATAATTCTACGTCTTGAAATAGTTAGTTACCTTATATGACTAAAATATATATCAGGCTATTTTAAAAATTAAATTAGCTTTTAAACATATGATAAATATACATTAAAGATTGCAGCTTTGTTATAACTACTAACATAACATATTAGGCCTATCCCATTGAGTCACTGCTTGTAGACGCATTTAATTTCTTAACCTCTTTACATCCGATGTCGAGTTTAATCTATGGTTTCAACTTTGTTTGTATTACCTTAATTATCGTATAACCTCCCGTTTCATTAAATCCTTAACAGAGAATTATGAATATATAACTCTTCTACTTTGTTAAGTAGTAGGTTACAAAATAAACTCTCGTGGAATGAGATTTATAATCTAAGGAAACAACGCTTGGAACGTTTTGTATGTTGCTAAGAGACATTTAAATTTTCCTAAATATTGACTTGGTCAGATTAATGAGTAATCATCTCTCCTTGCCCAGGCTTGAAGCAAGTTTAATTCATGTACACGACTCTACAGTAACGTTTTCCTATTGTTAATACCATATAATAATATGTCCTTTGATTTGTTCTATAACTTCTAGCTACTCCTACTTATTCTTCTTCTTACAAGTGGCTGTAACGGGTAGACAACACTCTTTACCCAGGTTTGAAGCAAGTATACATCATGTACACGACTCTACAGTAACGTTTTCCTATTGTTAATACCATATAATAAACATGCCCTTTGATTTGTTCTATAACTTCTAGCTACTCCTACTTATTCTTCTTCTTACAAGTGACTGTAACGGGTAGACAACACTCTTTGCCCAGACTTGAAGCAAGTATACTTCATGTACACGACTCTACAGTGACGTTTTCCTATTGTTAATACCATATAATAATACGTCCTTTGATTTGTTCAATAACTTCTAGCTACTCCTACTTATTCAACTTCTTACAAGTGGCTGTAACGGGTAGACAACACTCTTTGCCCAGGCTTGAAGCAAGTATACTTCATGTACACGACCTTACCGTAATCCATCCTATTCTTAGTACCATATATTTATACGCCCTTTGATTAGTCCTAGAACTTCAAGCTACTGCTCCTTAATCTTCTTCTTACGGAGTAACCATAAACAAGGCACATTGGCAATCATTAACATTTGCTGGATTAAATTTGGAACATTCGAGCTTTTACTACGGACAATTATATGGTCACGTGTTGGCACATCTAGAATTTGTAAGTTAATACGCATAATGAAATGAAAATAAACATTGTCTATCCTCTAGCATTGAAGTAAATGAAACGTAATTATTTAGATTTTTCATTGCTTTTCTTAATGTAAATATGATTACAAAACCAGAAACGTGCGCTGTGTAACGCTAGTCTTTATTTATTTTTGTATAAATGTCACAGTGAGTGTATAGGCTGCTGATTAAAGGAAATAGCCTAGAAAATATTATACTGAAATTAAATTCTGAATTCCAATATAGTTTTAAGTTTGTAGTATCATTATTATATTTTTTAGGAAGAAAATACTACTAATACACCTAAGGGCTCATCCAGTAAGATAAAATATTGCTGGTGTTTGAAATCTTTTTATCCAGGGCCACAACGGTCATCCCTTTCAGCATTCGTGCGTTATTAATAGACCAACTATATCCTATGTATTATAAAACCATTTCGTTAGTAAATTACTTTATATCTATACGACAAACTAAATTTAATTATTGTGATACTATTTTTATTCAATATAACTCTTTCATTACTAACAGAACTGCATTGTAAATATCAATATCAATATATATATATATATATATATATATATATATATATATATATATATATATTGATATTTATATATCAATATATTATGTGTATAGAATATATTTTATTTATATATATTATATAAATATTATATATAATAATAATATATATATATATATATATATATATATATATATATATATATATATAATATTATATTTTATATTTTATATATATATATATATATATATATATATATATATGTGTGTGTGTGTGTGTGTGTGTGTGTGTGTGTGTGTGTGTGTGTGTGTGTGTGTGTGTGTGTGTGTGTGTGTGTGTGTGTGTGTGTGTGTGTGTGTGTGTGTGTGTGTGTGTGTGTGTGTGTGTGTGTGTGTGTGTGTATTATCTAATAAATCATTCATAATAATAATAATATGTTATTGTTAATGCTTAAAATAAATACATTTAAATATATGTAATCGAATTACCTAATATTCAATTAATTTTGCTTCCTATTATTATTAATTCATATTTTAACCTACTGTGTAACACAAACTTATAATAAAATATACTTTAATTAAATTATTTCATACTCATATACAAAAAAAAAGTTAAGTGTAAAGAACACTATGTTTGTGAGATCCATTGTTCACTTTAAATTAATAGTTAAAAAAATAGAGGTTTTGATTAGAATATTCTAGGTACATCTGACTTAATCCACATAATAGTATATTCCCTCGACATCGCTGTCGTCTTGCCCATTCCTGGATGTAAATCCTGGAGCCTGGATTGGTTTCGCGTAATCGTAATCCCCCAAATACAGAGCTTCTGTGAATGCTGTCTATTTGGCGGTTTAATGTGATATCAGTTATATCGTTAACAGTTTTACTATATATTAATTCTACATTAAAAAACTGATTTAAACTTTTCACACGGATTTATGTTTGTAAAATTTCATTTCTCACAATAGTTCTATTACGAACTTAAGTTCTTCCTATTTACCGGTGGGAATCCTATATATATATATATATAAACTTTACGTTATCAATTTTGTCAGACGTGAATTTCAAGAACGAATAAAATGCATTTCAAGTTTAAAAGTGAGCGTTAGACGGATTTAAAAAGTGATCTTTGGGTATTAGGTAGACCAGGAGGAAGATAAGGGCTTGAAAAAATAAATAAGTGGTCAGGTAAAGTGATAGGAAGCTATCTCATAAAATAGCACGAAATATAATAAAGTAAGTGGGTTTAAGCATAGGGGCTAGGGAGGCCAAAAAGTTGTGTGTTTATGTGTGTGTGTGTGTGTATTTGTGTGTGTTTATGTAAAAAATTGCTAAACGATATTAAAACAAACAAAAACCTAATTTTGTCCAATTACGTTACAGTTTATCAACTTTTTATCACGTTACAAAGTGACACGTGTAACTAGCTCAAACGTTTACCATATCAAGATTTAAGTTTTACGTTCTACTCATAAAACAATAATAAATTAATACTGCTGTGAAAGGTTTCTAAGTAGGACTAATATAAGTTTAAATCATTTATATTCGGGATTTTAGTTATTAATTTCTCTATTAATAGAGTTAATATTTATGTAGCAATAATAAAACAATTGTTAAAATGTTGCTAAGCGAAGAAACTTTTAGATATATTCAGTGAGAAACTGATTCCATTAGAAGTTGCTTCTCAAAATGGTATGTTTTTATTCTTTATTTTAACCTCTAAGATAGACAACATATACAGTAAACGCTGACTGCCCAACTTTAAACTTTACCCCGATTCTACAAGACTTTTAGGCTTAGGTGTAGGACCTCCTTGGTCAATGGTCGCCGCACTGCAGGGTTTAGTTCTTTCTGTAGCTAGGGTAGAGCTTATTACTTGGCCTTGGAGGCTTAGCTTAAAATGGTATACAGGACCATTGCATTATTAGGCCGGGAATATATTAGGTCTTGCCATGGTTTTAGGTCTGCTTATGACTTCCAGTCCAAACTGCAAACCATCTGCTGGGCATTAGAGCGGTCCATGAAATACTCTACTGGCGTCGTCAAATACATTGCCGTTGTAAATTCATCTGTAGGTCTGAACTCTATCCTAATAATGTTTTCTAATCTGTTCGTTTTTTTAATCTCAGGCACTTTAATTTAAATTTTCCTTTAATATTATAAATTTTTAAAAGCTTTATGAATTTTTATTTGTTTCAAACCTTATATTCACTATACGAGTAGGCCCCCTAGGCTATAATAGTGGCTAGGCTGAAGTGAAAGTCACAACACATTTGTCAAAATAGTCTCTTACATGTCGAAGGTTTTACTTCCTCTTTTTCTTGGAGGAAAACTAGTTCACTTTTTTCCCTTACTTCAAAATTATCCAATTTCGTATTTAACTGGGAGATAGTCGTTATACGTAGTATCTCCCTTAGTTGTAGCTAACACTATATCTCAACTAAACTATGAATATCTTCTCTCATACATTTGTTTAGGTTACACCAAAATTCGGTGATTTGGCTACTCTCAAATTTCTTTCAAACGTTTAGCACCAAGTGACAGTACATCGGGTGAAATGAATAGAACAGAATATAGGAGTTCTCTTACAGATATATTTATAAAACTATTTACTAAAAAATAAAAGAGTTATTACTCTCGTGTTCACTCAGTAACACAAAGGTTGAATAAGACGAAAGTTTGGAAGAAAGACACTATTCCTAACCTCCACCCTACTTCCATCCGCGCTCTATTACGTATTTTGCTTCGTTGAAATTTTTAAAACTCAGGATCGTACAAAACACTAAGAGGGTTGGAATTTGTACATTGCTCTGAGAAGGGAGTCAAATGCATTTATCGACTTTACAAAACGTAATAAATTAATTAAATACCGCAGGAGATGTGAGAACTGACTGAACCTATTCTACGGTACTCCGTCCTTCATGTGCGTTCGTAAAACTAACACACTTCTGGCAAAACACTATTCATAACCATAATTACTTTTATATACACCACAGTCCATTCACATCCGGCATTATACTGTCATTATGGCAACATTTTTGACTATTACGGTGCATAGATATGTCATAGGATCATAGGACGTTTTAGGTACACCTTAGACAGACTTTAACCAACTGCTTAGGATAATATTTAAATTATACCTCATTTATAACTACTATTATAGATTTAAATAATTTATTATTATGATATTATTATGTGCTTTACAAAGAGATGTTTTATATTCAGGCAGTAATATTAAATCATTTGTTATAATGTTGCAAAGTAAATAGACCCAATGTAGATTTACACCATTTGGTAATTAATTTGCGCTAGATGTTTTCAAGATGCTCGAAAACAACAAGTTATAAAGTGATTGTGGCTTGCTGTGACTAACAAATACAGACATTACCTGGTTTATACGAGACTTGTAGGCTTAGATGTAGGTCAAACTACCCGTGCTTGTTCAATAGTCGTCGCACTGCAAGGTTTAAATTTGTATCTTGGTTGAGGCTTATTACTTGTGCTTGGATACGTAGCTTAATATAGTATCATCATTTTCTCAGGTCGGGAATGGCAAGGTATTGCAATGAATTTAGATATGTTACATTTTTCTTGACCAAACTGCTGGGACAAGCTAGGTGGCACTAAGTGGTAGATAGCAAAACTGTAGTAGTCTCGACGAAAACTTTTGAGACATATACGTGAGTTTAAACTCCTAATCTGGACTTTGTCTTTCCAGGAATGTAAATATTTATTTTATCCTACTACTTTTATTCTAATTAACAAATTATACATTATGTATGCTCCTAAACTTTAATTTGTATTTGGGCGCATTCAGCAATATCTTCACATTCGAAGTCTCTTTTTAAATTTATGGAATGTCCTACTCGAATCTTAAACATCAAATATAATAAACCTGCCTAATTATATTCCTTCATTTTTCGATGGAGTGTAGTTAATATTGATTTCTTCTCCTAATGCCAAAGCAACTATTTCATTACCTGACCTGATCCTCCTCAGAAAAGTCACTACACCTGAAGTTCTTCTCTCTCACACTTTTTCTCTATTGATCCCTATCACACGATTATTCACTTCGCTCATAAACTTATTTGCGTTCTACCGAGTTTTCTTCCTTCGCTAATCTAAGCTTTCATACCAATCTCCGTCACACTTCAAAACCACTCGCGCTACAAGCGCGTATAGAACTAATAAAACGTAGCGTTTAGGAAACCTGTGTGAGACAGCTGTAAACTATGGCAATCACTCGTAAAGCTCATCAACGTTTACCACTCCATATAGCTAGGGGTACTTACACTCGTGCGCCTTTGGTAAAGGTATCCTCGTGACACTACTGCCTCTAATATATATTCATATATATTTATTTATTTAAAAAGTTTTTTTTTATAAACTACATACTATCTGCCTGCTACTTAAATTTTTATTTATTCCCAATAACATCTCTAATCCTCAAACCAGAGACCAAACTAAGACAGAAAATTAAGGAACCGTAGTAAGATACAAACTAAATCACCATGTTGCTCATTAACTCTGCGATTCACTGAATGTGTTACAGCCAATGTCTGCACAATGAGCTAGTAGCTGCTCTCTATCTCGCTTAGTTGTAACTATCAGTAGCTTGTCTAATACCTCCAGTGTAGATGGACCAACCAAGTCTGTGGCAACCTAGGACGTCTTGTATCTGTTCCTACAAAGTATCGTGCATTCGTCGTTTAGTCGCCCTTCAAGAAAAGGTTATATTTTTGGATAATAATATAACTGGTGATTAATGATGACCCATTTGTATATTCAAATAGTAAAAGAATTTTATTAGTTTCTTCTTTAACATTAGTAAGCCTACATTTAATTTATAATTAATATATCCTCCTTCCAAAACATTTCTCTGAAAATATTTCGGAGGAAAAATAAAAACGTTTATAAGGATAAATACGAATTTTATTGGAACAAAAGTTTATACAATCTAATTAATCGGGAAGAAATATTAAATCGACGACTGAAATATTACAAAATAGGTGAACGTAAACCAATTTTGGCTAATCAATTTTTGATAGAATACATTTTATTAGCCAAACCATTTCTTATATTTAGAAGTAATGGTATTTTATTTTTAAAACAATTAATATGTTTTGAATAGTTTCCTAAATTATTGGTATTATACCTCTTATAAAACAAAACGTTTTATGTAAATAATGTTGCATAAGGGAGTTCTTAGGGTTGGAAGTGTTTCGTACCTACATATTTATAACATAGGATATTATGAATAAATATTGTTATAAAATCCCAAGTATGACTTACAGCTGGACTCATGTTAACACGACTAGCCAGTGCTTAAGCCTTAAATTTGTTTTCTTTATATTGAGATACAAAAACTTGACTTTCTAGTGATTTTACAAATATAATGACCTTATAGCAATAAATAAAGTGGATCAATAATATACTTGTTAAGCTTGAATAATATCAAATTAACTCACACATGAAATATTAGGTGCAATATAAGCTTTCCACTACTACAGATGTATTTGTAAGCATTGCAGTTATAAAACTTAACCGAGAAACTGAAAATATTATAATAATTCCTCTCAAATTAAAAGGATCGTTGTGTTTTAGCACCTTCAGGGGTTCATAATTTATAATATATACATATTTCAATTTCATTGATAGATATGTTAATGTAAATTAAATGTTAGCAATTATGCTGTAATTCTGCATTTGGTAAATTTTATTTTAACGCTCATAAGTGATACGTGACGGCTAAAATTGATATCGAAAGGCAATTGGTCAAGTTCATGAATAATTTGCTCCCTGGAGTTTCACAGCAGGGACTCCTGTTGCTTGAATAATGCATATAACACATGTTCTGGGATCAAATGTGCTCCAGTTCTCCGTAAACTAAAACGATAAGACATAATAAAGAGTATGATAAATTATAATTAATCACAAATAAATACATTTGTTTTGTCTAAACAAATATTATGTTTAAATCTACTTCAAATGTTTAACTGCGTAAATGCCTCATTATTGTTCCAAACAATCACTCATTATTAGAAATGTCAATACAAAAGTAGTAACATAAATCATTCATAAAATATTTGAAAATTCTTGTTTCAAACCTGTATAAATTTGTGTTGAAGTTTATTTAGTTACAATAATATCCGGTACAGTTTATTAAATATTTTAATGATGAAACATATTTCACGACATACAATTGCCCTTTAAAATATTTATTTCATATATTTACACCTGATTTCTACTGCTCATATAGGTGATACTTCTAAAAGTCACGTTTGTAAACCTTTTTCAACCTTTTTAGCTTTTCCATCCGGGGAGACGTTGCTTCGATTATTTTCCTTCCGTGAAGTCAGGTGTTTAAGACTTTTAAAAGGATCATTTTATTACAAAGTGTTTACAACTCTCTAGTATTTACACTACTGGGACAGCGTTAGTCCGTGTCTAGATCTCCGTGTGATACGATGTAAAATTCTCCGCCAGACATTGCGGAGTATATGTTATCCATGTACATGGCAAGTATATGTTATCCAACCCATTTACGATGCGTCTATGAAGGAACATCTGAAACCTCCGTATTTTACCACGTGCTATACGCTAAGCTAAAGAAAAATACAATTTATGTGAATAACTCATTTGGCATTTACCTTATGAGTTTGAAAAATGGGCACATAAAGGGAGAAACTCAATACCCAACAAAAGTTCTGTAAAATATGTAATAATGACAAACCCATACCATGTATTTCATGCATTTTATTGCTTTAAAATGTTGTATCCATAGAGACTAAATAAATTTGTTTGAATATTAATTCAAGTATTTAATGTATATTATAATCATACGATAAGGTTTTCTAAAATATGTCATTTATACTTATATATATATATATATATATATATATATATATATATATATATACAAATCTAACTGAAATTTTACATAGACATTCATAGATTTAACACATCCCTGGTTAAGACATAGGCCTATTTTTACTTCGAAATTCCGTCAGGGCACCGCTCCGGCATGAAAACCCCCTCAACACTCAATTTTCTATACTCCATTTAATACTTAACGACTTAATCAGCTGATAATCACCTATAACAATCACTTTTAAACACATTTAGACAGCTGAAAGTAATTGTTGTGATTGCCTGTTATTCATCGTTCGAGATTAGTTATAAGTTACTTTACAAATGTTATGTTACATTGCTTTTGTTTGCCTTGGTTTTCAATACAATAATCAGTAGGTTTAATGTTTGATTTATTTATTGGGAACTAATCTATACTATTATATAAAAATCTAATGGTGTCTGTCTGTGTGTGTATATTACTCAATCGAAACCCCATTATTACATAAAAACTACTGGACACATTAAGACGAAATTTGGTATTTATTTCCTGTTTCCAAGTGTTAAATTGTAGCGAAAAAAACCATTCCGGTCGACGAAGAAACTCATCAGATACGAAAAAAGTTATGAAAACTCTCGCTCACGCCCCAACAGTATACAATATACGAAAATGTAATTCCCCCCAAACGTGGTGCTAATAGTACTTTAAAAATGCACATTGCCCACCCCCAATACAATGCATATAAATTGAATAAAAAACACATCCTGAAGCTATATTGACAATTATTGTTTGTTATTGCCACGGAAGGTTAATTTTATATACCTGTGAAACATCGAGTCTGGATAGATATGGTTGCAATTTTATACGTTTAACCAATGCACACATGTAGAGCTAGAATAGAGATCACGACACGAAATATCACTCCACGGTAATAGACGTTTAATTAGATAATGTTGGTTAAAATTACAGCCAAATTTATCCTGATTGGACACTTAACAGGTATATTTTAATAGGTAAATAGTATTGTATAAAGTTAAAACCAAATCTATTGTAACGGCATACTTTATAGGTAGGTCTATATATAAATATACCTATACGCGGACGTAGTACTTCTTTTTTACCCAACTTTAATTTGATGAACATTTATTTTATTTCCCTGAGCGAGAGTTTATATTATTTTCGTATTTCTGATGGCATTTGAAGTAATTGTCTTAAAAAGCAAATAGCATTTTTTTAAAATTTCCTAATAGGAAGTTTAGTTAGTTTACAATATACACTTAAAATAACAATTAGCTTGGATATCATCAAATATTATTTTAATAAATCTACATGAATTGTATTTATTGTATCCATTAATATTTATATAGCAATGTTCAAAAGATAGTATAAATCAACTGAAATGAAACTGGAACCTATAAGACAGATTTGTGGGATAATATTCGAGTTTTAATTATGGAAACAATGAATGTGCATCCGCTCGTGATATTGGAACTGAACAAATCCAAGCTTCAATAATTCGAGGATATTATTTGCGTAAAACTGCCACTGACGGTTTCATTAACCAAAGCAAAAGCTTAAAATTTCTGTTATTTGCATTCGGTAAAGCCATTTATATTTGAATAATATTTGTTTAAAAAATCTTATGTACGTTTTAAAGTATTTTAACCAAATTTATTTCATTACGAAGTAGTAAATGTTTCCTATGCAATTTAATGAATATATGCTGGCCTGGCTATTAACATGTACATGTGGATATATAATGTTTCGGTAATGATTGAAAGTACAAGACATGAGAAGGTACATATAGGCAAACAGTACCGGGATGCACCTCAGTCTACAGTTTTGTATATGGTTCCTGTTTTAAATATTATCATTCGTTCTGGTAAAAGGATTTTGACAAAATTACAAAGAATAATATAATTATTTTATAAAATAGTTTTCTTTTGAGAAGATATTGTAAGTTATGAGATCGTTTAACGATAAACCGATGTCTCGGCTTGGGTTTCTATTTGTCGACAATGATTTTAGTTCCGAGTTTGTAATCGTCAGAGATTAACTTCTAAACGGCAAGATATATCTTTTGTTTGGAAAATGGAGTAGTTGTCTTAAATACAGCCAAAAATACTAAAACTAATCTAAAATATAAAAATTGTATTTGGAAAGAAGTAACACAGATTTAAAAACATTTTTCTATTTAGTTTGCTTGACAAAAAATGCCGAAACAATAAAGACTTACGTACCTTAACTTACCTCAGGACTAAACAGTCATAAAACGTATTGAAACTTTCACAGTGTTTAATTCAATGATTTTTTTTTCTTCAAAGAACTATTATTAACAGTTAAAACTATTATGAGTAGGCCTACTATAATAGTCATATTATTAAGACTCAGCATGAGCGAATATAGTTCAGTAAAGATTCAGATAGGTACTCAACTGTGATACCATTAAATTATAATTATTTGTTAAAACATTATTTCGAAAAATGTCCTCCACTGTTCCATTAATAGGAATTAAATTGATTTTATTTTGCCTTGTATACTTTATTAACTAATACAAATTTATACGTGTTAAATCAGTTTCGTCTATTTGCCCTAACCAGATATGTAATATTTTATATAATTAAAATTATTGGTTTTGAAAAACTGATTTAAAAAAGCAATTGATTTCTTAAAAGATAATGATAGTTATCTTAATAGAAAGTGACCAATTTCTATCATAAGCTTACATGTGGTTAGGTTTTATGCGTTCTATATGGAATATTGTTCTGAAAGTATATATTAAGGATAAACTTTAAATTTTATTTTGCTTTTTTATTCTTACCTCGATGCATTACAAATAAATATTTGTCTAATTTTCAATGAAATTAAACCTATTATTGAAGTGAATAGCCACTACAAAATAGGTGTTCTATATTTTCTCTAAGCATTAATATTTCGAACCCGTTTCTTGGGTAAACGACAGTCCTGTAAGAAATGTTATTTACAGAAGTACATTTGGCCATACAATGTTTTTTTTGTATATAGATTGAAATGTGTTGGAAAATAATATTAGATTGTTGAGTGTTGCATAGCAAACGAAATTTGGAATGAATTCAGTGAAATGTTTCAAGATATGATAAGACAGAACGTCATATTTTATGATATTTTGGTACATAAAAAATACATGTTGGAAATAATTGTTTTGTAGCCAGAAACCTTTCCAGAAATGTACTCACACATTTCCTAAAGTTTCCTGGCGACCGGAACAGTGGTTTAGTAATGCATAGGAACCATACGTACATACATACAGTACATACATGCATACATACATACAGACATACGTACATAGATACAGTACATACATGCATACAGTACATACATACATACGTACATACATACAGTACATACATGCATACAGTACATACATACATACAGTACATACATGCATACAGTACATACATGCATACATACATACATACATGCATACATACATACATACATACATACATACATACATACATACATACATACATACATACATACATACATACATACATACATACATATATTTATTTATATCTTGATATTTTACGTTATCCATTGTTTTTCCATTGCACTGACCTTCTGAAGGTAAACTCATTGCACTTAATGGTGGATAAAATTACTTACAATAGTAATATATTGACTTCATTTATATATATATATATATATATATATATATATATATATATATATATATTTATATTTAGATTAGCTTCTTGGCTTTCCTGCGGATGAAACTGGAGATGATAAATAAGAGTTATAGTGAGACGTTATTTATTTTCATTGAAAAATACAGTACGGTCACAATTTTTTGAGTTTCCGTTGATTTCCAGTCGGCTAAGCCGTAGGAATAATAATCAGTTACGTTGCCGGCGTTAAACACCTTTTCACCTCAGTCATAAGGATTTCATATTAGACATAAAGTGCTGATTAAATGGATAGAGAACTATTCAAAGAGGGGTTTTTTAATGAGTTTGTACCCAAAACTGAAAAGTTTTTAAAAGCAAAGAATTTACCTTGGAAGGCTATTTTACTGTTAAGACAATGTATCATCGCGTCGCATCTAGGCGAAGATCAACTGTGCTCTGAAGATATTCTTGTTTTATATCTTCCCGCAAATGTTACCAGCCTGATCCAGCCGATGGATCAGTTTGTCCTGGAATGTATGAAAGAAAATACACACGTTACATGTTACAATCTTACTTTAATGGGACTGAAAGGTAAGGAGCCTTCTATGCTTTCTTAATAAATTACATTTAAGGGAGTTGATACTGGATAGCAGAATCGTGGAATAAAATTAAAGAAAAACTTGAAATAATAAGTCTTGGAATAAAATCCTGGTTCATAAATAAACCGTTAATCACACTGTAGCACGAAAACGATTTGATAGGGAAACCCAGAAGTCATACAATCTTTTCAAAAAAATGTAGCAACCGGGATTAACAATGTATTCCAAACCAACTATTATGTACGTACTGTAATCCATAGAGTTTTATATGCGTATTTTGTGCATTCTTAGTAATAATATTTGGGTTTCTCAGGACTCCTGTTCTTCTAATGTACAGGGATGTATTTCCGTCTAATCAAAGTTTACGGTAATCTTAGGTGGTCTCGTTCCATCTACCTTTAATTATCGAGGTTCTACTATTTATTCTGTACAATTAAAACTACAAACACATCTCCATTCTCGTATTTAAAAAAGACCATCCAGTAGGCAATATTTTGTACTTGTTCAAAGTAAGCCATAAAACTTTATAGAAGGCAATAAAGCCGTTATCAGAATTGCATCTGAAGCTGTAAATAATAAGGGCGTGCGGGGTAAAGTTTATGGATTTATTCAGCAGTATACGTCATGACAATGGCATCAAGCCAAGCCCAAGTAATAAGCATGAACCTAGCTATAGACCTAAACCGTGCACTGCGGCGACCAATAACTAAAGAGCGCTAGTCTGACCGATATCTAAGTCTTCAAGTCTATTACAAACAACATAAAGTCTGTAGTTGGTCTAAACACAGCTAAGCCCACTCTTCACTGTATAACTTGTTTATTCTTATTAGTTAAGATACGTACCATCTTAAGAAGCAACTTGCAATGAACGCTGTTCTACACTGTTTGAATCTAAATAACTCATTTGCCTAGCAAAATTTTAACAATGGATGAAAAGTTTGTTGGATAAATTTAAAATTATTTCTAATAAAAAAAATTATATATAAAATATTTTCGTAGGTGTAAGATGTAAAGAAAGAGTATTCCTATAGAAAATATCTTACATGGATTTTTTTGGATTTATTTAAATAAATAACATAAAAACAGGTATTGAACGCCTGTGTTTTATACACGGGTAACGTTATAGCTGATTAAAGTCTGCCAAATTGTTATTTTTGGAAGTTAATTATATCTTTTTTTAATAAAATAAACTTAGCAAATTTCTTGTAAAATACTTTTTCGTTTCAACACTAACATTCAAAAACACACACTGTATGATTCTCTGGTATTATTCATTAGTAAACCTAAAACTTTCTCTAAAAATTAGTTTTACGAATTTGAAGTTTCCTTATTGAAGTTACCGTTCCATTGTCTGTAGTCATGATGGTTTGTAAATATTTTATCATCAAAAAAAGATATTACTAATTCAAGCTAAATGACTTTAATCAATGTTACAAAGAATTAGTGAATAGAGTACAAATAACATTGCCTCAATCAGAATTATATAAGCATGGATAAATTTTTCTCGAAACGTATTATTTGAAAAAAATTATTCTCAAAATATTTTTATGAACTTGTATAGATTATTTTGTGTGTACGTTTGTAACATTAGTCATTTGTCAATAAATGGGGGGGTTTTAAAACCCAATATTTAAGAATCAAACTTCTACTTCTAAAAATGCAAATAGCTCATTTCATTTTACATAATATAAACGCCAATGGGATTTTTTAAAGGATTAGATTAAATCAGTAAAAATTTAAAATGATTTAACTATCCTCCTTATATTATATGAATCTAATGTAAAATGTTATTAAATGTCAAATTAGATTATAAAAATAGTTACAAAAGCTTCCCCTAGAACGTTACGTTAGATTATAAATAAAATATAATATAATTCAAACACATTCATGATTATATTTTTTAATATATATTTTCATATTTAAATAATTCATCACATATTGACAGGTCGAACGACGTATAGAGGATTTAAAACAATTCTCTGTGAAAAAGTATTTATACCAATCACACAATACGTCAATTAACTTGCTAAGGCTTAAGCAATGAAATTTGTATAGGTAAATAGTTATTTTTTAAATTATAACATTAACCAAATTTCGTTATGATATTTAATTTTACTTTATAATTTATTATTACTTTATATTATATTAATAATATAACTAAACAATGGATTTTACCGTGTATAGTAAAGATTTACTTTATGCGTTAACATGACTTTCCATTCCTAAATGCCATTAAATCAATTACTAAAATTTTGGACACGTAATGATGAAATAACACATAGCGTGTGAAACAGTAATAGACAAACTATTTCTTTCGCATCAATTACAGGTAAAAACCAAGCCAATATAGGCGTTACCTGGTATATTGGTATAAATATTAAATAATTATTTTCATTCCTTATTATTTTTGACAAATGTTAACTATATTTTTGAACACACACACAAACACACACACACACACACACACACATATATATATATATTTGTATTCAGAAATGTATCACCATTCAATAATTTACTAATCTACATTTTTGGATGAATCAAATGAGTTTTCTAATATAAAAAGAGATTTATGATCTTTCAGTTATCAACTTGCACGGAACCAAGTTCAAGCTGTAAAGTACAATACATAAGTCAGGAGCTGAGATTTGGTAAAAACACTTGATATAGGAAAGGGTATCTTAAAGAAATACCTAATAAATAGTAATTTCATTGAAACAAGTAATGTTGAAAAAGGACTTGTGGCGATCGGATTCATAATATAAACTACAAAATATATATTTCATATATTTACAAATCAAATTAAGCAGGCCTACAGTCTAGAGTAGGCGAGTAAAATGAATTAAATAAATATTAGACTTAGATTCTTAGTAATGCATCATATTCAATTAGTAAACTAGTAATTATAAGAATATCTTGCTGTCATCGATTGCCATAATCAAGTAGCAGAAACTACACTTTATTCAATGACAAAAAAAAAACAATAGGACTATATACCATAGTCGAAATAATTCTTTTTCATATATCGGTTACATTTAACTGTATAATTTTAGAGGAAAATAATATTATTACTATATAATATACTGTATACTGTAATATACTAATATTACTGTAATATACTGCTATAATATTTTACGTCACGAACTATTGAAAATAAAGAAAAAGGATTGTGTTGAAAATGTTATCAGATTTCTAATATGGTCATAAAAGCACAGACGCATTTATAATTAGCAAGGTACTTTATATCTGTTTATAGGTAACGAATATCCACGTAGTCTTTCTGACGTTACCCACTGCGTTCATGAAGAGATCTGAAACTTGCGGTAATCAGTTCCTTAAATTTTGAAACATCGAAATCTCTCTGTACGATTAACCTTAACAGCTCCCCATCTTACATTCAGGAACAAGTTGCAAAAGTGCTAAATCTCTCAGGATGTCTCAGTTACACCTTTGATAGCCTACTTAAGTTGTTACAATAATTTTTGAATGAAGGTAAATTATCCATGCATTGCCCTATGGGTTGAAAACTTAGTAATTCTAACAAGTTCAAACAATCTCTTATACAATGTATAGCTTCAATACTAAGCTAGCATAGGTCTTGTTTATATGAAAACGGAAACACTTCAATCTGATCAAGTGGTAAGCTTACCAATCAAATCTTATGTTTGTCAAAGTAACGGGTCTAACTAATCAATCCTTTACAGTGCCATGATTAAAATTTTACATTTTTTCTCATAAAACAATAATAAAATAAAAAGCCCCAGTAGAGTCTTTTAAGAAATACTACTGCATATTTAATTCATTTATGATTAAGATATTAGTTAATATTTTCGTTATTTAAGAAGTTTATATCCGTGCAACAATAACAAACCAATTGTTAAACTGTTGCTAAGCAAACTACAAATTTAGAATAATTTGGAACTATGGAACTAATTTAATTTCTAAATGTTTCTGAACATGGTATGTATTAATCCTTTATCCTAACTAATAAGAATAAATACGTTATAGAGCGATTGTGTATTGTTGTGAAAAGCCAACCTGCGGACTTTACCTCTTTTGTACGAGACTTGTGAATGTAGATTTAGCTTGAACTAGCCCTAGCTCGTGGCCAATGGACCTCGGAGTGCAAGGTTATTTATGTAAGTAGGCTGGGGTTTATTATTTGAGCTTGGTGGCGTGATTTGGGTTTGTATGCAGTATTAACGTCTTGTCAAGCATAAAATTCAATGATATGGCTACTCTCTACATTCCTTCCAGCTTCTATCTCCAAGATTAGCATAACATTGTATTTTCCTCTTAATTTTTCCCCCACAATATCATAATGGTTTAAAAAGCCTTTTGAACTCTTGGTTTTCTCCCTTCAAACTTTATCTTGTACTAAATAGCATGCCATATAATTCAATGAAATCAATGATCATAATTTATACTTTTTTTTCACCCTGTAACTCACGCGGCAGGTAATACGAGTGTTTGCCCTAGGACACTATTGCTAGACCCCCCCCCCTCTATCTTGGCTCTATGTCGCTTAGGTGTAATTAGCAGTAGCTTGACTATACCTCCTGTGTAGCTTGACCGATCTAGTCTGTGGCAAATTAGGCCTTCTTGTCTCTGCTCGTACTAAGTATCTTGCATTCGTCGTTTAGTCGCCCTTCAAGATAGGTTTATAGGCGTGGCTAATCATGGCACTAGTAATTATTGATAACACTCTTATACATTTAACCTATAGGTATAATAGAAGAATTTACTTGGTTTTGTTTCTTTAATCCAAACGTTAGTATATTTAAATTATAATTATAGTTTCCTCCTTCCATGTTACAAAAGGTTTATTAGGATGCAATTCTTTTAAATGTTTTAATTGAATATGATTGTCATCTCTATCACAATGATTTAGAATTTTGCCGATTTAGAAATGTGATCTACGCATGTTCCCATTTTCGTGCTTAAAGTAATAAATGTACTTTAGGAAATGTAACTATTGGTATAATGAACCAAACTTTTACGATTCATAGTTGAATTTACTTTCAACGCTATCTATACGACTAGCATAGATAAGCATAGACTAAGCTAGCATAGATAGTAGCGCCCCTAGCGGGTAAAAATGAAAAATATCGTACGAGTTAGTAACTTAGGGTAATTAACCCACATCACCTCATGTGACGTAAACATGGTCTGATATCGCCTGATCCGAAGCACCAATAAAAAAATTCAAAATAATAACCAAGGGTGGGAAATTCAGTTAGTGCGCCCTTGCAACGACCCCACTCCTCGAAAAGTCTCCAAACGAGACGGGCGTGATGGCATTTTTGGACGTAACCTAGAAATTTATAAGTTTCCAGTATTCAAAATTTAAGATGTCAAGGCCTGTACCAAATTTATTTAGCGCAGCTAAAGAAGAAGTCCGAAGGGATTATTTACGTGTTTCAAATAAATAAAAGTGTATATAATTTTTGTATAAGAGCGCTGATTCCAGGATCGATGTGCAGTGATTAGTGATTCCAAAAGCCATGGGCAATGTTTAATATGTGTTAAAATGTTTAACAAGTAATGTGCACAACCAGGTACGTTTTAGATAAAAATAAAGAAAATGTATTTTAATGTTAACTAAGTTGAATTTTAATTGATAAACGGTTAACACATGAACGGTAGAAATTGTCCTTTGAATATTCATTTCTAAAACTTTAATCGGAAATCTTAAGTTACTACCTTCTCGATATATATAAATTTTAAAGGTTAATAAGTAATTAAAATGTATGGAATAATTAGCAGTAATTAAAAGATAATTACTCTACACATTGGTGTATTTTCTTCTATTGTAATTTGTCACTGATTAATAAATTGTATGACTTTGTATTTAAAACATTTAAATTCTTATTTCGCAAGTAACCTAGAACGTTACAAACTTTATATTTTCATTTCCCAAGTAACCTAGTTCTACCTTCCGAAGATATCAGAAGACCGTTTACAGAAAGACATTATTATGCCTGGCTGAAACGGAGAACTAGGAGCCCCTGATAAGTAAGGTTAATTAATTTGTTAATTAGTTATTAACACACATTTTGATAAAGCTATGACTATGATGGAATGGTCAGGGTCAGTAACATCGGGAGCTCAGATCTGGTACACAGATGCCTCCAAGTTGGACTTCGGCACTGGAGCGGGGGTGTATTGTAAAAACCCAAGTGTAAAACTAGTTTTTTTCTTGGGGAGGCATACCTCTGTCTTTCAGGCCGAAATATATGCTATAAATGCCGGTCTGGGAGAGATAGCGAGAAGGGGAATACACAGGACCCGGATTGCTATTTTCTCTGACAGTCAGGCAGCAATTAGGGCACTAAACGGACATCTGGTCACCTCGGCCATAGCCAGGGAATGCGAAAATAAACGAGAAGCTCTGGCAAGGCACAATCAAATCAAGATAGGTTGGGTGCCAGGGCATAGGGGAATATTTGGAAATGAAGCCGCGGATGCACTGACCAGAGAGAGGTCTTCAACTCCCCTGATTGGACGGGAGCCGGCGGTAGGTGATTCCAAATCCATGGTCAAGATTACAGTGCGAAGGTGGATGGCTGAAAGACACTGTGAGCACTGGGTCAGGGCTGAAGGAATGAGACACAGAAAGCTAACCCTTACGAAACCTTCCTTGTGGCTGCAGGAGAGTCTTATCTATCTGTCTAGGCAGGAATTGAGGATAGTCACAGGTCTACTCACATCTGTGGACTAAGGAAACATCTGCATAATACGGGTATCTTCAAAGATGAACCAGTGTGCAGGTTGCGGGCAAAACTGGAGATCGCCACACACATCAATTATAGATGTGAAGCACTTGCCGAGAGGCGCTTCAACCTCTTTGGTGATAGCGCAGCTCTGGAAGAGGATGCTTTAGGTAAAACACTAGTCAGGAAACTTCTAAACCTGGTAAGAGGGAAGGGGCTCTTTGACTAGATCAGGGAGGTAAGTACAATATACCTAAGGTAGCGGTGCTTCGGGCAGTTTAAGCCAGCTCCCAAGTTAATAAAAAAAGCAATTACGTATTCACTTAGTTAAGTAGTTTAAATTTAGTTGTTTTCAGTGAATTCATGGTGATTCCATCAAGAAACTTCCTTATCATTTTTTAAAATTATTTCCAAAGCATTTACAATCTATAATGATCATCTAATAATTACATCAAAAGTTAGGAACAAAGCTTAGCTTTTCATTAGGTTATTTTTCAGAAATACTTGTTTCCATTACAGTTTAAAAGACTGATCCAAAACTAAATCTGAAAAATAATTACGTATGTAAATATTCATTACTATTTATTAGGAATATACTGTGGTTGAATTAAATAATAAATACACAAAAACCTCTTAACCACAAACTTTCTTTAATTTACCCTAATGTACATTTCAGTTACAAAGTAACCATCCTCAGAGGGATAACATACAAAGAATGATTAACGCTAGAAAAATACCTTATTTATAATCTACAGAACTAATCACTCCCACTCCGACCGCCGCGGCCACACCTGTTAAACAAGGCTTAGCCACACCCATCGAGTGAAAGCAAGATATCTAACGTCAACGTACTATAATATAAATTAAAAATTGAATTAGAGATAAAATAGTTTTTGATATTTATAGAAAGCCAACATCCAATGATAGATTTATTCCAAACGAATCTAACCATTGTAACCAACACAAATTTGCAGCTTTCAATTCTTTAGTTAATAGGTTGATTAATATTCCTTTGAGCAAAGGACGTTTTGATATTGAATTAGAACATATTAAAAGTACAGCTGAATTTAATGGTTATGAACGTAAAATTATTGATAATATCCTTAGGAAGCAAAAGATTAGGATCTTTAGGAAGAAATTAACAACATTGCCTTTGGAAACTAAAGAAGAAAGCTGTTATATTAGTTTACCATTTGACAAAGTTTTAACCAAAGGGTTGGAGGGAATTTTTAAGAATGTTAAATAGAGAGTTGCGTATAAAAATCATAATAACCTTAAAAATTTATTAGATAATGCAAAAGATAAAGTAGAAACACTTGATAAATCAGGGATTTACCAAGATAACTGTAAGGATTGTGATAAAATGTATATTGGGCAGACAAGACGAAAAGTATTAACTAGATTTAAGGAACATATTAGGGATATTAAATACCAAAGATCTGATAAGTCTAATATTGCTGCCCATATTTTAGAGACCAATCACAATCTAGATGTTAATAATGTCAAGTTAATTAAGAATGTTAGAACTAATAAGTTATTACGTAGTTTTGAAAGTTTAAAAATTAGTAAACATAAACCTGAGAATTTATTAAATTCAATTTTATATTCATTTGTTAAATAGGATTACGATTTTTATATTAAATTTTGTGTTGGTTATAATTTCAAAAAACAATTTTAATTATGTTTTTATTGTATTTTTAATTTATATTTTAGTACGTTGACGTTAGATATCTTCTTTTCACTTGATGGGCGTGGCTAAGCCTTGTTTAACAGGTGTGGCCGCGGCGGTCGGAGTGGGAGTGACTAGTTCTGTAGATTATAAATAAGGTATTTTTCTAGCGTTAATCAGTCTTTGTATGTTATCCCTCTGAGGATGGTTACTTTGTAAATGAAATGTACATTAGGGTAAATTAAAGAAAGTTTGTGGTTAAGAGGTTTTTGTGTATTTATTATTAAATTCAACCACAGTATATTCCTAATAAATAGTAACAGTATGGCTTCTCGGTTTCAGGAATATATATGATTCCAAAAGTTGAATTTGAGAGTCAAGTTTTTGTTAGAAGACATTAAATTTCTTAAAAAATGTAGAAAGTTTAGTGTGTTTCCGAAATTTATTTCCGGAATTAATATTAAATTGAAGAATTCTAGAACTGATAAAGTTTTATTATTTGCGAAAAAGAAATGGTTAGATTTGGAGATTAAATTTTTGTATGGCAAATTAAGTAATACAGAACTGGAGTTGTATGATTTACATTTGAAATTAGGAAAAGAAAATTATAATGATTGGGATGAATTTGGCAGAAAGGTTTATATTGTAAATGAACATAAACTTGAGAACAAGGTTAGAACATTAGATAGTAAATTTAGTGATTTAACCAAAAAGGTGGCAGTTGGTTATAAAGGTTGTACTACCGTTGATCAGAATTCTAAGTTAATTAAAAACGAGACTGATATCGCTTTCTCCCAGAAGGAGTTGTGCATGTTAGGTAAAGGGTTAAAGTTTTCCGTTTCTAATAATATCAAAAATAACTTAGAAGAATTAGTGGCACACGTTGAAAGTGGTATATCCTCATTACATGAAACTAGCAAGAACTATGTTAGGAAGGCTTGTAAAATCAAGATTGAAGAAAATTTGGAGTTTCTAAGAAGAAAGAAGATGTCTACTGGATCCAACCACGAGTTAAGTTTAATAAAACCGTTAAAAGGAAAAGATTGTTATCACCTCAAAGCTGACAAGAGTAACACTCTTTTTGTTTTGAAAAAGGAAGGTTATAATAATAGAGTTAACAATTTGTTAGAAACGGGACCTTATAATAAATTGTCAAAAAATCCGTGAAATAAATTTGTTAAAGAAACAGTAAACGTTATAAAGGAATGTAATTTAGTCATTTCAAAGAAAGATGTCTTTAAATTTCATGTTTCTAATCCTGTTTTACCTAGGTTGTACTGTCTCCCAAAAATACATAAAGTAGGCGATGGCGTGAGGCCAATTGTGTCGGGGATTGATTCACCAACCTATATGTTATCTAAATGGTTAGTTAAAGAATTCAGTTTTTTTTAAATGTAAGTTGGCATCATTTTCGGTTAAGAAAACACTTGATTTTGTAGAGACGTTTAAGAATATTAGATAAACAGATGAAGAAATTTTAGTTTCTTTTGATGTTTATTCTCTGTTTCCAAGTATTCCGGTAACGGAAACTTTAAATTTATTAAAAGAGTTTTTAATTGAGAATGATGTCGATATTGAGAGAGTTGACCAATATGTAAAATTAACTAATTGTTGTATGAATAATAATTATTTTCAATTTAATAATAATTTTTATAAACAAAAAGATGGTACAACAATGGGAAACAGCCTATCACCTTCTTTAGCAGAACTCTTTATTTGTCATTTTGAATTAGGATTGAAAAAGAAACTTAAATATTTTCCTCGTGTCTGGATAAGATACGTTGATGATATTTTGGCTATATTTAATATTAAAGAATTTCAAATAGATCCATTTCTAAGGATCATCAATGATCAACATCCTAATATTATATTTACCTCTGAAATTGAAAGGGATAAACGTTCACCGTTTCTTGATGTTTATTGTATTAGAAATAGAGATAAAATAGTTTTTGATATTTATAGAAAGCCAACATCCAATGATAGATTTATTCCAAACAAATCTAACCATTGTAACCAACACAAATTTGCAGCTTTCAATTCTTTAGTTAATAGGTTGATTAATATTCCTTTGAGCAAATGACGTTTTGATACTGAATTAGAACATATTAAAAGTACACCTGAATTTAATGATTAAGACCGTAAAATTATTGATAATATACTTAGGAAGCAAAAGATTAGGATCTTTAGGAAGAAATTAACAACATTACCTTTGGAAACTAAAGAAGAAAGCCGTTTTATTAGTTTACCATTTGACAAAGTTTTAACCAAAGGGTTGGAGGGAATTTTTAAGAATGTTAAATAGAGAGTTGCGTATAAAAATCATAATAACCTTAAAAATTTATTAGGTAATGCAAAAGATAAAGTAGAAACACTTGATAAATCAGGGATTTACCAAGATAACTGTAAGGATTGTGATAAAATGTATATTGGGCAGACAAGACGAAAAGTATTAACTAGATTTAAGGAACATATTAGGGATATTAAATACCAAAGATCTGATAAGTCTAATATTGCTGCCCATATTTTAGAGACCAATCACAATCTAGATGTTAATAATGTCAAGTTAATTAAGAATGTTAGAACTAATAAGTTATTACATAGTTTTGAAAGTTTAAAAATTAGTAAACATAAACCTGAGAATTTATTAAATTCTGATAGAGGTCCTATTCCTAATTCAATTTTATATTCATTTGTTAAATAGGATTACGATTTTTATATTAAATTTTGTGTTTGTTATAATTTCAAAAAACAATTTTAATTATGTTTTTATTGTATTTTTAATTTATATTTTAGTACGTTGACGTTAGATATCTTGCTTTCACTCGATGTGCGTGGCTAAGCCTTGTTTAACAGGTGTTGCCGCTTCGGTCGGAGTGGGAGTGACTAGTTCTGTAGATTATAAATAAGGTATTTTTCTAGCGTTAATCAGTCTTTGTATGTTATCCCTCTGAGGATGGTTACTTTGTAACTGAAATGTACATTAGGGTAAATTAAAGAAAGTTTGTAGTTAAGAGGTTTTTGTGTATTTATTATGTAAATACTCCTTTAAGTATATGTTACTCGTATACACTTATCTATTGAACGCCAGTAGTAGTTGCGATAGATTGGCGCGCACCACCCCTAACTCGGCCGCTACGTAACCTAGGACTATAGGGGTAGTTTTGGATGATGCTCAAGGTCATCCCGGCCGTGACCCTAGACCAAGGGGTGGTTTCGACCACGTTCAGGGGGTAGGGGGTAGTTTTTCGAAAAAAAAAAAAAAAAATCGGCCGCTACGTAACCTAGGACTATAGGGGTAGTTTTGGATGATGCGGGCGGACGTCGCGACCCTGATCCAAGCCTCAGGGGTGGTTTTGAACACGTCCAGAGGGGTGGGGGGTAGTTTTTCGAAAAAAAAATAAATTCCAGCCAACTAACCTAAGCTAGCCAAATTGGATCAAACCTAACCTAACCTACGTGTTGGGGGTGACCTCGGCCACGTTCAGGACCATACGCGGGGGATGCTCCGGGGGTGGATTGGGGGTGGGGGGTAGTTTTCGAAAACATTTTGGAAAATCGTGTCCTGACCGACAGGGTGAGTTTAGGGTCTAATACGGGCTGCTGAGGGGTACTTTTAACTAGGGGTAGTTTTTACAAAAAATACGAAATTGCCGAAAATCGATCGGTTGGATCAACAGACAGTACGGGATACGTGTAGAGGCCCTTTGGACCGTTGCGGGGGCTGTTTCACCAAGGGGTAGTTTTTACAAAAAATATGAAATTGCCGAAAATCGACCGGTTTGATCGAAAGACCGTACGGGATATGTGTCCATTATGGTAGGCTGTGTGGGTGGGATCACCGGTTTTCAGATTGTCAAAAATAATCGGGGTCCTAGGTAAAATCCACCCGGGCTTTAGTTAAAGCCGCCAAGGTAGAGCCAATATGGAGCACGCACTCGGTTAAAGCCAACCCGAGCCTAGCCACCCAGCAGCTAGGCGTTAGGTAAAGCTAACACGGAGCTAGCCCTCGGGTAAAGCCATATCAAGGCCGACCCTTAGGTAAAGTAACCCCGGAATAGCTCCGGTGGTGGGGGTAACTTTGGAAAGATTTAACGGTTATCTGATGACGTATCAGCGCTTGAGCGAGTCTAGGCAAGTAGTAGGTTCACCCTAACTATAGTGGTCTACCCCAAACAATTTTGATGATGAGGGGCCCAGGGGTATATGATTGGCAAACCCAAAATTTGTCTATGCTACTAAAATAATAAACAATGCAGTCAGCCTTTAAGTAAAGCTACACAAGAGCAGGGCTAGGACGGTTGCTATATCAACTACCAAGAGAAATACCTCCACCAAGTCTTAGGTAAAGCTATCTGTGGAGCAGGGCCACAGGTAAAACCATCCCTTATGCCAAACCATAGGTAAAGCCATCCAGGTGTTGGACCTTCGGTAAAGTCACACCAGGAGTCGTGCTAGAGGTAAAGCCCCCAGGAGCTAGGCCTTAGGTATAGCTAACCCGAAGCCTGCCCTTAAGTAAAGCCACCAGGGTGTCAGACCTCCGTTAAAGTAACCGCGGACTCGGGCTTGAGGTAAAGCTGCCTAGGAGTCAGCCCTTAGGTAACGCCGGCCTGGAGTCTGGCCATAGGTAAAGACACCGTCGAGTCAGGTCGTAGGTAAAGCTACCATGGAGTAGGGGCCTAGGTAAAGCTACCATGGAGTTAGACCATAGGTAAAGCAAACACGGAGCAAGGACTCAGGTAAAAGCCATCTCGAGGCCAGCCGATAGGTAAAGTAACCCCGGATTCAGGCATCAAGTGGGGGTGGTTATCAAATAATATATGAAATTACCAAAAAATGATCGGTTAGATCAAACGACCAACGACCTACATAGACTTCAAATAGTTAACAAGTTGAATCGACCAATCACAACGCAGGGGCCCGGTAGGCCTACGTAAACGGTCAATGTAAGACGAGAAGGCCTATATAACGTGTTAAACGAATATATATGACAGCCCACATAATGTGTTAAACAAATATGCAAGCCTACATACATACTATGCTAGGCCTACATACATGAATCCCTAAATGCGCCTACTATGTCGGTAAATCACTGGCCACAGCCTATATGAACAGAGATAGTTTCACCTCATATATCAGGTAGAACCTGGCAATCGTATAATATGGGAAGTACTATAAGGTACATCTACCAATGCATAACCTATCAAGCCCATGACGGTCAACAAATATTACAATATAATTAAAAAAAGTTACGCAACCTATATATACATACAGTGCTAAGCCAACATTCAGGCATATATACTTTGTTAAACCAGCATGCAATATACTCTAAATAGCCATAACGGTGTTAAACCAATATGCAGGTTAACCTATATACATCCTGTATTAGGCAAATATCCCCGTTACCCGCATAGGCCTATGTTAAGCCAGGATGAATGATAGCTTATATAGTGTGTTAAACAAATATGCTTGTAAACCTACATAAATAATATGCTAAGCCTACATACTGTGCTAAACAGATATGCGTGTAAACCTACATAAATACTATGCTAACCAGCATGGATGCTATCCTACATAAGCTTATATACTATGTTAAACCAGCACGCAATATACTCTAAATAGCCATATATACGCTGTTAAACAAATATGCGTGTAAACCCACATAAATGCGCCAAGCCAATATCCGTGCTATCATAGATAGGCGTATATACTATGTTAGGCCTACATATCGCGTTAAACAAACATGTGTAAGCCACCATACATATTATGCTAAGCCGACAAGGGCCTACAAATTGTAACACATTATATCCACTGCATAGTTTAGCTAAACGGCTATCACGCACTATCCTACAAATTACCACATAATACCTGATACATAGCTTGGCTAATCATTAACACATAGTATGACCCAACACATAATATCCGGTGCATAGCCTCGCTAAATAAGCATAAACCCCCCAAAATTGGCTTATCAATTATGTATGGTCTAGATATAGTCACACATGTCATTTCAAAAGTCAGCTGGAAAGAAACACTAGCCTGGTATATACTATGTTAAACCAGCATGCAATATACTCTAAATAGCCATATATACGCTGTTAAACAAATATGCGTGTAAACCCACATAAATGAGCCAAGCCAATATCCATGCTATCATAGATAGGCGTATATACTATGTTAGGCCTACATACTGCGTTAAACAAACATGTGTGTAAGCCTGCATACATATTATGCTAAGCCGACAAGGGCCTACAAATTATATCCAATGCATAGTTTAGCTAATGGTTATCACACAGTAGCCTGACTACAACTTGCCCACATAATACCTGATACATAGTTAGACTAATCATTAACACATAGTATCCGATGCATAGCCCGACGATGGGTTAACATATAGCATCCGATAAGTAGCTTGAGAATGCCCCAACACATAATATCCGGTGCATAGCCTCGCTAATGGTTAGTACATAGTAGCCGATGCTGAGCCTGGCTATGGAATATCACATATTATCTGATGTGTAGCCTGACTAATGGTTAACATAGCTAGGCTAATGATTAACATAAAGTACCCAATGCATGGCTTGGGTAATGTATATAGTTAGCCTACATTCTGTGTTATCTATATAAACCTACATACTATGCTAAGCCGGTTATCCATAGACACAAATCTATGGTGATGCAAGAGTAACCAGCACCCTGACAACAGATACCTAGCATGATCATAGCCTACATTGCCTGATAACAGATGCCTAGCCTGACCATAGCCTACATAGCTAGACAAAAGATACATAACTAGACAATAGATACCTAGCCTGACAACAGACACCAATCCTGGAATCAAATACATAGCCCGACAAACGATGCATAGCCCGACAAGGGCTAGCACATAGTATCCGAACCATAGATTGACTAATGGTTAACACATGGTATCCAAAGCATAGCTAGGCTAGTGAATAACTAGTGGTTAGTTTGACTATGGTTAACACACACACAGTATCAAAATGAAAAACTTACGCTAATCAACCAACATCTACACCGAAGTCAAACGGGTTATGGTTAGTGAAGGCACCGGCAAAAGCTTTAAGCCCTAGACATAATTATAGCTATCAACTTTCAAAGGTTGGTCGTATCTCCATCACGGGCATCACTGACCTGTGGTTGTAGAAGTTAGGGGTGGTTTTGGATGATGCAGGCGGTCGATGTGACCTTGATCGTAGCCTTGGGGGAGGGTTCAACCACGTCTAGAGGGGTAGTTTTTAGAAAAAATTATTTTTAACCCACTAACCTAAGCTAGCCAGAGTGCTTCTAACCTAACCTACTGTTGGGTGTTCAACCATGTCTAGAGGGGTAGTTTTTAGAAAAAAATATTTCCAGCCCACTAACCTAAGCTGGCCAGAGTGCTTCTAACCTAACCTACTGTTGGCTGTGGGATAAAGATGAGGATCATCACGCCTTCTGCCATGTACAGAGATATTGTGATGGGTTAGTTAGTGACCCCTCAGTTAGCCTGTGTGATAGGCTAGGCACTGGTAGAGCTATTTACTTAGCTAATGTGACGAGTTATGTGTTGGTAGCTGTGATAAGTAATGCATTGGTAGCCGTCCATACCTTGCTGTTGTCGTAGTTCATGCAGTGGTAGGTTTTCCTTACGGAGCTATTGTCTTAGCACTGATATAGATCTTACGTAAGTATTATCTTGGTCATTGATCGATAACTGTTTTTACGTAGCTGTTGTGATGTTGGTAGCTGTCTTTACGAGGCTAGTGTGATGGTTCATTATTTAGTAGCAGTCAATAACGAGTTAGCCTATGCATCTTTAATTGTCTTTACACAGCTATTATGATAGGGTATGTATTGGCTGTTATCTTTTCGTAGCTATTTTAATGGGGTAGGCATTGTTAGCTGCCTTTACGCAGTTATTGTCTTTACATAGCTATTATGATAGGGTATGTATTGGTTGTTATCTTTTCGTAGCTATTTTAAAGGGGTAGGCATTGTTAGCTGCCTTTACGCAGTTATTGTGTGACAGGTTATGCATAGCTGTTTTTACATAAGTCTTGTGATAGGTTATACAATATTAGCCGTCTGTACGTAGCTATTATGGTAGGGTGAGCAGCGGTAGCTCTTTTTAACGTAACTATTGTGGCTGTCTTTACGAAGATATCGCTTAAGGTCTTAAATTGATAAAGGGCGTTACGTAACCATTGTCTTAGATTATGAGCCGGTAACAGTTTTGACATACCTATTGTGGTAGAGTATAATTTGTTAGCTGTTTTACAGAGATGGTGTCTAAAGTCTCGGTTTGATGGAGAACATACCTGGACATTATGTGTAATGGCCTTGACGGTTTCTGCATAGCTATTTTGGTATGCGTTGATAGCTATAATTATGTCTAGGGCTTAAAGCTTTTGCCGGTGCCTTCACTAACCATAACCCATTTGACTTCGGTGTAGATGTTGGTTGATTAGCGTAAGTTTTTCATTTTGATACTGTGTGTGTGTTAACCATAGTCAAACTAACCACTAGTTATTCACTAGCCTAGCTATGCTTTGGATACCATGTGTTAACCATTAGTCAATCTATGGTTCGGATACTATGTGCTAGCCCTTGTCGGGCTATGCATCGTTTGTCGGGCTATGTATTTGATTCCAGGATTGGTGTCTGTTGTCAGGCTAGGTATCTATTGTCTAGTTATGTATCTTTTGTCTAGCTATGTAGGCTATGGTCAGGCTAGGCATCTGTTATCAGGCAATGTAGGCTATGATCATGCTAGGTATCTGTTGTCAGGGTGCTGGTTACTCTTGCATCACCATAGATTTGTGTCTATGGATAACCGGCTTAGCATAGTATGTAGGTTTATATAGATAACACAGAATGTAGGCTAACTATATACATTACCCAAGCCATGCATTGGGTACTTTATGTTAATCATTAGCCTAGCTATGTTAACCATTAGTCAGGCTACACATCAGATAATATGTGATATTCCATAGCCAGGCTCAGCATCGGCTACTATGTACTAACCATTAGCGAGGCTATGCACCGGATATTATGTGTTGGGGCATTCTCAAGCTACTTATCGGATACTATATGTTAACCCATCGTCGGGCTATGCATCGGATACTATGTGTTAATGATTAGTCTAACTATGTATCAGGTATTATGTGGGCAAGTTGTAGTCAGGCTACTGTGTGATAACCATTAGCTAAACTATGCATTGGATATAATTTGTAGGCCCTTGTCGGCTTAGCATAATATGTATGCAGGCTTACACACATGTTTGTTTAACGCAGTATGTAGGCCTAACATAGTATATACGCCTATCTATGATAGCATGGATATTGGCTTGGCTCATTTATGTGGGTTTACACGCATATTTGTTTAACAGCGTATATATGGCTATTTAGAGTATATTGCATGCTGGTTTAACATAGTATATACCAGGCTAGTGTTTCTTTCCAGCTGACTTTTGAAATGACATGTGTGACTATATCTAGACCATACATAATTGATAAGCCAATTTTGGGGGGTTTATGCTTATTTAGCGAGGCTATGCACCGGATATTATGTGTTGGGTCATACTATGTGTTAATGATTAGCCAAGCTATGTATCAGGTATTATGTGGTAATTTGTAGGATAGTGCGTGATAGCCGTTTAGCTAAACTATGCAGTGGATATAATGTGTTACAATTTGTAGGCCCTTGTCGGCTTAGCATAATATGTATGGTGGCTTACACATGTTTGTTTAACGCGATATGTAGGCCTAACATAGTATATACGCCTATCTATGATAGCACGGATATTGGCTTGGCGCATTTATGTGGGTTTACACGCATATTTGTTTAACAGCGTATATATGGCTATTTAGAGTATATTGCGTGCTGGTTTAACATAGTATATAAGCTTATGTAGGATAGCATCCATGCTGGTTAGCATAGTATTTATGTAGGTTTACACGCATATCTGTTTAGCACAGTATGTAGGCTTAGCATATTATTTATGTAGGTTTACAAGCATATTTGTTTAACACACTATATAAGCTATCATTCATCCTGGCTTAACATAGGCCTATGCGGGTAACGGGGATATTTGCCTAATACAGGATGTATATAGGTTAACCTGCATATTGGTTTAACACCGTTATGGCTATTTAGAGTATATTGCGTGCTGGTTTAACAAAGTATATATGCCTGAATGTTTGCTTAGCACTGTATGTATATATAGGTTGCGTAACTTTTTTTAATTATATTGTAATATTTGTTGACCGTCATGGGCTTGATAGGTTATGCATTGGTAGATGTACCTTATAGTACTTCCCATATTATACGATTGCCAGGTTCTACCTGATATATGAGGTGAAACTATCTCTGTTCATATAGGCTGTGGCCAGTGATTTACCGACATAGTAGGCGCATTTAGGGATTCATGTATGTAGGCCTAGCATAGTATGTATGTAGGCTTGCATATTTGTTTAACACATTATGTGGGCTGTCATATATATTGGTTTAACACGTTATATAGGCCTTCTCGTCTTACATTGACCGTTTACGTAGGCCTACCGGGCCCCTGTGTTGTGATTGGTCGATTCAACTTGTTAACTATTTGAAGTCTATGTAGGTCGTTGGTCGTTTGATCTAACCGATCATTTTTTGGTAATTTCATATATTATTTGATAACCACCCCCACTTGATGCCTGAATCCGGGGTTACTTTACCTATCGGCTGGCCTCGAGATGGCTTTTACCTGAGTCCTTGCTCCGTGTTTGCTTTACCTATGGTCTAACTCCATGGTAGCTTTACCTAGGCCCCTACTCCATGGTAGCTTTACCTACGACCTGACTCGACGGTGTCTTTACCTATGGCCAGACTCCAGGCCGGCGTTACCTAAGGGCTGACTCTTAGGCAGCTTTACCTCAAGCCCGAGTCCGCGGTTACTTTAACGGAGGTCTGACACCCTGGTGGCTTTACTTAAGGGCAGGCTTCGGGTTGGCTATACCTAAGGCCTAGCTCCTGGGGGCTTTACCTCTAGCACGACTCCTGGTGTGACTTTACCGAAGGTCCAACACCTGGATGGCTTTACCTATGGTTTGGCATAAGGGATGGTTTTACCTGTGGCCCTGCTCCACAGATAGCTTTACCTAAGACTTGGTGGAGGTATTTCTCTTGGTAGTTGATATAGCAACCGTCCTAGCCCTGCTCTTGTGTAGCTTTACTTAAAGGCTGACTGCATTGTTTATTATTTTAGTAGCATAGACAAATTTTGGGTTTGCCAATCACATACCCCTGGGCCCCTCATCATCAAAATTGTTTGGGGTAGACCACTATAGTTAGGGTGAACCTACTACTTGCCTAGACTCGCTCAAGCGCTGATACGTCATCAGATAACCGTTAAATCTTTCCAAAGTTACCCCCACCACCGGAGCTATTCCGGGGTTACTTTACCTAAGGGTCGGCCTTGATATGGCTTTACCCGAGGGCTAGCTCCGTGTTAGCTTTACCTAACGCCTAGCTGCTGGGTGGCTAGGCTCGGGTTGGCTTTAACCGAGTGCGTGCTCCATATTGGCTCTACCTTAGCGGCTTTAACTAAAGCCCGGGTGGATTTTACCTAGGACCCCGATTATTTTTGACAATCTGAAAACCGGTGATCCCACCCACACAGCCTACCATAATGGACACATATCCCGTACGGTCTTTCGATCAAACCGGTCGATTTTCGGCAATTTCATGTTTTTTGTAAAAACTACCCCTTGGTGAAACAGCCCCCGCAACGGTCCAAAAGGGCCTCTACACGTATCCCGTACTGTCTGTTGATCCAACCGATCGATTTTCGGCAATTTCGTATTTTTTGTAAAAACTACCCCTAGGTAAAACTACCCCTCAGCAGCCCGTATTAGACCCTAAACTCACCTTGTCGGTCAGGACACGATTTTCCAAAATTTTTTCGAAAACTACCCCCCACCCCCAATCCAACCCCGGAGCATCCCCCGCGTATGGTCCTGAACGTGGCCGAGGTCACCCCCAACACGTAGGTTAGGTTAGGTTTGATCCAATTTGGCTAGCTTAGGTTAGTTGGCTGGAATTTATTTTTTTTTCGAAAAACTACCCCCCACCCCTCTGGACGTGTTCAAAACCACCCCTGAGGCTTGGATCAGGGTCGCGACGTCCGCCCGCATCATCCGAAACTACCCCTATAGTCCTAGGTTACGTAGCGGCCGATTTTTTTTTTTTTTTTTCGAAAAACCACCCCCTACCCCCTGAACGTGGTCGAAACCACCCCTTGGTCTAGGGTCACGGCCGGGATGACCTTGAGCATCATCCAAAACTACCCCTATAGTCCTAGGTTACGTAGCGGCCGAGTTAGGGGTGGTGCGCGCCAATCTATCGCAACTACTACTAACGCCCACGTTAAATTAGCAACTGTTTTATTGAAACAACCTCTACAGCTTTAAGGCAATGGTTTTATTTAAATTTATTCTCTTTCTTTTGTTTGGGTTTTATATATTCGGATTCTATTATTCGTTATTCTAAACAAAACCTACACAATGAGGTATTCCTAATTTAGATTAGGAAATATAGTGTTAGATATTAATTTTAAGAAATAAAATTGTTGAACAAAATAGGAAATATTTTTCTGTTTTTTTTTCTTCATCCTATCCACTATACTCCCCGATCTTCTCACAGTGTATATCGTTGTATATTTCGTCCTTAGGCCTATAAGTCTTAGTTTGCTGCCCACATTGTGTCTCATGTCACGTCATTCCTTAATTAATACTCTCTCTATTTTAAACATTTCTTTTTATTCAGCCAACCTACTAAAAACTATATTTATTAATTAAGATTAGGATTTGAAAACATCTTTTTTTAAGGAATTATGAATGGTTATGTTACATAGACAAGACAATAGTATATCCATTACCTATCTATTTAACTGAGAGAAACTCAAGCTCTAAAAGCAATAATTAAATACGTAGTGCTATTCCTACGCTTAATACAATACCACCCCCTCGGATGGTATTTGCAAGCATATATTCCCATATCTGGTGAATGGGTTCTTGTCAGTTAACTAACGTAAATAATGTATATGCGCAACCGCAATTCTCTATCTTATACCTCTGCCCTAATATCTATCTGATATTTATATCATATACGTATTTTTTTAGGTATTCTAATCTGAAAATAAAATTATCACTTGAAATCTACATGCGCTTCTGGTAATGAATAGACTTTCATTTATTTTAAAATAAAAATATTTAACATAAAAATGTTATAAATAATATTTGAGCTGGCTTGTGAGTGAAAGTTATAATTAAAGAAAAAAAAATATGATACAACCCACAAATATACAATTTTTTTATTTCAAACGCGTTTCAACAACTAATTTGTCGTCATCCTCAGTGAAGATACACAAATGAAATTAACTAAAGAATGTATATATATATATATATATATATATATATATATATATATATTTTAGTTAATTTCATTTGTGTATCTTCACTGAGGATGACGACAAATTAGTCGCTGAAACGCGTTTGAAATAAAAAAATCGTATATTTGTGAGTTGTACCATATTTTTATTCTTTTTTATAAAAATGTTAGTTTTATCCTTTTGTCTGAGGATCTCCACCGGTATCTTCGATAATTCAATCCAATGGATTGTGACGACTGACTACTAGCAGCCAGAATATTTATAAAGAAAAAGCAATACACATATATTTTATTTAAACTTGAACTAAATTCATATTTGCCCTCCTAAAACAGGTTTACATAATTTTTTTCTATGTTCATCTTGGATACATTTCTAATATTGACTCAATATGCCGGGCTGAGTCCACTATTATCTCCCAACTAGGGCTACGAAAAAAAATCTAAAATACAAATAGACAAACATCAAGATTTTAATCTAACAATTGCATTACTTGTTTAGTTTTAAACATTTATTTCTCCTGAGCTATTAGTAATACAATATTTGTTTGTATTTAGTTAAAAGAAATAATTCGGTATAAAGACGAATCTAAAACATTTATTTAAATTCTTGAAATTTGTACTCCGATATGTTCGGGGAAACTTAAATAATCGCTTTTACATTAGCCCATGACTATCCGGAATTTAAATTTTGTAAATTTATCCTGTAGAAAGTCAAATAGTCTTAAAATAATGTGAAAGTGATTAATAAAGTTTTACCGAACGTTATGGACTAAAACAAGAGTATAACAAAGCAGAACCGGCTGCAGTTCACCGATACAGGACAAATTTACAAAATTTAAAGTTCCGATGGTCATAAACCGAGCGATTAATTTGTTTAAAAGTCTGAAGAAAAGCTCTTCATAATCACAAAGTATATAAATATCAGATATACATCGAATGAGAAATTAAACGTTGTACTTATGTCGTCCCTTAAATGCTTTAATAGTATATAAATAACTACCTTTACAATATCCAATTAGGGATGTAGAAATATATATTAATAATTAATTTTAAAATAAAGGTCTGAGTTTTCAAGTCGTATATTATTTTTATAATTATGTAATCCATATTCGACGATTTATGTTTGGAGTTGGGTATTACTGTTTTTTTTTTTTTTTTTTTTTTTTTTTTTTTAAACTTGGGAGTGGGTTTGAATTGCCCGAAGCACTGCTACCTTAAGGTATATTGTACTTACCTCCCTGATCTAGTCAAATAACCCCTACCTTCTTACCAGGTTTAGGAGTTTTCTGACTAGAGTTTTACCTTCAGCATCCACCAAAGCCGTTCCATCACCAAAGAGGTTGAAGCGCCTCTCAGCAAGAACTTCACATCTGTAAATAATGTGTGTGGCAGTCTCCAGTTCCTACCCGCATAATCTGCACACTGGTTCACCTTTGTAGCCCATTTTATGCAAATGTATCCTTAGTCCACAGTGACCCGTGAGTAGACCTGTGACTATCCTCAATTCCTGCCTAGACAGATAGATGAGACTCTTCTGCAGCCCCAAGGAAGGTTTCCTAAGGGTTAGCTTACTGTGCCTCATCCCTTCGGCCCTTATCCAGTGCTCACAGTGTCTTTCAGCCATCCACATTCGCACTGTCATCTTGACCATGGATTTGGAAATACCTATCCGGTCCAATCAGGGGAGTCGAAGACCCCTCCCTGGCCAGCGCATCTGCGGCTTCATTTCCAAGTATTCCCCTATGCCCTGGCACCCAACCTAACTTGATTTGATTGTGCCTTGCCAGAGCTTGTAGGTTAATTAAGCACTCCCTGACTATGGCTGTGGTGACCACGTGTCCGTTTAGTGCCTTAATTGCTGCCTGACTGTCGGAGAAAACAGCAATCCGGGTCCCGTGTGTTTCCCTTCTCGCTAACTCTCCCAGACAGGCATTTATAGCATATACTTCGGCCTGAAAGACAGAGGTATGCCTCCCCAAGGAAAAAAATAGTTCTACCCTTGGGTTTTTACAATACACCCCCGCTCCAGTGCCGAAGTCCATCTTGGAGCCATCTGTGTACCAGATCTGAGCTCCCGATGTTAATGTCCCCGACCATTCCATCATAGTTTGGTGGACCTGGTCAGGTGCAAACATTCGAGTAATGTGGTCGCTGCCCATTTCCAAGACGGGTCCTTTGACCACGCACTCGATACTCATATGTCCCGAGACATCTGGGTGGTTAGCCCAGTTGCTCTTGTTGCGCAATCTCCATGCCGCCAGCCTCGCCTCTCCCCTAAGATCAAGCTCAAGGGAAGGGAGGTTAAGCATTACTTCCATTGCTGCACCTGGTGTAGTTGACATCGTTCCCAGTGTGCACAGACAGGCCAATCTCTGGATAGAGCTCAGTTTCGCTCTTGTCTGTACCTGGTTAGCCTTTGTCCACCACACCAGAGCTCCATAGGTAATCATAGGTCTTATCACCCTCAGTTACATCCAGTGCATCATTGATGGGTTCAGTCCCCATTTCTTACCCACCATTCTTCTCACAGTCATCAGTGCCCTTTTGGCCCTGTTAACTGTCCTCTCAAGATGTGGGTTCCAGGTGAGTTTCCTGTCCAGAGTAACTCCCAGGTACCTCACTTCCCCTACAAACTCAAGGTATTCACCAAACAAGCGGGGCATCGTGGTCGTCAGATCTTTTCGCTGTCTGGTGAAGTTAATGAGAGCAGTCTTTTTTGGATTTACCCTAAGGTTCTCCTTTTTACACCACTCTTCAATCAGTCGTAGAGGATTTCTGATTACCTCAAGGACTGTATCAGGGAATCTGCCCAGGATCAGAACAACTATGTCGTCCTCATATCCTAGACAGACGTACCCCTGTTCATTCAGGAGTTCAATAAGGTTGTCAACCACTAGGCACCACAACAGAGGAGAGAGAACCCCCCCTGTCACAGCCCAGACTTGTCTCCACCCTTCTGACTTCCCCTGCCACCTCTGCAGAAATGCTTCTGTTTGTTAACATGGAACTTATCCAACCATAAGTGGTTGCATCCACTCCATGACGTCTTGCACCGCCTACCATCGTCTCCAATGAGGGGTTATTGAAAGCCCCTTCAATGTCGAGGAAGGCACCTATGGCACAACCTTTCTTGGCGATCATTTGCTCAATCCTACCAACCACTTGATGGAGAGCTCCCTCGCAGGATTTCCCCGGTTGATAAGCATACTGGTTCCAATGCAGTGGTTTTATGACCAAAGCACCCTCCCTAATATGCCTATCAACCAGTTTTTCAAGTCCCTTAAGAACAAAGGACATGAGTGTAATAGGTCTGTATCCTTTCCCTTCCGATTGGTCACCGGTGGGCTTAGGTATAAAGACCACCTTACTAGATTTCCAGGCTGCCGGCACATGCCCTAGAGCAATGCTTAGCCTGTATAATTTAGTAAGTACCAGTACCAGCAAATCCATTCCCTGCTGCAGCAGCACAGGATAGATCCCATCTGGTCCTGGAGATTTGTAGGGTTTAAATGTGCCAATAGCCCATCTTACCCTTTGTGGAGTTACTATCCTCCTTGCCATTTCCCAGTCCTCCCTCTTACCACGTCTTGTAAGACGAGTTTGGCAACTGGTTCAGTGTCTGCTCCCCCAAGTTTCCTCAGAGTACTGGAAGGGAAATGTGTTCTGATTAATTCTTCCACAGTTTCCCCTGCAGTTTTTGTTATATTTCCCAGTGGGGTTCTTAGCATCCTCTCCGGGTTAACTGGCTCCTTAGAGAGCACTTTATGCAGTCGTGCCCCTTCCCGAGTTTTGTCAATCTCTTGACAAAACTCCTTCCAGGACTTCCTGCGTGCTTCTCTAATTGCCCTGTTGTATTCGGTTAGTGTTTTCCTATACTGGTCCCACTCCCCGTTCTTTTTTGCTCTATTAAAGAGTCTCCTGGTGGTCTCCTCTGATTTAAGACTAGTAAATTCTTAGAGCTAAGATAAGCTTAAAGTTCCTCACCTCTAGTGTTGGTACCTGTACTTCCCCACGAAGTGTGATGGGAGTTAGCATCCATCCCCACCAGCAGCTCCTCATCCACAGCCCCGCAGTGCTCGACCAGCCTCCTCAGTTCTTGTGTTGGTAGAGCCCCCACGTAGTCAAAGGGGAGATATGCCGAGGCAAAACCTCTTCATCCTCCCCTCCTCCCGCAGCTCCACCGTCACTGCTATTAAGTCCCTGCAGCAGAAGTCCGTTAGTACAAAAGCACTCAACCCCCTCCTAACCAGGATACACGTCCTGGGAACACCGGAGTCCTTATCGTATAACAACGTACCTCCAGATGTCGCCAGCCCGCATATTCGTCCTCCAGAAATCCATGGCTCCTGGATGAGAACCAAGTCCACCTCTCCCCTGCCCAGCATCCTACACACGACAGCACTCGCCGCCCTGCTATGCTGTAGGTTCACTTGGAGGATCTTGATCATTGTTCTGCTTAATTTGCAGCCGCCTGGGTCCACAGAGCAGCCCCAGGACTAGACAGCGTGTTCAACTCTACAGCCACTTCACCGGTTTCTGCAGTCGGCAGCTTGAAAGCCGCCCCCGCACCCCCAGTGATGGTTGCCGTTTACACATCTGCTACAGACTCACGGTTTGCCGTCTCATTGGCTCCCGCTGTCTGTGCAGTCTCGAAATCAATTCTTTTACTTACTTGGTCCATTAACGTCCCACGAGTATGGGGGAAATAACGGTCGACCAGGGCAGAGCCCCCACTGCCCTGGCAAGACAACATACAATGAGGTATTGTCTGGTTCCTCAAGGGGATCGTGTGCAACTGCATTTTATACCCTGCAGTCATTCATCCTTCGGCACGATGCCTTCCACCTTGGATTGGGTATTCAGTTACTGACCTTGAAGCACACCCCAAGTTCAGGACATTATTAACTCTTGCTCATGGAGCGAACTGCCTGCTTTACTCTCCTTTTTACAACTGTGTCGTTAGGGTAGTTTCCCGCCCATACTACTGTCGCATTGCCCTTGGTTCACCTGGGAGGTGAGAGTAGCATGGTGAGGACTTAATTCCCAACTACCCCAGTCTCCCCAGTCAGAGCAGTTATTTCTACCACCCCCAACCGGTTGACTGACGAGGAGGGATAATTCCTCACCTTTGAACCATAGCCTTGGTCCAGGCCTGCATATTCAGAAACCTTCCGGAATCCTTATTCACAGGTAACCTACATTTCTGTAGGCCGTCCCACTATCCGCCACCTGTGGACCCGCCCGGTTGCTCAGGCCAGCTTGCCGGTTTTTTTTTTGTTACAAACTGTTAGTTTCCAATCAGAACTTTGCAACATATTGGATGCACCATTTAAATCAACATTTCAATAAATATTCTACCAAAACACAATCCTTTTGTTGAGGTAATTAAACATACCATTGTATGTGTATTTCTAATGCTGTTTAATAATATATTTTCAAGCGTTCTTTATTTGACATAAAGACTATGGTGGCATAACCTAGCATCAAAGTGCAAATTAGATGTAAAACCTATTTCCGTTTTAGTTTAGTGTTTCGCTTGGTACCTGGTAGAAAATATTTCTATTACAAGAAAACCAAGTATTATTAGTAATTTCGACAATATTATGTTGACATTATGTAATTTATGATAAGTAAATTATCTAATCAATGTGTTTTTATTTCTTTTTTTTAATAATAATTATTTAGAAAATTATAAACACCAGGTTTATGTTTAATACCATTCTGTTAGCGAAAATAAACGTCCACGTCAGAGAAACAAAAATAATTATTATTGATTTTTTAATAAATTTTATTATAGTTAATACTTAGTCTAATACATAAGTGATAAAGCTATTTCATATTATTAGATATATTGAGTTTAATTCTTTCTGTACAAAGTACATTAATAAAACAACCTTAATTACAGAACAAAGAATTATGTTCCATTAAACATTTAATTTACAATATTTAAATAATCTTCAAATCTTATGGGTCATTTCCTTCAAACGATTGGTACAAATAATATCTCGTTTTTATTGAAAATAATTATAATTTATGTTATCTAAATCCATAAGAAAGTGATACGTTTCAGTTAAAGTTTAGGCCAATTGCAACCGTCAACGTCCATTGACTAATGGAGAGAAACTTTTAACAAGTATTATTTTATATTTTTGTGAATAATAATTTTTTACAATTACCAATTACAATTGAGTTGTTTTTTTCCATTTTAAAGTTTCGAAAATCTATAGGAAAAAATAACGGCAGGAATAGAAAAAATAGTCTAGACTATAATCCTCTCTTCAATCTAGTTTGTTCTTCATTGTTGCATCCTTCGTTTATAACAAACTTTCAATCAAATACTTTATTAGTAAGAGAGATCCACTTGAAAATATTTTGTACTAATTAGGCCTTAGTATTTATTGTATATTCAAATAAAAATACTTTCCTATTGAATAGAAAACATTGTTTTCAGTACACATTGTACGTTTTACTTCTTTTTAAATAGGTAAAATATTTCCTCTCTTTCATCCTAATAAATATTAGTAGTGGAAAAATACAAATAATAATGACTTTTTTATTCTGAAGTATTAACATCATCTTGTTATATGTATTTACTTTTAAAGTGTAAGTATAGACCATAGTGATAAGTGTTTGTTCTAAAATCGTTGGTATATGTTTTCCACTTCATGGGAAATAAAATGATCATTGGGAAAATATTACGTAAAGCGCTTAGGGAGAAAATAAGGTTTGAAGGCAGAGAAACAGCTCACAAGGCTTTTCCAAACTTGAAGTACCAAGAACAGGACTAACATAATGAGGGGAAATCAAACCGGAATGTCTGAGACGAAATAACTTCAAACAGAAATAAAAACGGTATTAGACTGGCTTCAAACTCCCAGAAAAATATAATAATGGCAATGAATTTAAACAGGCCTTTTAAGTGGAGTCCCCTCTAGCACGTCCCATTAGTTTGAATGTATGATTATGTAATTCAAAGGGGAAAATGTATTTTTGTCAATTGTTTGTCTCTAAAAAATATATATAGCTTTTCTGCTATTGAAATTAGTTGCGGATGAACTCTCTATAATTTAAATAATTTCTATTTTGTTATTGAATAAGGGTTACCAATATATATATATATATATATATATATATATATATATATATATATATATATATATATAAATATATATATATAAATATCGCAATATGTTTTCTTGTGTATTAATAAAGAACAAAGTCAAAATACAAATGCAAGAATATACAATATAATTCTTGTATTTGTATTTTGACTTTGTTCTTTATATATATATATACGAGTATATGTAGAATATCAAATATGTTTTCCTGTTATTTTCTTAGATTAAATAATATACACTAATTACAGGAATAATTTAATAGTGTATATTCAATAAATTATTCCTCTAATTAGTGTATATTATTTAATCTTAAATATATATATATATATATACTACATTTTCTTGTTTAATACCTTTTGATATAAATTAATAAATATTCTTGTATTTGAATAACCTATGTTGGTTTAAAATATATATATATATATATATATATATATATATATATATATATATATATATATATATATATCGTAATATTTTTTTTTATTTAATTTTATAATTTTTTGAATAATGTTTAATATATTTCTTTATAATATCACACAATTTAATAATACTAATCTTTAGGAAATAGTAAATTGCTGAGCGCCAGTTAGAATTACAAAATAATTGTAACCCTAACAGTAAAATATAGATCCCTATTAATTTTATTTTTCGTTACTTACCATTTATAGTAATAAATAAAACACTTTCTTATAATTCGATTATTTTTTATTTAATTTAGTTTTTTTTAAATCTTATTCTAGTTACAATATTTTTTTTTGTACACTTTCTCTATTTCCTAATTTAGTTAAATATCACAAGACTTTTTCGTTAAGGTTATTCGGTGGGTGTTACGACAAATTAAAATGTAGTTTATGCATTAATTATTGTTGTAAAAAAATGATATTTTTTTTAAAAGAAACTCCTAAAGCTATTAATTTTGAATTCACAATATAATAGTTTACAATCTTTTCTTATATTTAATTACTTATCTGGAGTTAAATGTTTTTGTCCAAAACTCTAGCCTTTTAAATTTATTTCTATAAACAAATCTTTCACCACTATTTTTTTATGCTTGAATTCTTCCTTTAAATAAAATTTTGCCCAACCAAGTATTTTGCTTAAAGTTACAATGCAAGCTTCTCTAACAATAATTGTTTTCTTATATTGAAAATTTCTACAGAAAAGGATAAAACTTTTTCCTTTGTTGAAACATCTGTTATTTAACCCATTTATTATTTGATCTTCATGTCCTTACCTGGACAGTTAAGTTTTATCCTCTATGCAATAACTTTTAGATTTTTTACAATTCAACATTTGGAAACCACAGCTGTTTCATAGTTATACTAGCCGCCATCTTGGTTTTAATATTGTATGATTATTTATTTAGGTTATGGCTCCGTTGTTTACATTTTATTATTTTTGTATCCATTTTTAATTTACTTCTTTTTTATTCTGAATTATTGTTATTTATTACTTTTGTGTTTTTATGTAAAAATATTACAATGTCCCCTATTATGAAATTAAAAAAATAAAACTTTATAGGAACAAAATCACTTTCCTAAATCTAAAGTTACTTAAACTGTCACTCACTGTTTATATATTTTATTTTTTTCATTTTAATAATATATTTTCCATTTACTAAGAAAGGTTTATTCAATACAATTAACCAAAAAAAAAAAAAATCAAACTGATTACATCCTCTCCTATCACATATAACAAATCAATTAACAATTATCATAACAAAGTCAATTACATTTTTTTCAATTGTTTTTTCTAAACATTGATTATCAGTGATTAAGTTCTTTCTCTTATTCTATTAACATATTTTTTTACTTATATCTCACAATTCTTTCGTTACAAGTAATTATACATCATTATTAATTAAATCTTGATTCATATATGCATCCATGTCATTCATTCATTCAATAGATTTTTATTTTCGAATGTTTTATTTAGTTCTTGCTACTTTTAGTTTTGTGGTAATAGCCTACTTGTCTCTTATTAAGTATTTCTTTCATAGTTAAGCTCAGATTCTCCTTATTGGTACATAAAAGAACTTTCTTACATATCTCATCATTTTCTTTCATATTATTACGTAGTTCAATTATTACATACATAATACAATTTTATTTTTATTAATTCGACGCCATTCAATTATTTTTAAATTATCCTATTACCTCCTCCTTAAACTCACATAAATTAAATGACATAATTCTATTTACATATTTGCTCCAATCTCCCTTTCAATTCTATAAATTCAATAATTAACCATATTTTATATTTATTTATTTTAGTCAAATCCATCTCTCCCCTCTTAGTTACACCCAGTAGTTTTTTTAGTCTATTATGTATTTATTAATTGGTCATGTCCGGTTTGTCTTGTCAGGTTTGTTCATGCGACATCTCCCTCATATCATAATATATTTTCAATGCAGTTATATAAAATATCCCTTTGCTTCTCACTCTAGCCATAAGTATTCTGGTATGGATTTCTTTTTATCGCGTTTGTGTGAACGAACCTCCTTTCTGGTTCCTTCTGCATATGTGTTTCTACCCTTTGATTCGTAAATTGGACTTAAGGTCTATATTCCCCTCTATATTCAACTGGCCTACTTGGTCTCTTTTGTTCCGGTCCATATAGTCTTCTGTATGTTTTATTTCTCTCTTCTCTATAATTTGTTATATTTCTAGGCCTTTTTTCGAAATTATCCTGTGGCCGATACCAATGTTCCCTATCTCTCACTCTGATATTTACATTTCTCTCAATATCTTCCTCGTTCAACAATCGCTCCATTTCTCTAATATTATTGATGGTTTGCACTCTTCTAACTGCCTGTAATTTTTCATTGAAATGCCTTATTAATCTTCTTACGATCTCCTCCTCAGATGGGGGTGGTGTCGTGTTCCTTAAGATCACAACACTTTCAATAAAATAATCAGCTCACTCCAGTTCCCACTCTATATCTTTCCATCTCAATTCTCTCCTTTTTATCTTCCTGTATCTCCCTGGCCCAATATCTATTCACAAATCTCTCTCTCCATTCTGGGTAGTCACCTATTTCTTCTCTTAGTGACTCCCACCATCCAGCAGCTCCTGCCTCCAATGGCTTGTCTATTATTCCTCTCCAGCTGTCATCTATACTTTCATTCAGGTTGCAATTCATCTTTTGTATCATATATCTTTCGAACCGTTTCAGAAACTCCAATGGATTACAACTCATACCATTGAATTTCGGTACCTCCTCTTGGCATCCACATGATACTTGTATTACCTTTAAGGCTTCGTTCCTATTCCCTCCATCTTTTTCTATTTTTTTACTCGCTCATTTATCTTGTCGACTTTCTCATTCTTCAAATGTTTCCCTCCTATTACCTCTAATATAATTTTATCAATGTTATCTTTATTTTTCTCTACTTGAATTTCAGTTTCCACCCATCTTCGTTCAAGTTTTAAGACTTGGTCTTTATTTTCTTCGATTCTTTTGCATAACTCTTCTTTCATATCCTTATTTTCCTGTAGTAAGTCTTCCCTTGTCGTTTTTACAATTATTCTCATCTCTTCCTGTATTGGTAGTCTCATATTTTCAACTATTTTCTTATTTTCTTCATTTAGGCTTTGAATTTCTTGTCCATTTCCAACCTACTTGAGCCAAATCCTGTGTTCATCTCTTCTTTCATATTATTATTTTTCTTCTTACTCTCTTCAAATTGTCTTCTTACATCTTCTTTCATCTTTTCTTTCATATCGTTATTTTCCTTCTTACTCTCTTTAAATTGTCTACTTATATCTTCTTTCATCTCTTCAATCGTATCTAACCTCTTCATTTCCTTCTTACTCTCTTCAAATTTTCTACTTATATCTTCTTTCATCTCCCTCAGAAAGCTCATCATTCTATCTTCATGTGAGTTCCTGTCCCCATTACTTTCTCTCCTATCATCTCTATTTTCTGATTCTTCCCAAATATCTTCATCTATTTGGGTCTCCACCTCAAAATTTTCTATTGGCCTATCTGTGCCGTTTAACTCAGCTCCTGTTATTACTATACTGTCCCCCTTTTCTATCTCTATCTGTTCACTTTCCTCCGGTTCCATTATTTATAAATATTTTCCCTTAGCTGCCTCTTCTAAATTCTCTTCCTTCATTTTTTTATTCACTTTTCTTAACTCTTCCCCTTTTTTAGTCTCTTTTGCTTTTCCCTACTCTAATTATATGCAGATCTTTTAAAAATGAAACTTAATCATTAACTCAAAATATACCGAAATTACACATTTAATTTTCACTTTTAATAATTACTCCACTTCACTAATGTGATTAATTTGGTCAGCGGTACAGATCCAGAGGGAGAAGGAAACTCCAGAAACGAAGTTCTCGGTGTTACTAAGTTTAGACGATACTTTTGAACGTCTAAACTACAAAGCTACTACAAACTATGAACTCTACTTTAGAGAATGCACCTATTCTAAAATAAATAATTAAATATATATATATAGTAATGCTTTTACATAAAAACACAAAAGTAATAAATAACAATAATTCAGAATATAAAAGAAGTAAATTAAAAATTAATGAAAAAAAAATTAAATGTAAACAATGGAGCCATAACCTAAATAAATAATCATACAATATTAAAACCAAGATGGCGGCTAGTATAATTATGAAACTGATGTTTTCCAAATGTAGAATTGTACAAAATCTAAAAGTTATTGCATACAGGATAAAACATAACTGTCCAGGTAAGGATAAACTTCATTGGTTACGATATTGCCACTGTATGAGAGGGCGATTGAGTGAGTGAATGCTGTGAGGGAGAGGATTGACTGATGTTCGAAAGGGAATGTAAGGGATGGCTGGACCGACTGAAGTCTGGGGGTACGGCGTCCCGCCTAGCCTGGAAAGCGCGGTAAGTCCCAGCCGGCGTCTGGAGGGCTAGACAATGTGGCTTGCATGTATATGTGTGTGTGTGTGTGTGTATGTGTGTGTGTGTGTGTGTGTGTGTTTTGTATTTTAGTCACTACTTACTAGAAACAGTTGGGGACTTTACGACATATTATTATTAATGAAACAATTACTTTACCTTCGCGGCTTTTAAGCGGTTGAAGAGTTTTTATGGCTAGAGGTTTCTTTCAAAATTTATTTTTGTCTTACGAACTATTTCTTTTTTATAACTCTCATTAAAATATTTTATTTCTAATATTGTGAAATTACTGTTTATTATTTACTACGTAACATATAATTTAATACGTAACATATATATGTATTTATTTAATGTTTTAGTATATATCCCATTTACTATATTTATTTTTCATTTCCACCTCACTTTTCTTACATATTTTTCATAATTTTCATATTTTCATATTTTTTTACTGACATGAATTTGTTGAATCTATGTTAACATACTTAAGACTAAGACAGTAACAACATTTAATCCAAAGTTTAACAAATGAAATGAAATTAATTATAAATTACCACAGTTAGTAAAAGAAGGTTCCATTCGTTCTAAACCTTAATTGTGCCCTATTTCTAAGGAATGCTGCTTAAACCGCATTTAACAGAACACGAACTGAATGCAACTATGTCCAGCCAAAACGAACCAATTTAAAGTTGACGTTAAATAGGTTAATTCAACAGTAATTAATCTTTTGAAATAAAAATTTACTTTTTAATACTACTTGCGCTTAATCATAAGTCGTTATTGTAACATAAAAATTGAGGTTAGGAATAGAAATAGAAATTAGGACTGAAAGGTGGGAAGACGGAAAATAATTAGGATAAGTAATCAATCTGGCCTCACGAAAACTAATGTTTGCCCCGTGAATATCAACTAGTAAAAATAAATTTTCAGAGAAGGCACAAACCGAAAAAATTGTATTAAATTGTTATGGTACAGCTTTATTTCAATACTTTACATTATATTGCATTATAAGCTAGTTGAATTCTCGAAATTAAATGATATTTTCGTTCATTTGCAGAAAAACAATCATTATTAGTTTGGCCATGTTCAAATTTATTTTAAAAATTGTAGTTTTAAAGATAATACGAGTATATATACTTTGGTCACGCAATTGTATTGTATAATAGTTATTACCTCTAAATAAGGAGTAACAAATACTACACTCAATAAACAGGTTAAAGATGCAAAGTAGGCAGCTTTAATGGTTTCGATAAATTGAAATTTTTTTCGAATTACATTGAGAAAGTTCAAAATAATTTATTCAATAAAAAATAAGTACATAATACTGTGCATATTTGATAATCTTATAAAGTTAGTTTAAAAAAATTCTTTGCAAACAATAGCAAACATAGCCTATTATTTTATATTATAATATTATATTAAACACATATATTCTTTTTTTCAGATTTGAACGTAAACACTTCTGATTACAAACATCTAATTTCAATTGTTGGGAATAAATTATTATTTCAAAAATATCTATTGTTCAAGTTTCAAAATTTATAATATTTTCATTGTACTAGTTCAAGTATTGCAAAAGTGTGAGCTAAAACTATACATTAATGGAAAACCTGTCGAAATTATGAAATATTATCAAATATTTAGAATAAGTCATAAATTTGATATCGTTAAAAATAATTTATTTTTGTAAAGTTTAAATATTACCTTTGAGGGTGAATATATGCGTAACTAGCTTAATAATTCCTTAAAGGTATTGTTGATCTGAATGAATAAATTATCGTGCTTGAAAATAATAACTTACAAATGTAATAATACACATATTTGTTTTCTTCTAATTTGATTTAATTAAACAGGATCAAATTGTGGAATGCGTCAAGGAGAAAATGACGTTTTTAAGCTGGTAATAAAGATTTGATAAAACGTTTTAAAAGTTAGTCGTATCAAAATAATGACAAAAAATTAGGAGTGATAGTTAAATCTAAACGCCTGTGATTATAACTTTAAACACATTAGAAAACCACAAGTTTCGAATAACTTCAAAGTTATAGATGAATGTAATACAATTTACAACGAGGATATAATTTAACACGTTACTAAGGCTTTGGTTAAAACCCCTGGTTCCAGCAGTTTAGACCGGAGACTTAAGCAGACCTAAAACCACGGCAAGATCTTGTATATTTCAGGCTGAGAAACCGATAATTTCGTTTACAAGATAAAGCCATGCCTCCAAGCACAATTATTAAGCTCCAGCTAAGCTACAGATATAAACCGTCCCTGGGGCGACCATTGACAAAGAGGGCAAAACTGACCGATATCTAAATCTACAAGTCTCGTACAAATGAGGTAAAGTCTGTAGTAGGTCTAGTCACAGCGAGCCACCTTCCCTTTATACCATTTATATTCTTGTTAGTTCAGATAAAGGTTTAATTCGCATCATTTTGAGTACCAACTTTCAATGAACTCAGAACAAAACTGTTTCAATCTAAATTTGTCGTTTTCTTAGCAACATTTTACCAATTGGTTTAGTATTGTTGCATTAATGTAATTTATTTTTAAGAAAGATAATTATAAATAGTATAGTTGTTATAAATGATTTAAAACTGATGGGATAAGTAAACTGTCGTCATAATATCTCATAGATATTGAAAAAGATATGAATTTGAACTCAGGTCACTCACCAGTGATATTAACGTTGAGTGGAAAAACCACCGACTAAGAGATTAGGCCAAAGTCTGTTAACAAAACAACAGTATGGAATAGTTTCAGACAGGAATTACAAGATAAAATTGAACTAAATGTTCAACTGAAGACCAAAGAGCGACTTGACCAAAAATGTGAAAGATTTATAGTGAATATACAAACCAGCATATAATAACCAAACAGACTAATTATACCAATAAAGAGAATTACTATCAAGTAGAAATAGGGTAACTACTTTTAGAAAAATGAAAGTCAAGAGGAAGTTAGCAGTAATCCAGAGATCCAGTTGATTAAACCTTCTTAAGTAACAAAGGTAAAAAGACGAAGAATATCAATAGTCCACAAATAAAGAGGCAAATCCGTAGACTGAAGTAGGGTTCTATAAACTTGTATTTAGATTGTACGCAATGAGGAAACAAACTGTTCCTTTTGGAGAGGCACCAGAGAAATCAACATCCCATATACTTCATTATCTCCAATCAAGAAAGACATTTCAAGTTGGACAAGTAGTGATAGACAAAAAGGTGGACTTAACGCTATGGAGATATTCTAGTTAAATGTAAAGAATAACGTTTATGAATACTGTAATAGTATCAATATAACGTCAGAATCTTTTTAGATTAGACAGTTAGTGTGCGATTGATACGAATAGTGTAAAGCCTGACCTCTAGGTTACGCAGTCTCAGGAGGACTAGTGTGAGTATGGTACGACGTGTTAAGCATGGCGCTCCGGAGTAGGTTGGCCCAGGAGGAATATACGGCTAGTGTAAGCGTGGCAAGGAATGTGTGAAGCCTGACCCTCTATAGTAGGCTTGCCCAGGAGGACTGGACGGAAAGTATGAGTATGGTATATGATGTAGGACTATAACGCACAACCGTACGGAGTAGGCTGGCCCAGGAGGACTACACTGCTAGTGTGAGAGTGATACGAAATGTGTAAGGAAGTTATATTAGATAGTAAAATGCATAAAGTCAGTATTGTGTTAAAGTACTTCTACAAAACTGTTTGATTTAGGGTTGTAATAGTTTGATCTGAAGACTTTGCGACCTAGTTGAAAAGTTTTTGTATTTATTATTTAACCGCATTAACACTTAAATAACCATTATTTACCTTAAACAAAGGGTTCAATCCCTAAGGTTTTTCTATATAAGTTCATAACCTCATTGATGATAAAGCCTCATTGTTTCTGTGATGTAGACAACGTGATGTTTGTAGTAGGTAAGTTAATTTGTTGCTTAATTTGTGTTGTTGCTGTGTTATACATGTTATAAATCCAATTTCATTACAACAAATTTAATCCTATTAAATTATTCGTTTCATTTTAAATTATTTTTGAATAATATTATCAGTACCCTGCTAAGCTTTGCTGTGGCACATTGTTGTTTCTTGGATGAGAAACTATGGACAAAACAACAAGCATACGTTTCATATAAGTATTATTTTGCAATACTACAGAGGCTAAAGCAATGCAGACCTAAGGCTATGTCAGTTTTTTGATTAAAACGTTGCCGGAATCAATCTGATGAGATATGTCTCTCATTTTATCCTGGCTCATCCAAGAAGAAGAATTTCACCTAATTTCTGCATCTGTCAATTGCATAATGCGATCATAAACGCCTGTGTGCTCGCGTAATTTTTTAGAAATGCTGGAGTGAACAATTGGACATTTGACTGGAGGTCACTGGTGTTGTAACTCCAGATGGAGCATTCACAGTTTGGGTGAGTCATGAAATTCCCAAATAACCACTCCCTGCGATATGACTTACGGCGCAGCTTATCACGAGATGATCACTCAAAATGTACCTCGTTTATACTGAATATTTAATTTAGGTAGTATAGCAATCTGTGTGAGATGCGAGTGGATACGTTTCTTTGGGTTATTAAAAAATGTACAGGTGATTTTTCACTTGTAGCTGTGATTTGAGTTTGAATGTCGAATATTCTCCTCGTAAGCGCAGATGGTTTTTTGTTGGTAAAGCTGTTTCATCGCGATCACGGGTTTGTTACTGACGCAAAAAGGACACAAAATTCATCTTTGAAGCGGATTGCATGAAGTGTTAAAATTTAAGCGCAATCCATGTATAAGCATTTGAGTTTTTAAAGCGTACACAAACCCACATAAGAATATTTGGAATAAAGACTGACTCAAAAAAATCCGACCAATAATCATTTACTTCTCTTTATCGGTACTAATAGGAATGAAAGAAGAGTAAAATAGAATTATTATAACAGTTGTTTTCAAGGACAAATTTAAAGAGCACTATCACTTTTTTTCAAGTAATAAGCAATAATTCTTCGGTTTCTTGTTTCTTTTAGATTAGCATAAAGTTTCAAAAATAAAGCTAAAGATAATCGCTAGGTTAGCAAGATACATCAAAAGACCACTGAAAATTACCCTATCTTTATTTTTTTTCTATTTAATGAAGTATATTTTCTGTTATATCATTAACATATTAGATTACATATCATCATACAAATTTACAAATCTTGGCCTAAACTATCTAATCACTGTTATTCGGCTACGTTAAACTATAGGCCTATAGGATTTTCATCCGTAATTCTATGTAGTGTACATTGTAGCTTTATATTTTGAATCTGGTTGAAACAAGACCTTTTGAAACATTGAGTCTTTCAGCGAGATCACTATAAATTAGTGATCGCTACAGAGAATCACTATTATTTAAACATAAATATTCAAACACTACGCCATATAGTAATATTCTTCACTTAGTTAATAGACTGTGTGTAATTGTTTTACACGATAATGTTATTTGCATACAAGATATAAATTATGTATATTTTATGCAACTATTACTAATTTTTATTTTAAGAGCTCATTCAAAAAATCGGAGACTTGATCTGAAATCGGACGCTTTAACTTATGAAAATAAAAAGCAAACGTGTGGTGTAAAAGAGTAGTGTTACATATTTAACATCTTTGGTTAGTTATTTGACCTAATCGCAAATCGTGACACATATTTACAGAAATTTAAAGATCACATAGGAAATATATAAGTGTTATAATGCATCTTCTCCTTCAAAACATTTAAATTATCATAAAATGTAGTTCATAAGAGATCCAAAAGTAATCTGGAGGCGTCAGCTCCGCTAAAATATTAGAAAGAAGACGAAAGAGAGAGATAGTCGCGGTCGTTATTGTGATTGAAATTGTACATGAATAAAATTAAGGCTGGCGGCAAAAATGCCTAATCGACAAATAAACAGTGTTTATCACTAATTAAGCCTCGGGAAAAATAGGCACAAGTTTATGCTAAAAGTATTTGGAACTGATTAACACTTACCCTAAGCTGAACAAAGGGGTTACGTGCACGGTAGGTTTGATGTCTTCTGGACTTCTGCAGCAGGGCCCTGGGTGGAGTGGTGATGGTCAGACGGCTCGTGCTGTAAAACTTAATAAACGGGGTTCAATTCTACTACTATTCACAATTGAAATCAGTCTTTGAATAATTGCAAGCGACCCGTAACGGCGGCTTGTAACGGCGAGGTTAAAGGTGCATTCGAACACGGCACTTGGACTAAATAATGTACACTTTCGCGGTTAACGAGCATATAAAGCAAATACAATACGAAACACTTACATTTAGACATACGAGGGGCGAACTTAACGTCCACGAGGTTAGCAAATAAGGTTAAACCCGCAACGGACGTGCTGGTCGGTCTACGGCAAGCAAAAGACTGGGGGGAGGAAACTGTGTTAGGGTGGGGATTAGGCGCGCGGGAAGGGACAACGTGGTCTTAAACTATCGACGATAAACCATAGATTGAGCTATCGAATAGACAAGGCACAGCTGATTGAATTCGATACTGGAGCTGTTTAATCTACCAAAGCTGACTCCAACATTCCGCCCACCAAAACGGATGTTTTTAATCCGCCAGGTGGGTAGAGGGCGAAGAACTAGAGAGCACCGGAGACCGAGGGTGCCGAAGAAGAAGTGGTCGGGGTACGAAGAAAGCAGAAAAGAGTAGATGAAGTGAATAGCTCCATTAGCTGTGCTGAAGACAATAGACTACCGCCCACCCTAGATAACCACTGGGTGACGGTGAACGGGGTTGACTAGAAGAAGCGAGGTGCTGAAGATGTAGCGAAGAAATCTATGGCGTTAAAGATACTTAAAGAAACGAGGTTGCACAAAATTGCTGAAGAGGCGAAGAAGTCGAGTGAGATTAAGAACTCGAGGAAACGCGGTTGTACCACACAGGTGCTGAAGAAGCGGTCAAGAGATTAAGGTTGTAGCGGAAAGCCTACAAGCTTATGGACAGGTCGCTTTAATTGTCCATGTGAGGTCTTGACGGTGACTACGCGGGTTGTCCGGTCGGGTCCAGGGTGAAGACGTACGATCCGACCCATTGGCCAATGAAGAGGGCTCGGATGTTCTCCAGTGATAAATACAAGCTGACCCTCCTGGAGGGGTGAGGCGTCTTTGTTCCATTTACAGCGTTGAATCTGGGAGTGTAGGTATTGGGTAGACCAGGTTTTCCAAAACCGATTGGTCATCTGCTGTAGCATAGTCCATCTGGACTTGAGCGCGGGTTCAAAATGACATTCCTCAGGGAGTGCTAAAAGTGGACGGCCGATGAGAAAGTGTCCGGGCGTAAGGAACGAAGCTCCTTCATTGGGGTCAGGCGAGACCTCGAAAATGGGTCGACTGTTGAGAATAGCTTCGATGCGTATAAATAACGTAGCTAACTCCTCGAGGTTCAATAACGTAGTGCCAAGAGTACGGCGTAGGAGCCCTTTGACGGATTTAACGGCAGCTTCCCAAAGTCCGCCGAAGTGTGGTGCGGCTGGAGGGTTGAAGTGCCATTCAACCCGTTGTGCGGCGAGCTTGCGTTGGATGATTGACTTGGATTGGTCGAGCATCTTATAGACCTCGTGCAGGCGGTTGGCGGCGCCGACAAAATTGGTGCCATTATCTGAATAAATGTCTGTAGGCAGACCACGTCTTGCGACAAAACGCTGAAGCGCGGCGAGAAAAGCATCAGTAGAGAGGTCTGATACTACTTCCAAATGTACAGCCTTAGTGGCCATACAAACAAATAGGCATAAGTAAGCTTTCAAGATCTTTGCCGTACGAAGATGGTTGGCCTTAGTGTCGAAAGGTCCAGCAAAGTCAATGCCTACCTTACAGAAAGGTGGCGACGGAGTGATGCGGTACGGAGCAGACGGTAAAGCTGCCATCATAGGTGGCCGAGGTTTCGACTGTAGTCTAAAGCATCGCATGCAAGCATGAATGCGTTGTCGTAACAACGAACGTAGCGCAACGATCCAGAACTCACCATTGATCATCGCTTGCGTGGTACGCGGCCCAGCATGTAAGGCGAGGCGGTGATAATGATCGCATACAAGATTGACATAATGATGCCGCTTAGGCAGTAAAATGGCATGCTTAGCTGCGTATGGTATATCAGCATGATTAAGACGTCCGCCCACCCTAAGTAGCCCCACTGAGTCGATAAAGGGCGTTAGGTTGCGAAGTTGAGCACTGATCGGAACGCCGCGGTGTAGGCGTTGCAACGTTTCGCTGAAGGCTAGCACTTGTATGAGCTTAACGCAAAGATTTCTGGCGTTCCTTAATTCTTGTACTGAAGGTGCAGCGAATGAAATCTTGGCTACGGTGTTCTTGGCTTTGTAGCGAGTGTTGTGACAATGGCTGGTAGACTGGGTCTTAATGCGGCAATTGTTAACGAAACGAAGCACGTAAGCGAAGACATGATGCAGCGTGGTTAGATTGGAATGACGCTCAATAACGTTCAATAAGTGGTTAGGCGCTTGGACAGTCGCGCAGAGCACCTGAGGCTCGGTCTTGAGCTCGGTCAGGTCGCGGTTCGTTCCAGTTGGCTTAGACAAACGCCAAGAGGTAGTACATTGTAACGCCCATGGTGGTCCGTGCCACCACAGTGGATGTGTAGCAAACTGCGCGGGTAGACACCCACGGGAAGCAACGTCCGCGGGGTTGTCAAAAGTTGAGACGTGGTACCAATGATTGGTCGAAGTGTTCGAGGTAATTTCAATAACACGGGTGGCAACGAAAGTTTTCAAAAGATGTGGCGGGGTGCTAAGCCAATGCAGCACAATTTCTGAGTCGGTGAAGAAAAGCGTAGTGTTGTCGGCCACAAAATTCACAGCAGGCTGAACAGACTTATGAGTCTGTCAGAGGATACCGCTCCATTCGAGGTATAGTGAGTGTTTTGACGGGAGCCACTCTGCTTTTAGCCTTTAGAAGGCTGACGGAAACTAAACCGTTCCATTCAGTTCGCAAGTAGATGGCGGCTGCGAAACCAGCTTCGGACCCATCACAGAAGCCTAATAAATGATGTTTGGCATCACGTGTGCCCACATGTCGAGGTATTTGAATGTCAGCTAACTTAGCGAAGTGGACAATGAAGCTGTCCCAACGACTGCGCAGCGCGGTTGGCAAAGGTTCATCCCATGATAACCTTTCGAGCCACAATTGTTTCAAAAATGACTTGATCCAAAATGTGATAGGCGTAAGGAAGCCCAGTGGGTCGAAGGTGCGAGCGACATAAGAGAGAATGGTGCGTTTCGTAGGCACCGACACAAAGTTTTGAATACGATAAGAAAACGAGTCATTAACAGGATGCCATTGGAGTCCCAATATTTTAACAGCGGTAGAGTCGTCTTGGAATAACAACGGGTGCTCCAGGTGAGAAGATGGCAGCGTCGACAGCAGCGCGGGATCGCTGGAAGACCATTTCCTGAGCTCTAGTCCTGCCAGTGCGAAGATGTTAATAAGTTGCCGTATTAATTCCTGGGCGTCCTCGGACGTATCGGCGCCAGTGACGACATCATCAACGTACGTTTGATGAAGAATGGCGTGCGACGCAGCAGGGTAACAGTCGCCCTCATCTTTGACGAGTTGTTCGAGTGTACGTAGGGCTACATAAGCAGACGGGGTAAGCCCGTAAGTGACAGTGGCTAGTTCATACTCCATCAGTGGAGAATGAGGAGTCGGCCTGTACAAAATGTGCTGATGACGACGATCATCCTTGCGTACGGCAATTTGGCGGTACATCATTTTAAGATCCGCAAAGACGGCGTGAACAAACAATCGAAACGAGATAATAACGTTGGACAGGTCCCTTTGTAACTTAGGGCCAGCCAGCAATTGCTGGTTTAAAGAATGCGCGTTGCAATCAGGCGCAGAAGCATTGAAAACTACTCGTAATTTAGTAGTAGAACTATCGGCCTTGAAAACGCAATGATGTGGTATTAAATAATTCGAAGGCCTAACGGCAGGGTACATATGACCTAAAGTCATATATTCTTTCATGAACTGATGATATTGTCGTGAGACATCCGGTTGTCGGCTCAGACGGCGTTCCAGAGCATGATAACTAGCAAGAGCGACATTACGGTTTGACTTAAGTTCGACGGCGTCAGGTTTAAAAGGCAAAGCTACGACATATCTCCCAGTGGCGTCACGTTCAGTAGTGGTGGCAAATAAATTTTCGCAGAGCTGCTCATCCGGGCTCAACAAGTTAGTCTCGTTTACCTCTTCGATTTCCCAAAATCGTCGCATGTTTTCGTCGATAGACTTGAGCGAGGTGATAAACACGCGTGGTTGTTGTGGCGTACTGTAAGGTACAGATCCCATAATGACCCAACCTAAAAGTGTGTTAAGTGCCGATGGTTGGCCATGAATGATGGTACGAGGCCCGTTGATAATTATTTGCGTGAAGACGTCGGCGCCCAGTATAATGTCAACAGGGGCAGGTAAGTCGAACTGAAGATCAGCTAACGGTAAGTGCTGATATTGAGCGCTTAAAGCAGAGGATAATTTATCAGCTGGCAGCGGGTCAGTTATATGGTTGAGCACAGCGGCTTCCGTAGTCAGCATGACGCCCGCGTCATGTCGTGAGAATAAAATTAAAGTTACGTATTCGTGAATACGTGTAGACTTGGCAGCGACGCCAATCAACGACAGGTTCGAACGCCGAGTAGGTAGGCTCAACATATCGCTAGCTTGTTTCGTAATGGCAGATATCTGACTGCCGGGGTCGATAATAGCTCTTAGAAAACGAGGTTGACCATAATGGTCCTGTAGGACGACTTGCGCGGTACCCAACAGGGCGAGAGACGAGGTAATGTTGCATGACAAAGAACGAGGTTGAGCTTTAGTATCGATTGGATGGCTAGCGGTTGGCCTAAGGCGTCGTGGGGCGGCTAGTCATTGCTGCGGCGGTGCGTCGTTGTGCAGCAGTGTGTGATGTGCTTGGCTGCATTGTCTATAACGATGACGAGACTGACACTGAGCTTGATAATGAGAGCCGAGACAATTATAACAACGTTGTAATTTTGAAATAGCGTCAATGCGTTCCGCTATTGTAAGAGAAATAAATCGTTGACAATTAATGATGCAGTGACTTTCTCCGCAGTAGTAGCATTTACCTACGCGCGTGGTAAGCATGTTAGACTGATTGAGGTTAAGCGGTGGCGAGCGATTGCGAAATGTTGACGTTCTAGGCGCACTCATAATAGGCAACAAGTTAGGTTGCAGTGGTTGATTAACCGGTTGCATAGTGACTGGCGCAGCACGTTTGGACTGAATAGTACCTTGGGCGTCCTTATTCTGATGGCTATTGTCATTTGACGCTACTGATTGAAATCTAGGGCTGTGACCCAAAGTGAGGTTAGGTTCAGACAAGTAATTATTCGGTTCAAGGGCCCCTTGAAACCTGGGTTTATCCATCGATGACACCAACATGCGGGGTCTTTGACCACGTCCGGCGTTTGCTACAACCACGGCAGCTGGTTGGCTAAGAATCTCCAGGGCTCTAGCCTGTTCAGTTATAAAGTCGTTCAATAATTTATATGTCGGCATGCGGTTAATGCCTAGTCGGCTTTCAAAACTTAATCGTGTCTTGGCATCCAAATTATTAATTGCCATAGAGAACAATAGGAAATCCGCTAAGTCTTCGAGAGGTATAGCTCTTAATGCACAGACGGCATTAGAGTGCGCGGTTAAGAAACGATTTAGTTCCGCGGGTGAAGCATTATTGATGCGCTGAAAGTCTTTAATTATGTTAAAGTAATGATCTGCGAGACGTCGCGGGTTCGCGTATCGGTTACGCAACGCATTGTAAGCAATGTTGTAATTTGCTTCGGAGATGGAAAGTCCGGTGACGATGGCCAGTGCATCTCCCTTTAAGACGGACTTTAAGTATTGAAAACGTTGGATATTGCTAAGCGTCTCATTGTTATGTACCATAGAGTCGTACATCGTAACAAAATCTATCCAGTCGTCGCTCTGGCCCGAAAAGCTTGGCAAAGATAGACTTGGAAGGTTAGGTGAAGTCGGTGTTGATTTGACAGGCGAGGTCGAGGTAACCTCCGTCTTAACGAGGTTAGGATATTTTACTATCATGGGCAGATAGGTGTCCTGAAATTGACGTTTTGCTATAAAGACATTCTTGACAAATTCGGAAGCTTGTCGAAGACTGTCAAAAGTCTGCTCCGCGCGGTCAAAAGTTTCGATAAATTCGACATGAAGGCGCCTGACTTCCTGCACTATGCCCTCAGACATTTCACTATCACCGAGCAAGCTGTTTACTTGCTCTAAATCACTGCATATAGCCTTCAACTTATCAAGGCAATATGCGTTGTTATTAGCCATCGTGACAAAATTTAAATTAACAAAAAACAAAATTTAAATTAAATTGCAATTATGTTTAAACCAAACCTAATGACTACACAATGGTACATTTAATTACGAAAAGTGGACGGTATAATAAAGTTAATAAAAGACATAACGTTTTACAAATCATAAGCATTAGATTAGAACGGCTGCAAGTTTTCCTTATTGAACAGGATAAATCTACAGTGTAGCTACACGGATCAATATTGAGCCTATTGAGCCTAACTTCTTTAGTCAAGTGTTCCTTATCTGCGCAGGTGTCCCATAAATCTGCTGATAACAGCGGTATGCAACTGCAAGCTACAGCTTGTGACGTCACTACTGCGTAATGAATTTAGACAAGGAAGTAAATGCGGGAAATTACACAGGATTACGTAATGCTTGCAACTTAGCTTATTACTATGAAATTTAACACGCTTCGAAATTGTTCGCACAATAAATAACACTTATAAATCACTAATAAAACTTATTTATAAAGCAAATGCCTCGCTATTAAAACTGAAAAAGGTTCGAGGTTACTGAGAACTTTAACACTTGTTCTTTGCACTTTAAATGTTTATAGGTCGCTACAATGCAAAAAAAATCCGGCCCGACGGGACCAAAATGGAGGCGTCAGCTCCGCTAAAATATTAGAAAGAAGACGAAAGAGAGAGATAGTCGCGGTCGTTATTGTGATTGAAATTGTACATGAATAAAATTAAGGCTGGCGGCAAAAATGCCTAATCGACAAATAAACAGTGTTTATCACTAATTAAGCCTCGGGAAAAATAGGCACAAGTTTATGCTAAAAGTATTTGGAACTGATTAACACTTACCCTAAGCTGAACAAAGGGGTTACGTGCACGGTAGGTTTGATGTCTTCTGGACTTCTGCAGCAGGGCCCTGGGTGGAGTGGTGATGGTCAGACGGCTCGTGCTGTAAAATTTAATAAACGGGGTTCAATTCTACTACTATTCACAATTGAAATCAGTCTTTGAATAATTGCAAGCGACCCGTAACGGCGGCTTGTAACGGCGAGGTTAAAGGTGCATTCGAACACGGCACTTGGACTAAATAATGTACACTTTCGCGGTTAACGAGCATATAAAGCAAATACAATACGAAACACTTACATTTAGACATACGAGGGGCGAATTTAACGTCCACGAGGTTAGCAAATAAGGTTAAACCCGCAACGGACGTGCTGGTCGGTCTACGGCAAGCAAAAGACTGGGGGGAGGAAACTGTGTTAGGGTGGGGATTAGGCGCGCGGGAAGGGACAACGTGGTCTTAAACTATCGACGATAAACCATAGATTGAGCTATCGAATAGACAAGGCACAGCTGATTGAATTCGATACTGGAGCTGTTTAATCTACCAAAGCTGACTCCAACAGTAATCATCTATGAACGCATAAATATTTAACCAATAAAACATCTTTCATTAAACTGACTTGCTCACTCTTGAAATCTGAATTTGCTTAGCAACATTTAAACAATTGTAATAGTATTAAATATAAAATTTCAAAAAAGAACACCCTACAAAACCGTAGAAAGTAAAAAAAATATTTAAATATCTAAAAAATAATTAATTGATCGTAAGCTTATTACCTACAAAATGTTGAAGTTGGCGCAGAATTTCGTACTTGGACTCGTATTTAACATGCTGAATATGACAATCTGTATATACGAACGAAAAATAAGGAACCACTTATTTCTTATTGGACAAGATCTGATATTGCGTGATCTTTTCCAAAAAAAGAACAGTTAACTCATTTAATTTTGGTTTCGATATAAGACTCTATGGTTCGCTATGAGTATTCATGGGTATCAAATCAGTCATAAAGTCGATTTTTACTTAAATGTTTGTAATAGATTTGATGAATTAGCAAACAAAAAGCTTCAATACGGCTCCAACTTCAAAACGTTTGGCGTTATATGCGTATGATCTATTATGTTTTCTTGCCACTAATTATGTCGGCAAGATTGCATATTTTTTTTCAGACAAATTTACGATGCGCATATACCTCTAATAATATCGATTAGTCTTTGTTCAAGTAATGAGACGCCATTAAACAATACGATGAACATATCATTTCGTCATTCGAATACATTGAGTAATTTACGTTGAAAATTCCCGTAACGTATTTTCCTAAATTCCTACTTATTAGTTTTATTTTGCAATTATTCTTGTTTATTATCCATTTAAAAACATTTCACTAATGATGTAATGCTAAATCTCAGGAAGATATACAATAATTCAATTTAGGTGATTATATATATATATATATATATATATATATATATATATATATATATATTTAATGAATTTATCTTTTGATTTTTATGGAAATTTCCGCCTGAAGATTATTCAATAATATATCTCTTATGGTAAATAAATTAAATCGTATTTTCAGTCATTCATTTCGTTTTATCTCATTCGAGTAATACCAAGCTATATATCAATGTGGATAAACCATCGAAAAAAGCCGCTGTCACGAGGAAAATACCTTCATTAGAATCCGATGTTGCTCGTACTAACGACCTTCTCAAGCAAGAAACAGAACTATTCGTTTTACAAACATAATTTAATTTTGTTTTAGTATGTAGTAGAATACCACAAAAATAAATGCTGCTATTTTGTGAGTCACCACCTCAGGGAAGAATGTGAACGTGTATCACTTTTAAAGCGACCGTTTTCCCAGAAATGTTTGAGCGTATTGAATACCTTAGAAATCTTCTCCGGTTTTCACTACCCGTGATTAGCTCGGCCCAGGTAGTAAAACTTCACATTTATCTACCTAACTGAGGGTGACTTTAGACTTTAACTAAGTACAAGATATTCAAAATAGAGACGTGAACTTGAGCAGGAGAGATTGCCCCTTAATTCTGCAATTCAAACAACCCTCAATAACCTGGACACTCGCTCCTGAGCCCGAACATAAGGTAGCAATGGAAAATTGTAAACGAAACGAGTAAATATATTTATAAAAAACCATATTACACTGTACAGGAAGTAAGTTTTCTTTTAACGAACAACTATATATAACTATATGAAGCAACTGTGGCGTAATGTTTATTTTTAAATAAATAAAACCTCTAAACCACAAATAACATTTTATTTAAACCTTATGTACATTTCGATTGCCCAGCAATCATCTGCAGAGGTATTTAAGAAATACAACTAACTTTAAACAACATAATACAACAAATATATAGGCTTAAACTTCGCCACGCCCCTTATTTAAAAAGCTAGTACGACCAATCACGTTGCAGTAAATACCCCCTCTACAACTTGGTCCGGTCTTCCCCCTCTCGTGGTGAAGAGTTACCGTTACAACTATTTCAATTTTACTATAAAACAATAATATTCCTTATTAACAAAGTTATAACTATCTCATAATTAATGAATATAACTGATATTTAGGGATAGGCCCTTTATCACAATTTAATAAATTATTTTCGTCATATTTGTGAATATACAAACTTTCAAAACTATTCAAAAGACCTTTTGAATTAACATTTTTCCATAATTTTAGATCATTTAATTCTAAAGTGTGTTTAGTGTTTAGAATATGTTCTGCAACACTAGATTTTTCAGGTCTTTGAAATTTTATATGGCTAATATGTTCATTAAATCTGGTTAATATTTTCCTTTTCGTTTGGCCAATATAAATTTTACTACATGAATTACAATTTATTTTATAAATCCCAGATTTATCTATCATCTTAATTTTATCTTTAGGATTACCTAATAAATTTTTTAAGCTATTTAAGCTTTTGTAAGCTACTTTTAAATTTAACTGTTTAAAAACTTTATCTAGACCTTTTGTTAAATCCATATCAAATGGTAGGCTAATGAATTTATTTTTAAAATTTTCTTTTTGTGTTATTAAGGTAGTAGAATCGTTTCTAAACTTTTTAATTTTTTTTCCCTCAATATATTATCTATTATTTTAGGATCATATCCATTGAATTTAGCTATCTCTTTAATTCTGGCCAACTCACATTTAAATCTATTTTTATGAAATGGAATAGTAATTAATCTATTAACCATAGTGTTAAAAGCTGCTAATTTATGGGATTTGCAATGGTTAGAATCTACCGGGATATATCTATCATTAGTTGTATGTTTCCTATATATATATCAAATTCAATTTTATTATTATTTCTAAAACATAATACATCAAGAAACGGTAAACATTTATTATGCTCTATTTCAAAAGTAAATTTAATGTTTTTATGTTCATTGTTAATTAATGATAAGAAATGTTCTACGTTAAACTCTTTGGTATTAAAAATTGCGAAAACATCATCTACATATCTAATCCATACTCTAGGAAAATACGGGAGTTTGTTTCTTAATTCCTTTTCAAAATTTTTCATAAAAAGTTCGGCTATGAAAGGTGATAAACTATTCCCCATAGCTGTACCATCTTTTTGTTAGTAAAACACATTGTTAAATGAAAAATAATTCTGAGTCATACAACATTTAGTTAATTTTACATATTCGTTAACTTCATTAATCTCTATCTTATTTTCAATTAAAACTTCTTTGAAAAAAATTAATGTTTCAGCAACTGGTATGCTTGGGAATAGTGAACAAACGTCAAACGATACAAATATTTCGTCTTCTGTCAGTTCAATATTTTTCAATTTATTTATAAACTCTCCTGTATTTTTTATTGAGCTGGATTCTATATTAAATTTAAAATTTCCAAAAACTTTATTTAACCATTTTGACAAAAGATAAGTTGGTGAGTCAATCCCCGAAACTATCGGTCTCAGCAAATTACCTTCTTTGTGTATCTTTGGGAGGCAATATGACCTAGGTATAACTGCATTTGAAACATTAAATTTATAAATTTAATTTTTGGAATAACTAAATTACAACTTCTAATAATATTTACCGTTTCTTTTACAAATTTGTTTATTGGATTCTTTTTTAATTTCATGAACATTTCTTCTTCTAACAAATTATTAACTCGATTAACATAATCTTCTTTATTTAAAATTACAATAGTATTTCCCTTATCCGCTTTTAAAAAATAACAATTACGATTTCTTAAACTTTTGATCACTTCTAATTCTTGACTATTTCTGGTTCCATTCTCCTTCAATTTTATATTTTCAGCAATCTTCGTCTTGCAACTATATATATTTATCTAAAGCCTCGATCAAAAATATTGTACACTTTTTAAAAATAATTTTACATTCTAATATAAAGGAACAAATTGAGCAATTTTATATCGGGTATCAAGACTAACAATAGATAATTGGTTTTAGCTCTCTCTCTCTCTCTCTCTCTCTCTCTCTCTCTCTCTCTATATATATATATATATATATATATATATATATATATATATATATATATAATAACCTAAGTTATTTTAAAATATTACTTTAACGCTCTTTTGTCTCACCTTCAGAATTCTAATTAATAAACACCAATATCAGTTTTAACATAACTTGCATTTATTCTTGACACTTGATTAACAAACATTATACCCATTTAACCGAATACTACTTAGTGACAAGATTGATTCCTTAATTAATATTACAATTACAACAAAACAAAGGTGGACTCTTGAGGCTTTAGGTTATTACAATAAAGTTTAAAATGATAATGTTTATTTCTCTATCTCTGGGGTCGTTATTATGGGTCTTTTTCATAAATTAGAATATGGTGAAAAAAACTAAATTATTATTTTATGCTAAAGAATTTAAAATTGTTTTGAATATACTGTTTTTAAAGTTCTGTTGGCTAAATGCAATAAAAAAAATAAAAACGTACTTATTGTTTGTCGATTCCTTGGGTCTTGACCGTAGATAATGCTTCGCTGCACTCTCCCATAATTCACCTAATTTTCCTAATTCTTTATTAATTGATTTACGTCGCACTTTTAACTTTTAAATTATACAAATACAAAAATTACCTTTCCTTTAATTTTAATAACAAAATTTAACCCTAATTCACATTACTGACGCTTGGTACCCCCCAATTTATTTGCCATTTTTTGACGTTCCTCCTAGACTCCTCAATCACTTCCTTTTTTAACCCCGTGTCATATCTCCCCCTCATTTATTTTCAGTTAATCTGGTTATTCCCATAACCATCTACAAAGACCTTACCGCAAAGTTACATTATTATAACCCAGGTAATTTGAAAAATCCTCTCTTAAAATAGTTGATCTCTTCTTTTGTAAAATATTCCCCAGCACTTTATGACTACTGCACAATGGTTAATCTGGTGCTTATATTTTAGGAACTGTCTTTGTCGTTTGGCTTAATATTTCTATCTACTAATTTTCTTTTTGGAAATATGCTGAATTTTTTATTTAGCCTCAAACGTTATATTATAATATATATATATATATATATATATATATATATATATATATATATATATATATAAAATTTAGGATATTGTATATAAGAATTTATTTTCTGTACTTACTTACCTGTTTCTTCTCTTTTTTGTTAAATTAATACTGTATGTTATAAAGTATTCTTTACTAAACTATGATGCTATTAGCTACATTCTATAAAATGACTTATATATTTGGTTTCATAGCGTATCAATATTCCGGGCGATGAGGATAGTCTTGAAGGATATAAGACGAAAATATCTTTAAAATCATAAAATGTTTTTTACCGTCGGTTAATTTGTAAAAGACCTCACTATATAATACAACATTGAAATCTAGTTACAATATAGGCTTATCTTATTGTTATAGATTGGTTAAAATATGAAGAAATGTTATCCTAAATTAGACAACTTGTTGACAGTAGACTGAATTCCCTCTATTTTGATACAACAATTTGCATTGTTGCAAGGAACAAGGTGAACTTACAAATCACTTGTAATCCTGTAGAGGATTGCTTCGCGCATTACTTAACAATATTGAAAAAGCTACTTAATACTCAATGGATACTTGGTTAGCTATATTGTGGTGCAGTATGACTTTTTGCGCTGTGTTATAAAAACCGTACAAAATTGCATCTCGGTTATCTAAGAATTACAGGTTAATGCCAACCGATATCTTTTTACATGCTAAAGAAACATACGATCAGGTCTGCCTCCGCAGTACCTTGATCATAGCAGAATTTAACCATAGATAATTCTCTACTAGGGTTGTACAAATTAAGTATCTTGTTGCTAAAGCAATATATTAATAGTTGCAGTTGTACTATACATTTACAGTTTGAATAAGATAATCAGAAAATAAAATATAGATCAGGGTATTAATGAAATGTATCGGTTCAAAAGCTTTGAAATCGAGCAAATAATTGTCATTAAAGTAGTTCTGGATTCGATCTCATGATATTTTAAAATTCCAATAAACAAAGTATATTTAATTTAGGAAGAATTAAATCTTTCCGTCCATGAATTCGCTATTGTGGAGTAAGAGCAGGTTCATATGAACCTAGTCAAGGGTGTAACAGTATTATTCCTGAAAAATTTAGGAAGCATTAGAACTAAAACCAATCAATTTTCAATAGCGTTTGTAAACTATTTTCATAATAAAAGCCTTATGCGGACAAAGTGAATCGCCACCTCTGATTGTTGTGGACTGAGTAGTAATAGAAAAAATAAATATTTCAATATACATCAAAAGGGAACAATATTTACAGACAGCATATTTGCAATATACTGTTAATAAAAAGATCTTCAGAGAATCTAGTACAGGAATATAGCAATTTGTACCTGTATCTACAATAATGTCATTTTATTTCTCTTGAGTGATAAATTAAGTTTTTCAATTATTTTTTTAAAGTAATATTATTGTTTTATCTATATACAGTATTTGTGTTTGGAAAAACAAATAATAGTCATTTAATAATTCTCTTAATATACAAAAAAGCGACGGTGTAACGCTTTATAATGTCAATATAATCCAAAATTTTAAAATTGCAATAACTTAATTTATATCGATGTTTATCGTGACCAATAATAAATTTTAAATCACACCTAATATAATACGACTATGCAAGCTAGTATACTCCCTAAATATTTACATATGCTACAATATTAATACAACATTAGAGATGGGTACGTTTCCTAATTAAGATTCTGTTAGCCTGGCAAAAATCCATTTTAATAGTCGTGAGAGCCTCAACCGTAGAAACCTTACTCTGACAGCGTAATTTGTAAGTCCTATTTCGGTTACCCTGACTCTACTCACTCAAAGAAATTACCAATTTCATATATTCTCACTAATATACGATAGACTACCAGCTGTGGAAAGTAAACAATAATCAGATTTTCTAGCTATAGACGACCAATTGGCTCACTATTAGACCCCTTGCAATTTGAGGAGAAGTTAGTGGATGAAACAATTAGGCTTATAAGCATCTACTAAGGCTGTAACTAATGTGAAATGTCACAACTACAAAAGGCAAATAAAAATTAAATAATAGAGGAATCACACAAAAAATAGGGAACGAATATTTTATATTTTTTGCATTAACTTGGAATAAAAACCACTGCTTACCGATATTTTTCAGCAGACGCGTTTCGCACTAGGTCAGTGCATTATTTAATATCGTGAGTCACGGACAACACTGTTGTTTAGGTGTCTTATGGTGTGAGTCAGTGGTGTATTGGAAATATACCAAAATATGCACACATAAAAGTTAAATCATACAACTCAGGATAAAAGCAGTTTTTTCCGTGACTCACAGCATTGAATAATGCGTTGAGTTAGTGAGAAAAGCATTGGTTGAAAAATGTCAGTAAGTAGTGGTTTTAAACTAAGGTAATACCAAAAGTGTAATTATAGAGAAACCTCAAGCTTTACAACACAAAAAGGGCAAGAACATTTTATTTTTTAAATACATCTTGCTGTATAGTCCCAAATATACTACAGAATCTAAAACAACACACACACCTATGCACCTTCGTGGATTAATATAATTATATGAAATAATAATAAAATATTAAATAACCTACTTAATCTAAACTAGTTCACATTCATTTGAGTATTTCTGTAAAAAGCAATTAAAAGTGTATGTTCGACAGTAAATAAGAGCAATGATTATTTTATTTATATATTTTTCCTTCTCACCGCTAATGTCAAAGGAATCTATGTTATAAAGGGTTGTTTCAAATGCCAATTACAAATGACAAATCATTTATTTGGCAATGAATAAATTGTAATTTTTTACATATTTGTTACTTTTAGATTATCTAAAAAGTAATCTTTCTACTTTCATAAGGTTAAAGATAATCGGTATATGAAAACGCTACTTAAAACGACTACAGAATATATTATATCATTTTCTTTGTCATCGAATAAAGTGTATTTTCTGTTACTTGATTATGGTATTCTATTACAAGACCTTTTCATCATTACAAGTTTACCTATCACCATGCATTACTATGAATCTAGCCCTAATAGATTTTTAAGTCCTGCTATTCGAATACGCTAAATTGTAACTCTACTACGAGTATAACATTTTTTTTGTATAAGGTGTATTGTTTATATATATTATGAATTCCTCAGCCCAAACCCTTTTGCAACGTTTCTTGTTTCAAAGAAATAACTCTTAGGCCTATTATAATGTACACTTTCCTCCATCAAATATTTGATCTAATCGCATCTCTTGTCGGATTCGCCGTTGTCCACAGCTTGCACTTGGATGATTGTAATATTCAGTAGATAAACAAGTATTATAATTTAGCTTCAAATTCAATTTAGTTTTTATCATCCAATAATATCAGATAAAAACCTATTCAATAATCTATAATATATATATATATATATATATATATATATATATATATATATATATATATTTATAAATATGTAAATATAATATTAATATTATTTACAAATATAAATATTTGTAAAACCAAATAGGCCAGAGATTAAAAATGGTAAACAGATTGGAAAACCGTATTATAATCAGTTGAAACTTACAGATGGATATACCAAACGACACGTTTTTGAACATGCTAGTAGAGATATTTAATCGACTACTCTAGTGCCCCTAAACTGGTCCTAGCAAATTGAACCGGAGACTTAAGCAGACCTAAAACCATTGCTCAAGTAATAATTCCAAGCCTAGCTACAGAAATAAACCGAGCACTGCGGCGACCATTGACCAAGCAGGTGTAGTCTGACCGATATCTAAGGTTTCTTGTCTCGTGCAAACGAGGTAAAGTGGGTAGTCGGTCCAATAGTATAACTTATTTATTCATATTATTTTAAGATGTAATTAATTACTTATTATTTTGAGAAGCAACATCCAATGAATTCATTGCCACACTGTTTCAATCTAAATTTTTCGTTTGCTTAGCAACATTTTAACAATTGTTTTAGTGTTGTTGCATGAATGTAAGTAATATCCTAATTTTAAATAAATAACTGATAGAATGAGCAGTTAAGGGTCCTTCTAAACGCAACTTAAAACACATCTGCTTACAAGGAAATCCTAAAAAACAGACGGGGAAAAATTTCTACTCGTGACGATTTTAATTCCAAAAACTTGGAGCAAGATAAGAGGTGTTAAGGACAGTAATAAAAGATTTAGTCCCTGGTTTTCATTTGGAATCGAAATTCACATACCGGCCTACAGATACGAATAAATTATTTTGGCATCACTAAGAAAACGAAAGGGTAATTTTTGGCCAAACGATTACGTATATGATCATACCTTATTCGTTGTCTCTGAAATAGTTTTATTTTCTGATATTAGATTAGTAGTCTATTAGAGCAAGAACCTTCATAATTTTTTTTTTACCCATCATACTATAATGAGTTTTCACGAATCTAGGCATAATCGACATTTATGCTCGGTTACTCGACTACATCAAATTGTAGGCCTACTATAATTGTCTTTTAAAATGTATGAAATGTATTTTCATACAATATAATTTTAATTCGGTTACCACAGGCGTTTAGCCACATTATTTATTTCAATGAGTTCACTATGTAATAGTCTTTTACCAAGTAATTGAGCTTATTTAAACAAAATATTTCAACTTACTGCTGCCAATAGATCTATCCTTCAATAGTCATTAGATGACGAATAGTTTCTATATAATTAAAATTATCAGGAACATTCCGATTCCAGTAAAAGCTGTGCCATTTGAAATTGTTTTATTTGCTTCATTCCGCCCCAATGAAGTGTGCCAACTGTCCCGATGAAAATTGAATAAATAGAGATAGGTGAAAGTGAATGAGACTTTTTCAGGAAATGAATTTAAATATGAATTTCGTGAATTTACATTTTTATTGTTCCTCATGTAAGCATATATTGTAAGTTTTTTTAGATTCATATTTGACATTGAGATAAAGGGCGAAAATAAATTTTGTTAAAAAGATGATAGTTTTTTCATATCTTAAACTAGTTTTCCGTAACGTTATGACATTTCAAAGGATGCATATAACAGTAAAAAGATATAGCCTATTGATTTTACAAGTTATTCCTAATATGTAAGAGCCTTGAAAAAACTTCCGTGTGCCACGTTTTGCACTATTATAAATTTTACCCATGAAAGATTAAAGGGGACAAACGTCAACCACCGCCTGACTCACTTTAAAAAAGCAGTAGCTGTTCACAGAAAACAGTTAACCTGGTTTTTGAATAACCTAAAATGTCGTTAGGAACCGGGTGGTTACAATGTAGAAAAAATAGCATCGGGATTGTGGCGCCCCTTATGTGAGGAGGACCAAGAGACATGTGTTGATTTATATAAGCATGTTTAAATTAACAGGTTTTGAGAACACAAAAGCAATATTAAGGGTAAACACTCTTCCTTTCTGCTTTTCCTTGAGAACATCAAAATATTTGTCATAAATTCAATTTTAAAAAATATATATAACTTGATAATAATACGTTATATAGGAGGAAGAAGATTTATTTCGGAATCGTATCAACAAACAACAAAATGGTATTAACATCAAAAACGAAGTTGATAAATTATATAACAGGTATACATATCTGTATTATAGCTTTAAAACATAATAGAAATAAGGTTTTCTATTTATAACTCCACGTATAATTTAAATAATTTTTGTTCGTTTTTTATGTTTTTGGATTTATTTAGTCACTTTTGTGTTATATCATAATGTTCTGTATTGTGAAATTAAGGTTATCGATATTATATAGGGTTATGTAAATGAAAAATCAAAATCGCTTATCAATTCTTTTATATTGGAAACAGTATTTCTAGAATACTTCTTTTTTTAGACTAGGATATAGTAATATGAAGCTAAACGTTGTCGATATAAGAAAAAAAAATTACTTCAACAATTACGGGAAAAGATTCTATCCTTTCTTTGTCATTTAATAAAGTGCATTTTCGGTTATTTAATTATAGCATGAGATTATTTTAAAAAAATGTTTTCCATTATCCCTTTTTTACCTATTATATCTTCATGCAAATTTGAGAAACTAGACATAATGATTTTAGGGAGAAAAGGCCATGATAAGCCCTCGAGTATATCCCGACCTGAAAAGTCGAACATATCGGTTCAAGCCATGGCTTCAAATCTCAGTAAAAAGCTAAAGCCCAGTTACAGAAATTACCTGCGTAGTTCGGCGATCATTGACCAAGCAGGGGTAGTCTGACAAATATATAAAGTTACAAGCTCGTACAAACGAGATAAAGCCTATCAAAATAGGTCTAACAAAATCAAGCCACAATAATTTTGTACCTATTTTCGACTTATTATTTAAGATGCGTAAAAGTTTTAAATACGTACAATTTGAGAAGCTCCTCGCAATGAACCTTGTTCCACACGGTTTACATTTAAATTTGTCGTATTTGCTTAGCAACGGTACAACAATTGGCTTAGTATTCTGGCATCAATAAATAAATGTAAAAATTTGTATATGTAAAGTGATAACTTTCGTAGTAGTTTTAAATGATTTATTTAAATATTAGGTCTGTATAAATTCACACGCTGCAACAGACCAGCCTAATGACTCCACTTCGGTCAAGGCTCGCCAAAATCTGCCACAGAACCATTCATTGAACTTTATTTATAAACCTTACTCTCTGAGATTTAACCCTTTCGATATCCGTTCCCGGGAAATGAGTTCATTTGTAGCCGTATTATGACTAACTGACCATTTTGGTTTAGGATTGTGTAAGAAATTTGTTTAAATAAATATAATCACTGTTATGTTGCAGGTTAGTAAAGAAATTCGGTTTTTATTTATTATAAATTTAATAGATATTACAGCACAGATTGTAATTATTTTTATATTTCTAAAACTCTACTTAATCATGTAACATTTCTTTAACCTTTAATATCTGTATATATCTAAATAGACCTTGTATAACTTATTTAGTAAACATATAATTTTTATATCCCCTTCTTCTTATTTTATTTCTTTTTCAAACATTTAGGATATTTTATATTTACCTTAAGAACAAAATTTTATCCTTTCTAGGCTAATAATTTAAATTCACAAAATTTATTTTTAAATTTTTCTTCAATTTAAAATTTTTATAAAATCCCAAAAATTACTTTAAATTTCTCTACGGGATTTTAATTTATGTTCCAAACTGCATTTCGATTTATTTATTATATCAATACTTTCATATTATGACTGTTTATTTGTCTATAAATTCATTAACAGCATAAATAATCATTTAAAACTTCACATTTAAATGCTATATAGTCAATAGATTAGCTATACTGTAGTTATATTATATATACATTTTTATAAAATAAATATTTTAAAGGTGGAGTATTTATCATTTTATTTTTCCTAAACCAATTAAACATATTGACAAAATTAACCTCATTTGCTGTGTTTTACTTACTAAAAGTCTTAAAAAGTAAAAAGGCGTTTTCAATTTGGATTAGGATTTTGAAAAAAATACTAGTTGAAGAGTAAATACTCTGAGCAATTAATTTGAGGAGAAGATCAGGGCCAAAGCATCAGTCACTGTCGGCAATAAACCTCATCGTGCAGGAACGATGAATCCATATCATACTCAAACCCACATATCGCTGGGCCCAAAGTCGTTTTTATTTCAACACGAGATGTTTCTTCCTTCTTCTCTTAGACAAGCAATATATTATTATTAGTCGAAAGCTGTCAAAACACATTTTCTGAACTAAGAGGAGCTGAAACCGATACATGTTTTGAAAATACTTTATTGCTTGTAGAGGGTGGATGCATCTTTTCTCGTGAACTGGATGTACTTTCCAAAATTAATTATTAGCAGTAGTTAATCTCTATTGAAAATGTAGTTAAGTAGGACAAATATAGTATGAAAAGTATTTGATTATTTCTACTACTAAATATTCTTTTGGGTTTTATATTTTATGCATACATAAAAAATTACATTTTGAATGAGTATATTTATGTGTATATGTGTGTATATCTGTGACGTGTGAGTGATAGAAGAAGACGATTTTGCTCTTTGCGTTATCTAGCTCTATACACAATAATTTTGAGATTCAAATGTAAGAAGTGAATATCACTATTGAATAGGTAAAATTGTTAATTTGCAGTGTATACATTAATTTTACATATTCCTATACGGTCCGTGTATAAACAAATAAATGATGTAAGCCATTTGTAATTACAAATTTTAATTCAACTACGTGAATATATTTTGATGTGTATAGGCAATCAGTCGGTACTATATATATTATAACAAAGTTATTTAAAATATTACTTTTTCCCCTTTAGGTTATATATTTATTTACCTTACCTTCTATGGTCCCACCTTCAGGTTTCTAAGTAATTAACACTAATAGCAAATTTAACATCACTTGCACTTATTATTGACATTTAATTATTACACAATATACAAAATTACCTGAATACTATTTATTGACAAGATTGATTGCCTAACTAACATTACAATTACTAAAAAGGTGGACACTTCAGGCTTTAGATTTTTATTACAATAAAGTTTAATAATAACAGTGTTAATTACTCTTCCTCCTGGGCCGTTATTTTGGATCCCGTTGCTATGGAAAAAACCAGATTATTATTTTATAATAATGAATTTAAAATTATTCTGACTTTATTAAGTTTATAAAGCTCTGTTTGCTAATTTTATTGTAAGAAGAAAGTACTTAATGTTTGTTGAGTTTCTGGAACCTTGACCGTTGATAGCTGCTTCGCTGCATTTTTCACATAACTAACTTACTTCCCTCATTCTTTACTAATTCATATAATCGCACTTTTAAATTTTACACATTAAAAAAACTTACAATTCCCTTAATTCTATTAAACATTGCGGACACTTTATCCCTCCCCCCAATACGTCTGCCCTCTTCTAAAGTTCCTCCAATACTCTCTACCGATCACATCCTTTTTTCACCTCGCATAATCTCTCCCCCCTTACGTATTTTATTTAATTTGGTTATCCCACATCCTTTTACAAGGATCTTTCTCAAATGCTGTTGGTGCAATAATTAAGTAAAAGTTACTGACAAACTGTGTCTATAATTATATTAACGAAATAATAGTATTTGACGCTAATATACCCCAAAATAGAATGTACGATGCTAAGGCAAGGTTAACTATGAAATCTAGAAGAGTTAGTGAGAACGTTCACTTACTTGTAGGCAGTTGTCTGTCACAACTATAACTGGTTGTAGTACTACGTTCGGGCGCAAGATGAGTAGAGACAGTGCTCTAATCGTAGTAATAATGTAGATAAAAATGAATTATAATAGAAATAATTGTTCCTCACTCACAATGTTATATTTGAGGGATAATGAGGAAATAGGAAAGGATTTACCCAACATTTCCCCCCCCCACCGAAAACAGAATAAAGTTTTCTCAATTAAATAGAAAAAAAACACACATTAAACAACAAAAAATAACACTTCTTGAACTAAAACATCTTGTGATATTAAAAATGTTCTTTAGTCATGGTAAGGGAGAGGACTTATCTTGACTTATCTTGTCGGAAAGTCCCTCGCGAGGTTCGTACTGATACCACCCGCACAACACCATCCTTTCCTGTTAATGTATCTTCAATTCTTCCCAACTGCCAACGTAGTGGTGGAGAGTGGGTATCTTGAAGCAGTACCAAGTCACCTTTAGATACGTTTGGTGATTCCGTTGTCCATTTACTACGCTGTTGGAGTGTGGGCAAATACTCAATCCTGTAACGTGTCCAGAAATGTTGGACGGCCTTTGAAATTAGTTGCCAGCGACTTAGACGATTCATGGGTAACTCTTGAAGGTCATGTGCAGATACTGCGGTAAGAGCAGAGCCGATGAAAAAGTGCGCGGGTGTTAAAACATCAAATTCATGAGCGTCTGTGGATAACGGAGATAATGGCCTGGCATTTAAAATTGCCTCAATTTTTAAACATAGTGTTGATAATTCTTCAAAGGTGAGAGCTTGTCCATTTAGCACTCTCTTGAGATGGTATTTTGTGGAACGTATTCCGGCCTCCCACAGACCACCAAAGTGAGGATCATCAGGTGGATTGAAATTCCAAGAAATTCCTTTAGAGCTGCAATGTTCAGTTATCCTAGCTTTATTTTCACGCTCTTCGAAGTACTTAAATATGCCTGTCAGGTACTTGTTAGCTCCCACAAAGTTCGTTCCATTGTCGGAAAACTTATAGTGGCAAAGACCTCGTCTACTGACAAATCTATCGAGTGCAGCCAAAAATGCATCGGTTTAAAGATCCATAACCACTTCGATATGGACTGCTTTTGTAGAAGACACGCAAACAAACATATATATGCCTTAAATATCTTAGCATTTCGTCGTCTAAATTCCATAATTAAAATAGGACAGCCGAAAATCCACCCCAGTAGATATGAAGGGTCGTCCTTGACTTGTTCGTGAGGGTGGAAGATCTCAGCTAACAGAGTTGCTAGGCATTTTAAAATGTTGAAAAAATAAATTTGTTTCACAAAACTCATGAATGCGTTGCTAGGCATTATGAAATGTTGAAAAAATATATTTTTTCACAAAATACTTGAAAGCAAGGCATTTTAAAATGCTGAAAAAATATATTTTGTTTACCAAATTCATGAAAGCGTTGCTAGGCATTTTCAAATGTTGAAAAAATATATTTTTTCCACATTATTCATAACAGCGTTGCTAGGCATTTAGAAATGTTGAAAAATCTATTTTTTTCACACAATTATTGGAATCGTTGCTAGGCATTTTAAAATGTTGAAAAAATATATTTTTTTACAAAACTCATGAAAGCGTTGTTAGGCATTTTGAAATGTTGAAAAAATATATTTTGTTTACGAAATTCGAGAAAGCGTTGCTAGGCATTATGAAATGTCGAAAAAATAAATTTGTTTCATATTATTCATAACAACGTTACTAGGCATTCTGAAATGTTGAAAAAATATATTTTTTTTTACAAAATTCATGAAAGCGTTGCTAGGCATTTTGAAATGTTGAAAAAATATATATTTTTTTCCAAATTCATGAAAGCGTTGCTAGGCATTTTGAAATGTTTAAAAAATATATTTTATTTACAAAATTCATGAAAGCGTTGCTAGGCATTTTGAAATGTTGTAAAAATAATTTTTTTTTACAAATTTCGAGTAAACTTTGCTAGGCAATATGAAATGTTGAAAAATAAATTTTGTTCACAAAACTCATGAAAGCGTTGCTAGGCATTTTGAAATGTAGAAAAATATATTTTTTTCAAAATATTCATAACAGTGTTTCTAGGCATCTAGAAATTATTATTGAAAGCGTTGGTAGGCAATTTAAAATGTTGAAAAAATATATTTTTTTTACAAAATTCATAAAAGCGTTGCTATGCATTTTGAAATGTTGAAAAAATATTTTTTTTTACAAAATTCATGAAAAAGTTTCTAGGCATTTTGAAATGTTGAAAAAATATACTTTTTTTTTACAAAATGCGTGAAAGCGTTGCTAGGCAATATGAGATGTTGAAAAAATAAATAATTTTAAAAATATTCATAAAAGCGTTGTTAGGCATTTTGAAATGTCGAAAAAATATATTTTGTTTACCAAATTCATGGAAGCGTTGCTAAGCATTTTGAAATGTTGAAAAAAGACATTTTTTCACACAATAATTGAAAGCGTTGCTAGGCATTTTAAAATGTTGAAAAAATATATTTTTTTTACAAAATTCATAAAAGCGTTGCTAGGCATTTTGAAATGTTGAAAAAAATTATTTTTACTACAAAATTCATGAAAGCGTTGCTAAGCATTTTGAAATGTTGAAAAAAAATGTTTGTTTTACAACATTGAAGAAAGCGTTGCTAGGCATTTTAAAATGTTGACAAAATATATTTTTTTCACAAAATTAATGAAAGCGTTGCTAGGCATTTTAAAATGTTGAAATACACTTTTTTTACAAAATTCGAGAAAGCGTTGCTAGGCAATATGAAATGTTGAAAAAATAAATCTTTTTCACAATATTAATGAAAGCGTTGCTAGGCATTTTGAAATGTGGAAAAAATATATTTTTTTTCCAAAACTCAAGAAAGCGTTGCTAGGCATTTTAAAATGTTGAAAAAATATATTTTTTTTACAAAATTCATGGAAGTGTTTCTAGGCATTTTGAAATGTTGAAATATACTTTTTTTACAAAATTCGTGAAAGCGTGGCTAGGCAATATGAAATATTGAAAAAATAAATTTTTTTCACAATATTCATGAAAGCGTTGCTAGGCATTTTGAAATGTGGAAAAAATATATTTTGTTTACCAAATTCATGAAAGCGTTGCTAGGCATTTTGAAATGTTGAAATATACTTTATTTTACAAAATTCGAGAAAGCGTTGCTAGGCATTATGAAATGTTGAAAAAATAATTTTTTTTCACAATATTCATGAATGCGTTGCTAGGCATTTTGAAATGTTGAAAAAATATTTTTTTTTTACAAAATTCAGGAAAGCGTGCTAGGCATTTTAAAATGTGGAAAGAATAAATTTTTTCACATTATTCATAACAGCGTTGCTAGGCATTTTGAAATGTTGAAAAACAATATTTTTTTTTAAAATTAATGAAAGGATTGCTAGGCATTTTGAAATGTTGAAAAAATATACTTTTTTTTACAAAATTCGTGAAAGCGTTGCTAGGCAATATGAAATGTTGGAAATATAATTTTTTATCACATTATTCATAAAAGCGTTGCTAGGCATTTTGAAATGTGGAAAAAAAATTTTTTTTTAAAAAATTCATGAAAGCGTTGCTAGGCATTTTAAAATGTTGAAAAAATATTTTTTTTTTCACATTATTCATAACAGCGTTGCTAGGTAATTTCATATGTTGAAAAAATATATTTTTTTTACAAAACCTATGAAAGCATTGCTAGGCATTTTGATATGTTAAAAAAAATATACTTTTTTTGCAAAATTCGTGAAAGCGTGGCTAGGCAATATGAAATGTTGAAAAAATATATTTTTTTTACAAAATTCATGAAAGCGTTGCTAGGCCATTTTGAAATGTTGAAAAAATATATTTTTCTCATAAAATTCATGAAAGCGTTGCTAGGCAATATGAAATGTTGAAAACATATATTTTTTTTACAAAACTCATGAAAGCTTTGCTAGGCATTTTGAAATGTTGAAAAAATATATATTTTTTTACAAAATTCATGAAAGCGTTGCTAATCGTTTTAAAATGTTGAAAAAATATATTTTTTCACATTATTCATAACAGCGTTTCTAGGCATTTTGAAATGTTGAAAAAAGATACTTTTTTTTACAAAATTCGTGAAAGCGTTGCTAGGCAATAGGAAATGTTGACAAAATACATTTTTTCACATTATTCATAACAGCGTTGCTAAGCATTTTGAAATGTTGAAAAAATAAATTTTTCTCACTAAATTCATGAAAGCGTTGCTAGGCATTTTGAAATGTTGAAAAACTATATTTTTTTTACAAATTTCGGTAAAGCGTTGCTAGGCAATATGAAATGTTGAAAACATATATTTTTTTTACAAAACTCATGAAGTCTTTGCTAGGCATTTTGAAATGTTGAAACAATATATATTTTTTTACAAAATTAATGAAAGCGTTGCTAGGCATTTTGAAATGTTGAAAGAATATATTTTTTTACATTATTCATAACTGCGTTACTATGCATTTTGAAGTGTTGAAAAAATATATTTTGTTTACCAAACTCAAGAAAGCGTTGCTAGGCATTTTGAAATGTTGAAAAAATATATTTTTTTTACAAAATTCATGAAAGCGTTGCTAGGCAATTTGAAATGTTGAAATAAATATATTTTTTTCACAATATTCATAAAAGCGTTGCTAGGCAATATGATATGTTGAAAAAATATATATCTTTCACATCATTCATAACAGCGTTGATAAGCATTTTGAAATGTTGAAAAAATATACTTTTTTTACAAAATTCGTGAATGCGTTGCTAGGCAATATGAAATGTTGAAAAAATAAATTTTGTTCACAATATTCATAAAAGCGTTGCTATTCAATATGATATGTTGAAAAAATATATTTTTTTTACAAAACTCATGAAAGCGTTGTTAGGCAATTTGAAATGTTGAAAAAATATATTTTTTTTACAAAATTGATGAAAGCGTTGCTAGGCATTTTGAAATGTTGAAAGAATATATTTTTTCTCATTATTCATAACTGCGTTGCTATGCATTTTGAAGTGTTGAAAAAATATATTTTGTTTACCAAACTCAAGAAAGCGTTGCTAGGCATTTTGAAATGTTGAAAAATATATTTTTTTTACAAAATTCATGAAAGCGTTGCTAGGCAATTTGAAATGTTGAAATAAATATATTTTTTTCACAAAATTCATGAAAGCGTTGCTAGGCATTTAGAATTGTTGAAAAAATATATTTTTTTCACATTATTCATAACAGTGTTGCTAGGCATTTTAAAATGTTAAAAAAATATATTTTTTTACAAAATTCGAGAAAGCGTTGCTAGGCATTTTGAAAAGTGAAACAAATTGAATTAAATATGATAATATAAATAATTATTGTTCACAAAACTCATCAAATCGTTGCTAGGCATTTTAAAGTGTAGAAACAATATTATTATTTTACATTATTCATAACAGCGTTGCTAGGCATTTTGAAATGTTGACAAAATATATTTTTTCACACAATTATTGAAAGCATTGCTAGGCATTTTAAAATGTTGAAAAAATATATTATTTTAACAAAATTATTGACAGCGTTGCTAGGCATTTTAAAATGTTGAAAAAATATATTTTTTTACAAAATTCGAGAAAGCATTGCTAGGCATTTTGAAAAGTGAAAAAAATATACTTTTTTTTACAAAATTCATGAAAGCGTTGCTAGGCATTATGAAATGTTAAAAAATATATATTTTTGTCACATTATTCATAACATGGTTGCTAGGCATTTTTAAAAGAAAAAAAAATATATTTTTTTTCACACAATTATTGAAAGCATTGCTAGGCATTTTAAATGTTGCAAAAATATATTTTTTTACAAAATTTGTGAAAGCGTTGCTAGGCATTTTCAAATGTTGAAAAAATATATATTTTTTACCTAATTCATGAAAGCGTTGCCAGGCATTTTGAAATGTTGAAAAAATATATTTTTTCACATTATTCATAACAGCGTTGCTAGGCATTTAGAAATGTAGAAAAAATTAATTATTATCACAAAATGATTGAGAGCGTTGCTAGGCATTTTAAAATGTTGAAAAAATATATTTTTTTACAAAATTCATGAAAGCGTTGCTAGGCATTTTAAAATGTTGGAAAAATATATTTTTATTACAAAATTCATAAAAGCGTTGCTAGGCATTTTGAAATGTTGAAAAATATATTTGTTTACAACATTCATGAAAGAGTTGCTAGGCATTTTGAAATGTGTAAAAAATATATTTTTTTTACAAAATTCATGAAAGCATTGCTAGGCATTTAGAAATGTTGAAAAAATATATTTTTTTTACAAAATTCCTAAAAGCGTTGCTAGGCATTTTAACTAGTTGAAGAAAAATATATTTTTTTACAAAATTCATGGAAGCGTTGCTAGGCATTTTCAAATGTTGAAAAAATATATTTTCTTTACAAAATTCCTGAAAGCGTTGCTAGGCATTTTGAAATGTGGAAAAAATATATTTGTTATTACAAAATTCAAAAAAGCGTTGCTAGGCATTTTCAATTGTTGAAAAAGTATATTTTTATTACAAAATTCATAAAAGCGTTGCTAGGCATTTTGAAATGTTGAAAAATATTTTTTTCACATTATTCATAACAGCGTTGCTAGGCATCTAGAAATGTTGAAAAAATATATTTTTTTCACACTATTATTGAAAGCGTTGCTAGGCATTTTAAAATGTTGGAAAAATATATTTTTTTTACAAAATTCATGAAAGCGTTGCTATGCATTTTGAAATGTTGAAAAAATATATATTTTTCACATTATTCATATCAGCGTTGCTAGGCATTTAGAATTGTTGAAAAAATATATTTTTTTTTCACAATATTCATAAAAGCGTTGCTAGGAATTTTGAAATGTTGAAAAAATACATTTTTTTCACACAATAATTGAAAGCGTTGCTAGGCATTTTATCTAGTTGAAAAAATATATATATTTTTTTACAAAATTCATGAAAGCGTTGCTAGGGATATTGATATTTTGAAAATTTTTTTTGTTTCATACAATTATTGAAAGCGTTGCTAGGCATTTTAAATTGGTGAAAATATATATTTTTTTCACATTATTCATAACAGCGTTGCTAGGCATTTAGAAATGTTGAAAAAATATACTTTTTTTACAAAATTCGTGAAAGCGTTGCTAGGCATTATGAAATGTTGAAAAAATAGATTTGTTTCACTTTATACATAACAGCGTTGCTAGGCATTTTGAAATGTTGAAAAACATTTTTTTTCACATTATACATAACAGCGTTGCTAGGCATTTTGAAATGTTAAAAAAACATATTTTTTTCAAACAATTATTGAAAGCTTTGCAAGGTATTTTAAAATGTTGAAGAAATATATTTATTTTACAAAATTCATAACAGCCTTGCTAGGTATTTTGAAATGTTGATAAAATATATTTTTTCACACAATTATTGAAAGCGTTGCTAGGCATTTTAAAATGTTGAAAAAATATATTTTTCATGAATTTTTATCATGAATTTTGTAAATAAAATATATTTCTCCAACATTTCATAATGCCTAGCAACGCTGTTATGAATAATGTGAAAAAAATATATTTTTTCAACATTTCAAAAATCCTAGCAACGCTTTCATGAATTTTGTAAAAAAAATATATTTTCTCCACATTTCAAAATGAATAGCAACGCTTTTATGAATATTGTGAAAAAAATTTATTTTTTCAACTTTTCATAATGCCTAGCAACGCTTTCATGAATTTTGTAAAAAAAATATATTTTTTTAATATTTCAAAATGTCTATCAACGCTTTCACGAATTCTGTAACAAAAATATATGTTTTTAACATTTCAAAATGCCTAGCAAGGCTTTCATGTATTTTGTAAAAGAAATATATTTTTTCAACATTTTAAAATGCATATCAACGCTGTTATGAATAATGTGAAATAAATTTATTTTTTCAACATTTCTAAATGCCTAGCAACGCTGTTATAAATAATGTGTAAAACATTTATTTTGTCAACATTTCATAATGCATTGCAACGCTTTCATGAATTTTGTAAAAAAAATATATTTGTTTAACGTTTCAAAATGGCTAGCAAGACTTTTATGAATAATGTGAAAAAAATATATTTTTTCAACATTTCAAAATGCCTAGCAACGCTTTCATGAGTTTTGTGAAATAATTTATTTTTTCAACATTTCATAAAGCATTGCAACGCATTCATGAATTTTGTAAAAAAAAATATATTTTTGTAACATTTCAAAATGGCTAGCAACGTTTTCATGAATTTTGTAAAAAAAATATATTTTTTCTACATTTCAAAATGCCTAGCAACGCTTTCATGAGTTTTGTAAAAAAATATATTTTTTCAACATTTTAGAATGCCTAGCAACGCTTTTATGAATTTTGTAATAAAAATATATTTTTCAACATTTCTAAATGCCTAGCAACGCTGTTATGAATAATGTGAAAAAAATATATTTTTTCAACATGCCTAGCAACGCTTTCATGAGCTTTGTGAAAGAAAAATTTATTTAACATTTTAAAATGCCTAGCAACGCTGTTATGAATAATTTGAAAAAAAAACATATTTTCTAGACATTTCATAATGCCTAGCTATGCTCTCATGAATTTTTTTTAAAAAATATATTTATTCAACATTTCAAAATGCCTAGCAACGCTTTCAAGAATTATGTGAAAAACATATATTTATTCAACATTTCATAATGCCTAGCAACGCTTTCATGAATTTTGTAAACAAAATTAATTTTTTCAACATTTCATAAAGCCTAGCAACGCTTTCATAAATTTTGTATAAAAAATATATTTTTTCAACATTTCAAAATGCCTAGAAACGCTTTTATGAATTTTTGTAAAAAAAATATGTTTTTTCTACATTTCAAAATGCCTAGCAACGCTTTCATGAATTTGGTAAACAAAATATATTTTCTCCACATTTTAAAATGCCTAGCAAAGCTTTCATGTATTTTGTGAAAAAAATATATTTATTTCAACATTTTAAAATGCCTAGCAACGCTTTCATGAATTTTGTAAAAAAAAGTATATTTTTTCAACATTGCAAAATGCCTATCAACGCTGTCATGAACTTTGTAAAAAAAATATATTTTTTCAACATTTTAAAACGCCTAGCAACGCTTTCATGAGTTTTGTGAAAGAATTTATTTTTTAAACATTTTAAAATGCCTAGCAACGCTGTTATGAATAATTTAAAAAGCATTTATTTTTTCCACATTTCATACTGCCTAGCAACGCTTTCTCAAATTTTGTAAAAAAAATATATTTTTTCAACATTTAATATTGCCTAGCAACTCTTTCATGAATTTTGTGAAAAAAATATATTTTTTCTACATTTCAAAATGCCTAGCAACGCTGTAATGAATAATGTGAAAAAAATTATTTTTTCAACATTTCACAATGCCTAGCAACGCTTTCATGAATTTTGTTATAAAAATATATTTTTCAACATTTCTAAATGCCTAACAACGCTTTCATGAATTTTGTAAAAAAAATATATTTTTTCAACATTTCATAATGCCTAGCAACGCTTTCATGAATTTTGTAAAAAAATATATTTTTTCAATATTTCAAAATGCTTAGCAACGCTTTCATGAATTTGGTAAACAAAATATAATTTTCCACATTTCAAAATGCCTAGCAACGCTGTTATGAATATTATAGAAAGAAAATTTATTTTTCAACATTTCATAATGCCTAGCAACGCTTTCAATAATTGTGTGAAAAAAATATATATTTTTAACATTACAAAATGCCTAGCAACGCTTTCATGAATTTTTTTAAAAAAATTAATTTTATAAACATTTCAAAATGACTAGCAACGCTTTCATGAATTTTGCAAAAAAATTATATTTTTTCAACATTTTAAAATGCCTAGCAACGCTTTCACGAATTTTGTAAAAAAAGTATATTTTTTTAACATTTCAAAATGCCTAACAACGATGTTATGAATAATGTGAAAAAAATATATTTTTTCATCATTTCAAAATGCCTATCAACGCTTTCATTAATTTTGTAAAAAAAAATATATTTTTTCAACAATTCAAAATACCTAGCAACGCTTTCATGAATTTTGTAAAAAAAAATATATTTTTTCAACCTTTCAAAATGCCTAGCAACGCTTTCATGAATTTGGTAAACAAAATATATTTTTTCAACATTGCAAAATGCATATCAACGCTTTCATGAATTTTGTAGAAAAATATACTTTTTCAACATTTCAAAATGCCTAGCAACGCTTTCATGAATTTGGTAAACAAAATATTTTATTCCACATTTCAAAATACCTAGCAACGCTGTTATGAATAATGTGAAAAAAATATATTTTTTCAACATGCCTGCTAGGCATCATGAGTTTTGTGAAAAAAATTATTTAACATTTTAAAATGCCTAGCAACGCTGCTATGAATAATGTGAAAAAAAACATATTTTCTATACATTTCATAATGCCTAGCAACGCTTTCATGAATTTTTTAAAAAAATATATTTTTTCAACATATCAAAATGCATTGCAACGCTTTCATGAATTTGGTAGACAAAATATATTTTTTCCACACTTAAAAAAGGTCTAGCAACGCTTTTGTGAATAATGTGAAAGAAATTTATTTTTTGAACATTTCATAATGCCTAGCTATGCTTTCATGAATTTTTTTTTTAAATTAATTTTTTCAACATTTCAAAATGCCTTGTAACGCTTTCTTTAATTTTGTAAAAAATTATATTTATTCAATATTTCAAAATGCCTAGCAAGGCTTTCACGAATTATGTGAAAAAAATATATTTATTCAACATTTCATAATGCCTAGCAACGCTTTCATGAATTTTGTAAACAAAATTAATTTTTTCAACATTTCATAAAGCCTAGCAACGCTTTCAAAAATTTTGTATAAAAAATATATTTTTTCAACATTACAAATTGACTAGCATCGCTGTTATGAATAATGTGAAAAAATTATATTTCTTCAACATTTCAAAATGCCTAGCAACGCTTTCATGAATTTGGTAAACAAAATATATTTTTTCAACATTTTAAAATGCCTAGCAACGCTTTCATGATTTTTGTGAAAAAAATATATTTTTTCAACATTTCTAAATGCCTAGCAACGCTTTCAATAATTGTGTGAAAAAATATATATTTTCAACATTTCATAATGCCTAGCAACACTTTCTCGAATTTTGTAAGAAAAATATATTTTGTCCACATTTTAAATTGCCTAGAACGCTTTCATGAATTTTGTGAGAAAAGTATATTTTTTCAACATTTCAAAATGCCTAGCAACGCTATTATTAATAATGTGAAAAAAAAATAATTTTTTTAACATTTCATATTGCCATGCAACGCTTTCATGAATTTTTTAAACAAAATTAATTTATTCAACATTTCAAAATGCCTAGCAACGCTTTCATGAATTTTGAAAAAAAATATTTTCTTAACATTTTAAAATGCCTAGCAACGCTTTCAAAAATTGTGTGAAAAAAATATATATTTTCAACACTTCATAATGCGTAGCAACGCTCTCATGAATTTTGGAAAAAATATATTTTTTCCATACTTCAAAATGCCTAGCAACGCTTTTATGAATAATGTGAAAAACATTTATTTTTTCAAAATTTCATAATGCCTAGCAACGCTTTCATGAATTTTTTTAAACAAAATTAATTTTTTCAACATTTCAAAATGGCTAGCAACGCTTTCATGAATTTGGTAAAAAAAATGTATTTTTTCAACATTACAAAAGGCCTAGGAACGCTTTCATGAGTTTTAAAAAATGATATATTTTTTCAACATTTTAAAATGCCTAGCAACTCTTTCTCGAATTTTTGTAAAAAAAAATGTTTCTCCAACATTTCAAAATGCCTAGCAACGCTTTCATAAATTTGGTAAACAAAATAAATTTTTTCCATATTTAAAAATGCCTAGCAACGCTTTTATGAATAATGTGAAAAAAATTTATTTTTTCAACATTTTATAATACCTAGCAACGCTATTAAAAATATATTTTGTTTACCAAATTCTTGAAAGCGTTGCTAGGGATTTTGAAAAGTTAAAAGAACCTATTTTTTTACAAAATTCAGGAAAGCGTTGCTAGGCATTTTGAAATGTTTATAAAAATATATTTTTTTTACAAAATTCATGAAAGCGTTGCTAGGCATTATGAAATGTTGAAAAAATAAATTTTGTTTACCAAATTCATGAAAGCGTTGTTAGGCATTTTGAAATGTGGAAAAAATATATTTTGTTTAGCAAATTCATGAAAGCGTTGCTAGGCATTTTGAAATGTTAAAAATATATATTTTTTTTACAAAATTCATGAAAGCGTTGCTAGGCATTTTGAAATGTTTATAAAAATAAATTTTTTTTACAAAATTCATGAAAGCGTTGCTAGGCATTATGAAATGTTGAAAAAATAAATTTTGTTTACCAAATTCCAGAAAGAGTTGCTAGGCATTTTGAAATGTTGAAAAAATATATTTTTTTCACAAAATTCATGAAAGCGTTGCTAGGCATTTTAAAAAGTTGAAAAACTATATTTTTGTTACAAAACTCATGAAAGCGTTGCTAGGCATTTTAAAATGTTGAAAAAATATATTTTTTTTACAAAACTCATGAAAGCGTTGCTAAGCATTTTGAAATGTTGAGAAAATATTATTTTCACAAAATTCATGAAAGCGTTGCTAGGCATTATGAAATGTTATGAAAAGTATATTTTTTTTACAAAATTCATGAAAGCGTTGCTAGGCATTTCGAAATATTGACAAAATATATTTTTTTTACAAAATTCATGAAAAAGTTTCTAGGCATTTTGAAATGTTGAAAAAATATATGTTTTTTACAAAATTCATGAAAGCGTTGCTAGGCATTTCGAAATGTTGAAAAAATATATTTTTTAAACACAATTCATGAAAGCGTTGCTAGACAATTTGAAATGTTGAAAAAATAATTTTTTTTTACGTTATTCATGAAAGCGTTGCTAGGCATTTTGAAATGTTGAAAAAATATATTTTTTTTACAAAATTCATGAAAGCGTTGCTAGGCATTATGAAATGTTGAAAAAATAAATTTTGTTTACCAAATTCCAGAAAGAGTTGCTAAGCATTTTGAAATGTTGAGAAAATATTATTTTCACAAAATTCATGAAAGCGTTGCTAGGCATTATGAAATGTTATGAAAAGTATATTTTTTTTACAAAATTCATGAAAGCGTTGCTAGGCATTTCGAAATATTGACAAAATATAATTTTTTTACAAAATTCATGAAAAAGTTTCTAGGCATTTTGAAATGTTGAAAAAATATATGTTTTTTACAAAATTCATGAAAGCGTTGCTAGGCATTTCGAAATGTTGAAAAAATATATTTTTTAAACAAAATTCATGAAAGCGTTGCTAGACAATTTGAAATGTTGAAAAAATAATTTTTTTTACGTTATTCATGAAAGCGTTGCTAGGCATTTTGAAATGTTGAAAAAATATATTTTTTTTACAAAATTCATGAAAGCGTTAATAGGCATTTTGAAATGTTGAAAGAATATATTTTTTTTAAACAAAATTCATGATAGCGTTGCTAGGAATTATGAAATGTTGAAAAAATATATTTTTTCACACAATTATTGAAAGCGTTGCAAGGCATTGTAAAATGTTGAAAAAATATATTTTTTTTACAAATTTCATGAAAGAGTTGCTAGGCATTTTGAAATGTTGAAAAAATATTATTTTTTTACAAATTTCGAAAAAGCGTTGCTAGGCAATATGAAACGTTGAAAAAAATATATTTTTTTTACAAAATTCATGAAAGCGTTGCTAGGCATTTTGACATGTTGAAAAAATATATTTTTTTAACAAAATTCATGAAAGCGTTGCTAGGCATTGTGAAATGTTGAAAAAAAAAGTTTTTTTCACATTATTCATAACAGCGTTGCTAGGCATTTTGAAATGTTGAAAAAAATATATTTTTTTAACAAAATTCATGAAAGCGTTGCTAGGCATTTTAAAAATGTTGAAAAAATATATTTTTTTTACAAAATTCATGAAAGCGTTGCTAGGCATTTTGAAATGTTTATAAAAATTAATTTTGTTTACAAAATTCATGAAAGCGTTGTTAGGCATTTCGAAATATTGACAAAACATATTTTTTTTACAAAATTCATGAAAGCGTTGCTAGGCATTTGGAAATGTTGAAAAAATATATTTTTTTACAAAATTCATGAAAGCGTTAATAGGCATTTTGAAATGTTGAAAAAATTAATTTTGTTTACAAAATTCATGAAAGCGTTGCTAGGCATTATGATATGTTGAAAAAATATATTTTTTCACACAATTATTGAAAGCGTTGCAAGGCATTTTAAAATGTTAAAAATATATATTTTTTTTACAAAATTCATTAAAGCGTTGCTAGGCATTTTGAAATGTTGAAAAAATATATTTTTTTCACAAAATTCATGAAAGCGTTGCTAGGCATTTTAAAATGTTGGAAAAATATATTTTTGTTACAAAACTCATGAAAGCGTTGCTAGGCATTTTAAAACGTTGAAAAAATATATTTTTTTTACAAAACTCATGAAAGCCTTGCTAGGCATTTTGAAATGTTGAGAAAATATTATTTTCACAAAATTCATGAAAGCGTTGCTAGGCATTATGAAATGTTGGGAAAAGTATATTTTTTTTACAAAATTCATAAAAGCATTGCTAGGCATTTCGAAATATTGACAAAATATATTTTTTTTACAAAATTCATGAAAGCGTTTCTGGCATTTTGAAATGTTGAAAAAATATATTTTTTTTACAAAATTCATGAAAGCGTTGCTAGGCATTTCGAAATGTTGAAAAAATATATTTTTTAAACAAAATTCATGAAAGCGTTGCTAGACAATTTGAAATGTTGAAAAAATAATTTTTTTTACGTTATTCATGAAAGCGTTGCTAGGCATTTTGAAATGTTGAAAAAATTTACTTTTTTTTACAAAATTCGTGAAAGCGTTGCTAGGCATTTTGAAATGTTGAAAAAATATATTTTTTCCCACTATTATTGAAAGCGTTTCAAGTCATTTTAAAATGTTGAAAAAATATATTTTTTTTACAAATTTCATGAAAGCGTTGCTAGGCATTTTGAAATGTAAAAAAAATATATTTTTTTACAAATTTCGAAAAAGCGTTGCTAGGCAATATGAAACGTTGTAAAAAATATATTTTTTTTACAAAATTCATGAAAGCGTTAATAGGCATTTTGAAATGTTGAAAAAATTAATTTTGTTTACAAAATCATGAAAGCGTTGCTAGGAATTATGAAATGTTGTAAAAATATATTTTTTCACACAATTATTGAAAGCGTTGCAAGGCATTTTAAAATGTTGAAAAAATATATTTTTTTTCAAATTTCATGAAAGCGTTGCTAGGCATTTTGAAATGTTGAAAAATTATATTTTTTTAACAAAATTCATGAAAGCGTTGCTATTCATTGTGAAATGTTGAAAAAATAATTTTTTTCACATTATTCATAACAGCGTTGCTAGGCATTCTGAAATGTAGAAAAAATATATTTTTTTTACAAAATTCATGAAAGCGTTGCTAGGCTATATGAAATGTTGAAAAAATAAATTTTTTTCAGATTATTCATAACAGAGTTGCTAGGCAATTTGAAATGTTGAAAAAATATATTTTTTTTACAAAATTCATGAAAGCCTTTCTAGGCATTTTGAAATGTTGAACAAATATATTTTTTTTACAAAATTCATGAAAGCGTTGCTAGGCATTTTAAAATGTTGAAAAAATATATTTTTGTTACAAAACTCATGAAAGCATTGCTAGGCATTTTAAAATGTTGAAAAAATGTATTTTTTTTTACAAAATTCATGAAAGCCTTTCTAGGCATTTTGAAATGTTGAAAAAATATATTTTTTTTTAAATTTCATGAAAGCGTTGCTAGGCATTTTGAAATGTTGAAAAAATATATTTTTTTTTCAAAATTCATGAAAGCGTTGCTATTCATTGTGAAATGTTGAAAAGATAATTTTTTTCACATTATTCATAACAGCGTTGCTAGGCATTCTGAAATGTTGAAAAAATATATTTTTTTTACAAAATTCATGAAAGCGTTGCTAGGCTATATGAAATGTTGAAAAAATAATTTTTTTTCAGATTATTCATAACAGAGTTGCTAGGCAATTTGAAATGTTGAAAAAATATATTTTTTTAACAAAATTCATGAAAGCGTTGCTAGGCATTTTAAAATGTTGAAAAAATATATTTTTGTTACAAAACTCATGAAAGCATAGCTAGGCATTTTAGAATGTTGAAAAAATATATTTTTTTTACAAAATTCATGAAAGCCTTTCTAGGCATTTTGAAATGTTGAACAAATATATTTTTTTTACAAAATTCATGAAAGCGTTGCTAGGCATTTTGAAATGTTGAAAAAATTAATTTTGTTTACAAAATTAATGAAAGCGTTGCTAGGCATTATGATATGTTGAAAAAATAATTTTTTTCACATTATTCATAACAGCGTTGCTAGGCATTCTTAAATGTTGAAAAAATATATTGTTTTTACAAATTTCATGAAAGCGTTGCTAGGCTATATGAAATGTTGAAAAAAAAGATTTTTTCACATTATTCATTACAGCGTTGCTAGGCATTTTGAAATGTTGAAAAAATATATTTTTTTAACAAAATTTATGAAAGCGTTGCTAGGCATTATGAAATGTTGGAAAAGTATATTTTTTTTACAAAATTCATGAATGCGTTGCTAGGCATTTCGAAATATTGACAAAATATATTTTTTTTACAAAATTCATGAAAGCGTTAATAGGCATTTTGAAATGTTGAAAAAATATAATTTTTCACACAATTATTGAAAGCGTTGCAAGGCATTTCGAAATGTTGAAAAAATACAGTTTTTAAACAAAATTCCTGAAAGCGTTGCTAGGCATTTTGAAATGTTGAAAAAATAATTTTTTATTACATTATTCATGAAAGCGTTGCTAGGCATTTTGAAATGTTGAAAAAATTGACTTTTTTTACAAAATGCGTGAAAGCGTTGCTAACCATTTTGAAATGTTTAAAAAATATATTTTTTTAACAAAATTTATGAAAGCGTTGCTAGGCATTATGAAATGTTGGAAAAGTATATTTTTTTTACAAAATTCATGAATGCGTTGCTAGGCATTTCGAAATGTTGAGAAAATATATTTTCTTTACAAAATTCATGAAAGCTTTTCTAGGCATTTTGAAATGTTGAAAAAATATATTTTTTTTACAAAATTCATGAAAGCGTTGCTAGGCATTTCGAAATGTTGAAAAAATATATTTTTTAAACAAAATTCATGAAAGCGTTGCTAGGCATTTTGAAATGTTGAAAAAATATATTTTTTCCACATTATTCATAACAGCGTTGCTAGGCATTTTAAAATGTTGAAAAAATTTATTTATGTTACAAAACTCATGAAAGCGTTGCTAGGCATTTTGAAATGTTGAGAAAATATTATTTTCACAAAATTCATGAAAGCGTTGCTAGGCATTATGAAATTTTGGAAAAGTATATTTTTTTTACAAAATTCATGAAAGCGTTAATAGGCATTTTGAAATGTTGAAAAAATATAATTTTTCACACAATTATTGAAAGCGTTGCAAGGCATTTCGAAATGTTGAAAAAATACAGTTTTTAAACAAAATTCCTGAAAGCGTTGCTAGGCATTTTGAAATGTTGAAAAAATAATTTTTTATTACATTATTCATGAAAGCGTTGCTAGGCATTTTGAAATGTTGAAAAAATTGACTTTTTTTACAAAATGCGTGAAAGCGTTGCTAACCATTTTGAAATGTTTAAAAAATATATTTTTTTAACAAAATTTATGAAAGCGTTGCTAGGCTTTTTGAAATGTTGAAAAAATTAATTTTGTTTACAAAACTCATGAAAGCGTTGCTAGGCATTTTGAAATGTTGAGAAAATATTATTTTCACAAAATTCATGAAAGCGTAGCTAGGCATTATGAAATGTTGGAAAAGTATATTTTTTTTACAAAATTCAGGAATGCGTTGCTAGGCATTTCGAAATGATGAAAAAATATATTTTTTTTACAAAATTCATGAAAGCGTTTCTAGGCATTTTGAAATGTTGAAAAAATATATTTTTTTTACAAAATTCATGAAAGCGTTGCTAGGCATTTCGAAATGTTGAAAAAATATTATTTTAAACAAAATTCATGAAAGCGTTGCTAGGCATTTTGAAATGTTGAAAAAATATATTTTTTTTACAAAATTCATGAATGCGTTAATGGGCATATTGAAATGTTGAAAAAATATATTTTTTCCACATTATTCATAACAGCGTTGCTAGGCATTTTAAAATGTTGAAAAAACATATTTTTTTCACAAACTTCATGAAAGCGTTGCTAGCCTATATGAAATGTTGAAAAAAATTTTTTTTTCACATTATTCATTACAGCGTTGCTAGGCATTTTGAAATGTTGAAAACATATATTTTTTTTACAAAATTCTTGAATGCGTTGCTAGGCATTTTAAAATGTTGAAAAAACATATTTTTTTCACAAACTTCATGAAAGCGTTGCTAGGCTATATGAAATGTTGAAAAAAAAGTTTTTTTCACATTATTCATTACAGCGTTGCTAGGCTTTTTGAAATGTTGAAAAAATTAATTTTGTTTACAAAATTCATGAAAGCGTTGCTAGGCATTGTGAAATGTTAAAAAAATAATTTTTTCACATTATTCATAACAGCGTTGCTAGGCATTTTGAAATGTTTAAAACATATTATTTTTTTACAAAATTCATGAAAGCGTTGCTAGGCATTTTGAAATGTTAAAAAAATATATTTTTTTAACAAAATTCATGAAAGCGTTGCTAGGCATTTTGAAATGTTGAAAAAATTAATTTTGTTTACAAAATTCATGAAAGCGTTGCTAGGCATTGTGAAATGTTGAAAAAAGAATTTTTTTCACATTATTCATAACAGCGTTGCTAGGCATTTTAAAATGTTGAAAACATATATTTTTTTACAAAATTTATGAAAGCGTTGCTAGGCTATATGAAATGTTTAAAAAAAAAAGTTTTTTCACATTATTCGTTACAGCGTTGCTAGGCATTTTGAAATGTTAAAAAAATATATTTTTTTTACAAAGTTCATGAAAGCGTTGCTAGGCTATATGAAATGTTGAAAAATATATTTTTTTACAAATATCATGAGAGCGTTGCTAGGAATTATGAAATGTTGAAAAAATAAATTTTTTTCACATTATTCATAACAGCGTTGCTAGTTATTTTAAAATGTTGAAAAAATATATTTTTTTTACAAAATTCATGAAAGCGTTGCTAGGAATTATGAAATGTTGAAAAAATAAATTGTTTTCACATTATTCATAACAGCGTTGCTAGTTATTTTAAAATGTTGAAAAAATCTATTTTTTTTACAAAATTCATGAAAGCGTTGCTAGGCATTGTGAAATGTTGAAAAAATGATTTTTTTCACATTATTCATAACAGCGTTGCTACGCATTTTGAAATGTTGAAAAAATATATTTTGTTTACAAATTTCATGAAAGCGTTACTAGGTTATATGAAATGTTGAAAAAATAAATTTTTTTCACATTATTCATATAAGCGTTTCTAGGCATTTTGAAATGTTGAAAAAATATATTTTTTTTACAAATTTCATGAAAGCGTTGCTAGGCATTATGAAATGTTGAAAAAATAAATTTTTTTCACATTATTCATAACAGCGTTGCTAGGCATTTTGAAATGTTGAAAAAATAAATTTTTTTCACATTATTCATAACAGCGTTGCTACGCATTTTAAAATGTTGAAAAAATATATTTTTTTCACAAAATTCATGAAAGCGTTGCTAGGAATTAGGAAATGTTGAAAAAATAAATTTTTTTCACATTATTCATAACAGCTGTGGTAGGCATTTTGAAATGTTGAAAAAATAAATTTTTTTCACATCATTCATAACAGCGTTGCTAGGTATTTTAAAATGTTGAAAAAATATATTTTTTCACAAAATTCATGAAAGCGTTGCTGGGAATTATGAAATGTTAAAAAATAAATTTTTTTTGCAAAATTCATGAAAGCGTTGCTAGGCATTTTAAAATGTTGAAAAAATATATTTTTTTAACAAAATTCATGAAAGCGTGGCTAGGCATTTTCAAATGTTGAAAAAATTAATTTTGTTTACAAAATTCATTAAAGCGTTGCTAGGCATTGTGAAATGTTGAAAAAATAATTTTTTTCACTTTATTCATTACAGCGTTGCTAGGCAGTTTGAAATGTTGAAAAAATTTATTTTTTTTACAAAATTCATGAAACCGTTGCTAAGCTATATGAAATGTTGAAAAAATAAATTTTTTTCTCATTATTCATAACAGCGTTGCTAGGCATTTTGAAATGTTGAAAAAATAAATTTGTTTCACAAAATTTATGAAAGCGTTGCTAGGCATTTGGAAATGTTGAAAAAATATATTCTTTTTACAAAATTCATGAAAGCGTTGCTAGGCATTTTGAAATGTTAAAAAAATATATTTTTTTTACAAAATTCATGAAAGCGTTGCTAGGCATTTTGAAATGTTGAAAAAATATATTTTTTTAACAAAATTCATGAAAGCGTTGCTAGGCATTTTGAAATGATAAAAAAATATATTTTTTTAACAAAATTCATGAAAGCGTTGCTAGGTATTTTGAAAGGTTGAAAAAATATATTTTTTTTACAAAAATCGAAAAAGCGTTGAAAAAAACAATATGAAATGTTGAAAAAATAATTTTTTTCACATTATTCATTATAGCGTTGCTAGGCATTTAGAAATGTTGAAAAAATATATTTTTTTTACAAAATTCATGATAGCGTTGCTAGGCTATATGAAATGTTGAAAAAATAAATTTTTTCCACATTATTTATAACAGCGTTGCTAGGAATTTTAAAATGTTAAAACAATATTTTTTCACAAAATTCATGAAAGCGTTGCTAGGAATTATGAAATGTTGAGAAAATAACTTTTTTTCACATTACTCATAATATCGTTGCCAGGCATTTTGAAATGTTGAAAAATATATTTTTCTCACTAAATTCATGAAAGCGTTGCTAGGCATTTTGAAATGTTGAAAAAATATATTTTTTTTACAAATTTCGAAAAAGCGTTGCTAGGCAATATGAAATGTTGAAAAAATAATTTTTTTTCACATTATTCATAACAGCGTTGCTAGGCATTTTGAAATGTTGAAAAAATTAATTTTTCTTGCAAAATTCATGAAAGCGTTGCTAGGCTTTTTAAAATGTTGAAAAAATATACTTTTTTTTACAAAATTCGTGAAAGCGTTGCTAGGCATTATGAAATGTTGAAAAAATAAATGTTTTTCACATTGTTCATAACAGCGTTGCTAAGCATTTTGAAATGAAGAAAAAATATATTTTTTTCACAAAACTTATGAAAGCGTTGCTAGGCATTTTGAAATGTTGAAAAAATATATTTTTTTCACAAAATTCATGAAAGCGTTGCTAGGCATTTTGAAATGTTGAAAAAATATATTTTTTTTACAAATTTCGAAAAAGCGTTGCTAGGCAATATGAAACGTTGAAAAAATATATTTTTTTTACAAAATTCATGAAGGCGTTGCTAGGCATTTTGAAATGTTGAAAAAATATATATTTTTCACAAATTTTATGAAAGCGTTGCTAGGCATTTTGAAATGTTAAAAAAATATATTTTTCTCACTAAATTCATGAAAGCGTTGCTAGGCATTTTGAAATGTTGAAAAAATAAATTTTTTTTACAAATTTCGAAAATGCGTGGCTAGGCAATATGAAATGTTGAAAAAATATATTTTTTTACAGAATTCATGAAAGCGTTGCTAGGCATTTTAAAATGTTGAAAAAAATATTTTTTTTTACAAATTTCATGAAAGCGTTGCTAGGCATTTTTAAATGTTGAAAAAATATATTTTTTTTACAAATTTCGAAAAAGCGTTGCTAGGCAATATGAAACGTTGAAAAAATATATTTTTTTTTACAAAATTCATGAAAGCGTTGCTAGGCATTTTGAAATCTTGAAAAAATTAATTTTGTTTACAAAATTCATGAAAGCGTTGCTAGGCATTGTGAAATGTTGAAAAAATAATTTTTTTCACAATATTCATAACAGCGTTGCTAGGCATTTTAAAATGTTAAAAAAATATATTTTTTTACAAATTTCGAAAAAGCGTTGCTAGGCAATATGAAATGTTGAAAAAATTAATTTTTTTTAGAAATCTCATGAAAGCATTGCTAGGCTATATGAAATGTTGAAAAAATAATTTTTTTTCACATTATTCATAACAGCGTTGCTAGGCATTTTGAAATGTTGAAAAAATTAATTTTTCTCGCAAAATTCATGAAAGCGTTGCTAGGCTTTTTAAAATGTTGAAAAAATATACTTTTTTTTACAAAATTCGTGAAAGCGTTGCTAGGCATTATGAAATGTTGAAAAAATAAATGTTTTTCACATTGTTCATAACAGCGTTGCAAAGCATTTTGAAATGAAGAAAAAATATATTTTTTTCACAAAACTTATGAAAGCATTGCTAGGCATTTGGAAATGTTGAAAAATTATATTCTTTTTACAAAATTGATGAAAGCGTTGCTAGGCATTTTGAAATATTGAAAAAATATATTTTTTTAACAAAATTCATGAAAGCGTTGCTAGGCATTTTGAAATGTTGAACAAATAAATTTTTTTTACAAATTTCGAAAAAGCGTTGCTAGGCAATATGAAACGTTGAAAAAATTTATTTTTTTTACAAAATTCATGAAAGCGTTGCTAGGCATTTTGAAATGTTGAAAAAATATATATTTTTCACAAATTTTATGAATGCGTTGCTAGGCATTAGGAAATGTTGAAAAAATATATTATTTTTACAAAATTTATGAAAGCGTTGCTAGGCATTTAGAAATGTTAAAAAAATATTTTTTTTTTCAAATTTCATGAAAGCGTTGCTAGGCAATATGAAATGTTGAAAATATATATTTTTTTTACAGAATTCATGAAAGCGTTGCTAGGCATTTTAAAATGTTAAAAATTATTTTTTTTTACAAATTTCAAGAAAGCGTTGCTAGGCATTTTTAAATGTTGAAAAAATATATTTTTTTTACAAATTTCGAAAAAGCGTTGCTAGGCAATATGAAACGTTGAAAAAATATATTTTTTTTACAAAATTCATGAAAGCGTTGCTAGGCATTTTGAAATCTTGAAAAAATTAATTTTGTTTACAAAATTCATGGAAGCGTTGCTAGGCATTGCGAAATGTTGAAAAAATAATTTTTTTCACATTATTCATAACAGCGTTGCTAGGCATTTTGAAATGTTGAAAAAATATATTTTTTTTTACAATTTTCATGAGAGTGTTGCTAGGCTATATGAAATGTTGAAAAAAAAGTTTTTTCACATTATTCATAACATCGTTGCTAGGCATTTTGAAATGTTCAAAAAATATAATTTTTTCACAAATTTCATGAAAGCGTTGCTAGGCAATATGAAATGTTGAACAAATAAATTTTTTTCACATTATTCATAACAGCGTTGCTAGGCATATTGAAATGTTGAAAAAATTAATTTTTCTCGCAAAATTCATGAAAGCGTTGCTAGGCGTTTTGAAATGTTGAAAAAATATTTTTTGTTTTCAAATTTCGAAAAAGCGTTGCCAGGCAATATGAAATGTTGGAAACATAAATTTTTTTCACATCATTCATAACAGCGTTGCTAGGTATTTTAAAATGTTGAAAAAATATTTTTTTTTCTCACTATTTTTGAAAGCGTTGCTAGGAATTATGAAATGTTAAAAAATAAATTTGTTTTGCAAAATTCATGAAAGCATTCACAATAAAGTCTAGGGCCCTCATGGTATTTCAAGCCGATTGCCACTTACGTTAAGTATTTCTGCTAACTATCGGTGGCACAAAGATGCATATCCGTTTACACCAGGTTTCAGGAAGAGGGTTACAGAAGATTAGGTGAGACTAAGTAAAGGATAAATGTAGAAGCGTTTAGGTTCGGGACGTAAAACAATAAAGTCTAGGGCCCTCATTTTATTTCAAGCCTATTGCCACTTACTTTAAGTATTTCTGCTCACTACCGGTGACACAAAGATGCATATCCGTTTACACCAGGTTTTAGGAAGAGGGTTACAGAAAATTAGGTGGAAGTAAGTAAAGGATAAATGTAGAAGCGTTTAGGTTCGGGACGTAAAACAATAAAGTCAATGGCCCTCGTGGCATTTCAAACCTATTGCCACTTACTTTAAGTATTTCTGCTCACTATCGGTGACACAAAGATGCATATCCGTTTACACCAGGTTTCAGGAAGAGGGTTACAGAAGATTAGGTGAGACTAAGTAAAGGATAAATGTAGAAGCGTTTAGGTTCGGGACGTAAAACAATAAAGTCAATGGCCCTCGTGGCATTTCAAGCCTTATGCCACTTACTTTAAGTATTTCTGCTCACTATCGGTGACACAAAGATGCATATCCGTTTACACCAGGTTTTAGGAATAGGGTTACAGAAGATTAGGTGGAAGTAAGTAAAGGATAAATGTAGAAGCGTTTTTGTTCGGGACGTAAAACAATAAAGTCTAGGGCCCTCATGGTATGTCAAGCCTATTGCCACTTACTTTAAGTATTTCTGCTCACTATCGGTGACATAAAGAAGCATATCCGTTTACACCAGATTTTAGGAAGAGGGTTACAGAAAATGAGGTGGAAGTAAGTAAAGGATAAATGTAGAAGCGTTTAGGTTCGGGACGTAAAACAATAAATTCAATGGCCCTCGAGGCATTTCAAGCCTATTGCCACTTACTTTAAGTATTTCTGCTCACTATCGGTGACACAAAGATGCATATCCGTTCACACCAGGTTTTAGGAAGAGGGTTACAGAAGATTAGGTGAGACTAAGTAAAGGATAAATGTAGAAGCGTTTATGTTCGGGACGTAAAACAATAAAGTCAACGGCCCTCGTGGCATTTCAAGCCTATTGCCACTTACTTTAAGTATTTCTGCTCACTATCGGTGACACAAAGATGCATATCCGTTTACACCAGGTTTTAGGAAGAGGGTTACAGAAGATTAGGTGGAAGTAAGTAAAGGATAAATGTAGAAGCGTTTAGGTTCGGGACGTAAAACATTAAAGTCTAGGGCCCTCATGGTATTTCAAGCCTATTGCCACTTACTTTAAATATTTCTGCTCACTATAGGTGACGCAAAGATGCATATCCGTTTACACCAGGTTTTAGGAAGAGGGTTACAGAAGATTAGGTGGAAGTAAGTAAAGGATAAATGTAGAAGCGTTTAGGTTCGGGATGTAAAACAATAAAGTCTAGGGCCCTCATGGTATTTCGAGCCTATTGCCACTTACTTTAAGTATTTCTGCTCACTATCGGTGATACAAAGATGCATATCCGTCTACACCAGGTTTTAGGAAGAGGGTTACAGAAGATTAGGTGGAAGTAAGTAAAGGATAAATGTAGAAGCGTTTATGTTCGGGACGTAAAACAATAAAGTCAATGGCCCTCGTGGCATTTCAAGCCTATTGCCACTTACTTTAAGTATTTCTGCTCACTATCGGTGACACAAAGATGCATATCCGTTTACACCAGGTTTTAGGAAGAGGGTTACAGAAGATTAGGTGGAAGTAAGTAAAGGATAAATGTAGAAGCGTTTAGGTTCGGGATGTAAAACAATAAAGTCTAGGGCCCTCATGGTATTTCAAGCCTATTGCCACTTACTTTAAGTATTTCTGCTCACTATCGGTGATACAAAGATGCATATCCGTCTACACCAGGTTTTAGGAAGAGGGTTACAGAAGATTAGGTGGAAGTAAGTAAAGGATAAATGTAGACGCGTTTAGGTTCGGGACGTAAAACAATTAAGTCTAGGGCCCTCATGGTATTTCTAGCCTTTTGCCACTTACTTTAAGTATTTCTGCTCACTATCGGTGACACAAAGAAGCATATCCGTTCACACCAGGTTTTAGGAAGAGGGTTACAGAAGATTAGGTGGAAGTAAGTAAAGGATAAATGTAGAAGGGTTTAGGTTCGGGACGTAAAACAATAAAGTCTAGGGCCCTAATGGTATTTCATGCGTTTTGCCACTTACTTTAAGTATTTCTGCTCACTATCGGTGACACAAAGATGCATATCCGTTTACACCAGGTATTAGGAAGAGGGTTACAGAGGATTAGGTGAGACTAAGTAAAGGATAAATGTAGAAGCGTTTAGGTTCGGGACGTAAAACAATAAAGTCAATGGCCCTCGTGGTATTTCAAGCCTATTGCCACTTACTTTAAGTATTTCTGCTCACTATCGGTGACACAAAGATGCATATCCGTTTACAGCAGGTTTTAGGAAGAGGGTTACAGAAAATTAGGTGGAGCTAATTAAAGGATAAATTGATCCCACAGTACAGTCAGTCGGGATTCAACGAACGAAACAAGATATTTACATGAGCTACACACATACAAGATACAAGATAAACGTGCATTGTCACGACACTCTTGATGTTTCTGATCCTAATAAATGTAATAAAATGAATTGCAGTAGAACGGAATATCGATATAGCTCATTATTAATATTTTCAAAACCATGTATTACTTGAAACTGTTTTGGATTGAATGCGAAAGTAAAATCAAACCCTTAAATAAAACATCAAAGCTATCGTAATCTCTGTAAAAAAAATACATAAAAAGTTAAACACATTTCAAAAACATGAAGTAAGTAAATCCTATCTCTTTTATTCCTATGTCATGTTTGTGATACAAAAGTCATTACCATTAAAGTTTAGACAATGTAATTTTAATAAATAATATTCGTTACCAAGCAACCATCCTCAGTTTGATGACATAATATAATGGCTAATTCTACCTAGCTATTTTAGTTATGGTAAACCTAACTACCTATCCAAACTCATAACGCCAAGGTCACTGTACTTTGCAAAGCGCGGTCACTCTCTCCGAATACAATTAGATAATTTCAAATTAATTAAGAATGTTAGGAACAGTAAACTGTTGAACGGTTTTGAATGTTTATATATAAATAAATATAATCCTGAGATATTATAACAATCTGATACAGGCCCTATTCCAAATTCTATTTTGTATTCTTTATTAAAGGCTACTGTTTTCCAATTTATTTTATTGTTGTTTGTAAACATTAAAATGTGACCTCTTGCTTGTGCCCGGGAGGTGTGATTGCGCTTTGCTAAGAATGGTAACCTCGTTGTTCTAGGTGAGTATAAGTAGTAAGGTTGTTCATATGTAAGGAAACTATGCAATATTAGCTAGTATGTAGTGTCATGACTCTGAGGATGATTATTTGGTAACCGAATTGTACATCAGGTGAGAAAAAAAAATATTTATCGTTAGAGGTTTATGTTGCTTATTATTTGTTATTCTTGAACCAGAGTAAATTATTCCTGATAATTAGTAAATGTAATTATATTTCCAGTAAAATAATCACGGTTCTGCAGAAGAACAGTCAGATTATGTTATGTTTATTAAATGTTTCTGTGACATAAATTATAAGAGTGATAATAAACTTGCTTTACTCCCGTATTGTCAGTGGAAGCTTTTCATACCAAAATCACGCATCACATTAATAAATATAGAAATTTAGAAAGATAAATATGGAAAATAGAATATTGAACATGTTTCATTAACAGAGTTCTGCATTATGTACATTAACATTGTAACTGTCCGATGGAAGAAAACTCATTGGTCTTCCTATAATACTGTAGGACTTGCAAACAGAACCTTCGCATATCATTTAAAAGTATAAAGAATTTATGATACCATCATAAGTTCTGAATTGATAGACATTTGATGATATAATTGTTTTACAGGAAATAAGATAGTAAAGAATAATATCCTTCTGATACCTTCAAATACACTGTTGCCAAAAGTCTGACTTATCAAGCTATGTCGTATTACACGTAACGTAATACACCCACAAACATGCGCTACAGTAATCAACCAACAAATATGGGTTACAGCAATCAACCCCCAAAGATGCGTTAAAGCAATCAGCCCACAAAGATGCCTTACAGCAACCAACCCATAAAGATGCGATATGGCAATCAAAACACAAAGATGCGTTACAGCATTCAACAACAACGATTCGTTACAGCAATCAGGCCACAAAGATACGTTACAGCAACCAACCCCCAAAGATGCGTTATAGCAATCAACCCCCAAAGATGCGTTATAGCAATCAACCACTAAAATTATGTTGCAGCAATCAACTGCCAAAGATGCGTTATAGCAATCAACCAACAAAGATGCGTTACAGCAATCAGCCCACAATAATGCGTTACAGCAATCAACCCACAAAGATGAGTTACAGCAATCAACCCCCTAGGATTCGTTACAGCAATAAACCCTCAAAGAAGAGTTACAACTATCGACCCTCAAAGATGAGTTAAAACAATCAACCATCAAAGATGCGTTACAGCAATAACTCCAAAATGATGCGTTACAGCAATGAACCCCCAAATATGTATTATTGCTATCTAACCCACAAAGATGCGATACAGCGAACAGCCCTCAAAGATGCGTACATAGCAACCAACCCTCAAAAATGAGATTACAGCAATCACTTCACAAATATGCGTTACAGCAATCAACCTATGAAGATGCGTTACAGCATTCAACCGACAACGATACGTTATAGCAATCAATCCACAAAGATGCGTTACAGCAATCGGCCCACAAAAATACGTTACAGCAATCAGCCAACAAAGATGCGTTATAGCAATCAACCCCCAAAGATGCGTTATAGCAATCAACCGACAAAGATAAAGTATAGCAATCAACCCACAAAGATGCGTTATAGCAATCAACCCACAAAGATGCGTTACAGCAATCAGCCCACAAAGACACATTATAGCAATCAACCAATAAAGATGCGATATGGCAATCAAAACACAAAGATACGTTATAGCAATCAACCCACAAAGATAAAGTATAGCAATCAACCCACAAGGATGCGTTACAGCAATCTGCCCACAAATATGCGTTACAGCATTCAACAACAAAGATTCGTTACAGCAATCATGCCACACAGATACGTTACAGCAATCAACCCACAAAGATGCGTTATAGCAATCAACCCACAAAGATAAAGTATAGCAATCAACCCACAAGGATGCATTATAGCAATCTGCTGACAAAGATGCGTTACAGCATTCAACAACAAAGATTCGTTACAGCAATCAGCCCACAAAGATGCGTTACAGCAATCAACCCACTATGATAAAGTATAGCAACCAACCCCCAAAGATGCGTTATAGCAATCAACCCCCAAAGATGCGTTATAGCAATCAACCACTAAAATTAAGTTACAGCAATCAACTGCCAAAGATGCGTTATAGCAATCAACCAACAAAGATGCGTTACAGCAATCAGCCCACAATAATGCGTTACAGCAATCAACCCACAAAGATGCGTTACAGCAATCAACCACCTAGGATGCGTTACAGCAATGAACCATCAAAGAAGAGTTACAACTATCGACCCTCAAAGATGCGTTAAAACAATCAACCATCAAAGATGCGTTACAGCAATAACTCCAAAATGATGCGTTACAGCAATGAACCCCCAAATATGTATTATTGCTATCTAACCCACAAAGATGCGACACAGCGAACAGCCCTCAAAGATGCGTACACAGCAACCAACCCTCAAAAATGAGATTACAGCAATCACTCCACAAATATGCGTTACAGCAATCAACCTATGAAGATGCGTTACAGCATTCAACCGACAACGATACGTTATAGCAATCAATCCACAAAGATGCGTTACAGCAATCGGCCCACAAAGATACGTTACAGCAATCAGCCAACAAAGATGCGTTATAGCAATCAGCCCACAAAGATGCGTTATAGCAATCAACCGACAAAGCTAAAGTATAGCAATCAACCCACAAAGATGCGTTATAGCAATCAACCCACAAAGATGCGTTACCGCAATCAGCCCACAAAGACACATTATAGCAATCAACCAATAAAGATGCGATATGGCAATCAAAACACAAAGATACGTTATAGCAATCAACCCACAAAGATAAAGTATAGCAGTCAACCCACAAGTATGCATTATAGCAATCTGCCCACAAAGATGCGTTACAGCATTCAACAACAAAGATTCGTTACAGCAATCAGCCCACAATCATGCGTTACAGCAATCGGCCCAGAAAGGTGCGTAACAGTAATCAGCCCACAAAGATACGTTACAGCATTCAACCCCAAAAAGAAGGGTTACAGCATTCCACCCACAACGATACGTTATAGCAATCAATCCACAAAGATGCGTTACAGCAATCGGCCCACAAAGATACGTTACACCAATCAGCCAACAAAGATGCGTTATAGCAATCAGCCCACAAAGATGCGTTATAGCAATCAACCCACAAAGATAAAGTATAGCAATCAACCCACAAAGATGCGTTATAGCAATCAACCCACAAAGATAAAGTATAGCAATCAACCCACAAGGATGCATTATAGCAATATGCCCACAAAGATGCGTTACAGCATTCAACAACAAAGATTCGTCACAGTAATCAGCCCACAAAGATACGTTACAGCATTCAACCCAAAAAAAAACGTTACAGCATTTAACCCACAAAGATGCGTTACAGCAATCAGCTCACAAAGATACGTTGCAGCAATCAGTCTTCAAAGATGTGATTACAGCAATCAGCCCACAAATATGCGTTACAGCAATCAACCCACAAAGATACGTTATAGCAATCAACCCACAAAGCCAAAGTATTGCAATCAACCCACAAGGATGCGTTACAGCATTCCGCCCACAAAGATGCGTTACAGCATTACACAACAAAGATTCGTTACAGCAATCAGCATACAAAGATGCGTTACAGCAATCAGCCCACAAAGTTGCATTACAGCATTCACCCACAAAGATGCGTTACAGCATTCAGCCCAAAAAGATCCGTTACAGCAATCAGCCCACAAAGATGCGTTACAGCATTCAACCGACAACGATACGTTATAGCAATCAATACACAAAGATGCGATACAGCAATCGGCTCACAAAGATACGTTACAGCAATCAGCCAACAAAGATGCGTTATAGCAATCAGCCCACAAAGATGCGTTATAGCAATCAACCCACAAAGATAAAGAGTAGCAATCAACCCACAAAGATACGTTATAGCAATCAACCCACAAAGATGCGTTACCGCAATCAGCCCACAAAGACACATTATAGCAATCAACCAATAAAGATGCGATATGGCAATCAAAACACAAAGATACGTTATAGCAATCAACCCACAAAGATAAAGTATAGCATTCAACCCACAAGCATGCATTATAGCAATCTGCCACACAAAGATGCGTTACAGCATTCAACAACAAAGATTCGTTACAGCAATCAGCCCACAAAGATGCGTTACAGCAATCGGCCCAGAAAGGTGCGTAACAGTAATCAGCCCACAAAGATACGTTACAGCATTCAACCCCAAAAAGAAGGGTTACAGCATTCAACCCACAACGATACGTTATAGCAATCAATCCACAAAGATGCGTTACAGCAATCTGCCCACAAAGATGCGTTACAGTACTCTGCCCACAAAGATACGTTACAGCATTCAACCCAAAAAAAAAACGTTACAGCATTTAACCCACAAAGATGCGTTACAGCAATCAGCTCACAAAGATACGTTGCAGAAATCAGTCTTCAAAGATGCATTACAGCAATCAGCCCACAAATATGCGTTACAGCAATCAACCCACAAAGATACGTTACAGCAATCAGCCCTCAAAGATGCGTTACAGCATTCAACTACAAAGATGCGTTACAACAATCAGTCCAGAAAGATGCGTTACAGCAATCAGCCCACAAATTTGTGTTACAGCTGACAACAACAAAAATGCGTTACAGCAATTAACCCACAAAGATGCGTTACAGCAATCCGCCCACAAAGATGCGTTACAGCATTCAACAACAAAGATTCGTTACAGCAATCAGCATACAAAGATGCGTTACAGCAATCAGCCCACAAAGTTGCATTACAGCATTCACCCACAAAGATGCGTTACAGCATTCAGCCCAAAAAGATACGTTACAGCAATCAGCCCACAAATATGCGTTACAGCATTCAACTACAAAGATGCGTTACAACAATCAGTCTAGAAAGATGCGTTACAGCAATCAGCCCACAAATTTGTGTTACAGCATTCAACCACAAAAATGCGTTACAGCATTTAACCCACAAAGATGCGTTATAGCAATCAGCTCACAAAGATACGTTGCAGCAATCAGTCTTCAAAGATGTGATTACAGCAATCAGCCCACAAATATGCGTTACAGCAATAAACCCACAAAGATACGTTATAGCAATCAACCCACAAAGCCAAAGTATAGCAATCAACCCACAAGGATGCGTTACAGCATTCCGCCCACAAAGATGCGTTACAGCATTACACAACAAAGATTCGTTACAGCAATCAGCATACAAAGATGCGTTACAGCAATCAGCCCACAAAGTTGCATTACAGCATTCACCCACAAAGATGCGATACAGCATTCAGCCCAAAAAGATCCATTACAGCAATCAGCCCACAAAGATGCGTTACAGCATTCAACCGACAACGATACGTTATAGCAATCAATCCACAAAGATGCGATACAGCAATCGGCTCACAAAGATACGTTACAGCAATCAGCCAACAAAGATGCGTTATAGCAATCAGCCCACAAAGATGCGTTATAGCAATCAACCCACAAAGATAAAGTATAGCAATCAACCCACAAAGATACGTTATAGCAATCAACCCACAAAGATGCGTTACAGCAATCAGCCCACAAAGACACATTATAGCAATCAACCAATAAAGATGCGATATGGCAATCAAAACACAAAGATACGTTATAGCAATCAACCCACAAAGATAAAGTATAGCATTCAACCCACAAGCATGCATTATAGCAATCTGCCCACAAAGATGCGTTACAGCAATCAACCCACAAAGATGCGTTACAGCAATCAGCCCACAAAGACACATTATAGCAATCAACCCACAAAGATGCGATATAGCAATCAAAACACAAAGATACGTTATAGCAATCAACCCACAAAGCCAAGGTATAGCAATCAACCCACAAGGATGCGTTACAGCAATCCGCCCACAAAGATGCGTTACAGCATTCACCCACAAAGATGCGTTACAGCATTCAGCCCAAAAAGATACGTTACAGCAATCAGCCCACAAAGATGCGTTACAGCATTCAACTACAAAGATGCGTTACAACAATCAGTCTAGAAAGATGCGTTACAGCAATCAGCCCACAAATTTGTGTTACAGCATTCAACCACAAAAATGCGTTACAGCAATCAACCCACAAAGGTGCGTTACAGCAATCAGCCCACAAAGACACATTATAGCAATCAACCCACAAAGATGCGATATAGCAATCAACCCAAAAAGATACGATATAGCAATGAAAACACAAAGATACGTTATAGCAATCAGCTCACAAAGATGCGATATAGCAATCAAAACACAAAGATACGTTAAAGCAATCAAAACACAAAGATACGTTATAGCAATCAGCTCACAAAGATTCGTTACAGCAATCAGCCCTCAAAGATGCGTTACAGCAATCGGCCCAGAAAGGTGCGTAACAGTAATCAGCCCACAAAGATACGTTACAGCATTCAACCCCAAAAAGAAGGGTTACAGCATTCAACCCACAACGATACGTTATAGCAATCAATCCACAATGATGCATTACAGCAATCGGCCCACAAAGATACGTTACAGCAATCAGCCAACAAAGATGCGTTATAGCAATCAGCCCACAAAGATGCGTTATAGCAATCAACCCACAAAGATAAAGTATAGCAATCAACCCACAAAGATGCGTTATAGCAATCAACCAACAAAGATAAAGTATAGCAATCAACCCACAAGGATGCATTATAGCAATATGCCCACAAAGATGCGTTACAGCATTCAACAACAAAGATTCGTTACAGCAATCAGCCCACAAAGATACGTTACAGCAATCGACCCACAAAGATGCGTTACAGCAATCAGCTCACAAATATACGTTGCAGCAATCAGTCTTCAAAGATGTGATTACAGCAATCAGCCCACAAATATGCGTTACAGCAATCAACCCACAAAGATACGTTACAGCAATCAGCCCTCAAAGATGCGTTACAGCATTCAACTACAAAGATGCGTTACAACAATCAGTCCAGAAAGATGCGTTACAGCAATCAGCCCACAAATTTGTGTTACAGCTGTCAACAACAAAAATGCGTTACAGCATTTAACCCACAAAGATGCGTTACAGCAATCAGCTCACAAAGATACGTTGCAGCAATCAGTCTTCAAAGATGTGATTACAGCAATCAGCCCACAAATATGCGTTACAGCAATCAACCCACAAAGATACGTTATAGCAATCAACCCACAAAGCCAAAGTATAGCAATCAACCCACAAGGATGCGTTACAGCATTCCGCCCACAAAGATGCGTTATCGCAATCTGCCCACAAAGATGCGTTACAGTACTCAGCAACAAAAATAAGTTACAGCATTCAACCCAAAAAAAAACGTTACATCATTTAACCCACAAAGATGCGTTACAGCAATCAGCTCACAAAGTTACGTTGCAGAAATCAGTCTTCAAAGATGCATTACAGCAATCAGCCCACAAATATGCGTTACAGCAATCAACCCACAAAGATAAAGTATAGCAATCAACCCACAAAGATACGTTATAGCAATCAACCCACAAAGATGCGTTATCGCAATCTGCCCACAAAGATGCGTTACAGTACTCAGCAACAAAAATAAGTTACAGCATTCAACCCAAAAAAAAAACGTTACATCATTTAACCCACAAAGATGCGTTACAGCAATCAGCTCACAAAGTTACGTTGCAGAAATCAGTCTTCAAAGATGCATTACAGCAATCAGCCCACAAATATGCGTTACAGCAATCAACCCACAAAGATACGTTACAGCAATCAGCCCTCAAAGATGCGTTACAGCATTCAACTACAAAGATGCGTTACAACAATCAGTCCAGAAAGATGCGTTACAGCAATCAGCCCACAAATTTGTGTTACAGCTGTCAACAACAAAAATGCGTTACAGCAATCAACCCACAAAGATGCGTTACAGCAATCAGCCCACAAAGACACATTATAGCAATCAACCCACAAAGATGCGATATAGCAATCAAAACACAAAGATACGTTATAGCAGTCAACCCACAAAGCCAAGGTATAGCAATCAACCCACAAGGATGCGTTACAGCAATCCGCCCACAAAAATGCGTTACAGCATTCAACAACAAAGATTCGTTACAGCAATCAGCATACATAGATGCGTTACAGCAATCAGCCCACAAAGTTGCATTACAGCATTCACCCACAAAGATGCGTTACAGCATTCAGCCCAAAAAGATACGTTACAGCAATCAGCCCACAAAGATGCGTTACAGCATTCAACTACAAAGATGCGTTACAACAATCAGTCGAGAAAGATGCGTTACAGCAATCAGCCCACAAATTTGTGTTACAGCATTCAACCACAAAAATGCGTTACAGCAATCAACCCACAAAGGTGCGTTACAGCAATCAGCCCACAAAGACACATTATAGCAATCAACCCACAAAGATGCGATATAGCAATCAACCCAAAAAGATACGATATAGCAATGAAAACACAAAGATACGTTATAGGAATCAGCTCACAAAGATGCGATATAGCAATCAAAACACAAAGATACGTTAAAGCAATCAAAACACAAAGATACGTTATAGCAATCAGCTCACAAAGATACGTTATAGCAATCAGCTCACAAAGATGCGATATAGCAATCAAAACACAAAGATGCGATATAGCAATCAACCCAAAAAGATACGTTAAAGCAATCAAAACACAAAGATACGTTATAGCAATCAACCCACAAAGATAAAGTATAGCAATCAACCCACAAGGATGCATTATAGCAATATGCCCACAAAGATGCGTTACAGCATTCAACAACAAAGATTCGTTACAGCAATCAGCCCACAAAGATACGTTACAGCAATCGACCCACAAAGATGCGTCACAGTAATCAGCCCACAAAGATACGTTACAGCATTCAACCCAAAAAAAAAACGTTACAGCATTTAACCCACAAAGATGCGTTACAGCAATCAGCTCACAAAGATACGTTGCAGCAATCAGTCTTCAAAGATGTGATTACAGCAATCAGCCCACAAATATGCGTTACAGCAATCAACCCACAAAGATACGTTATAGCAATCAACCCACAAAGCCAAAGTATAGCAATCAACCCACAAGGATGCGTTACAGCATTCCGCCCACAAAGATGCGTTACAGCATTACACAACAAAGATTCGTTACAGCAATCAGCATACAAAGATGCGTTACAGCAATCAGCCCACAAAGTTGCATTACAGCATTCACCCACAAAGATGCGTTACAGCATTCAGCCCAAAAAGATCCGTTACAGCAATCAGCCAACAAAGATGCGTTATAGCAATCAGCCCACAAAGATGCGTTATAGCAATCAACCCACAAAGATAAAGTATAGCAATCAACCCACAAAGATACGTTATAGCAATCAACCCACAAAGATGCGTTACCGCAATCAGCCCACAAAGACACATTATAGCAATCAACCAATAAAGATGCGATATGGCAATCAAAACACAAAGATACGTTATAGCAATCAACCCACAAAGATAAAGTATAGCATTCAACCCACAAGCATGCATTATAGCAATCTGCCCACAAAGATGCGTTACAGCATTCAACAACAAAGATTCGTTACAGCAATCAGCCCACAAAGATGCGTTACAGCAATCGGCCCAGCAAGGTGCGTAACAGTAATCAGCCTACAAAGATACGTTACAGCATTCAACCCCAAAAAGAAGGGTTACAGCATTCAACCCACAACGATACGTTATAGCAATCAATCCACAAAGATGCGTTACAGCAATCTGCCCACAAAGATGCGTTACAGTACTCTGCCCACAAAGATACGTTACAGCATTCAACCCCAAAAAAAAACGTTACAGCATTTAACCCACAAAGATTCGTTACAGCAATCAGCTCACAAAGATACGTTGCAGAAATCAGTCTTCAAAGATGCATTACAGCAATCAGCCCACAAATATGCGTTACAGCAATCAACCCACAAAGATACGTTACAGCAATCAGCCCTCAAAGATGCGTTATAGCATTCAACTACAAAGATGCGTTACAACAATCAGTCCAGAAAGATGCGTTACAGCAATCAGCCCACAAATTTGTGTTACAGCTGTCAACAACAAAAATGCGTTACAGCAATCAACCCACAAAGATGCGTTACAGCAATCAGCCCTCAAAGACACATTATAGCAATCAACCCACAAAGATGCGATATAGCAATCAAAACACAAAGATACGTTATAGCAATCAACCCACAAAGCCAAGGTATAGCAATCAACCCACAAGGATGCGTTACAGCAATCCGCCCACAAAGATGCGTTACAGCATTCAACAACAAAGATTCGTTACAGCAATCAGCATACAAAGATGCGTTACAGCAATCAGCCCACAAAGTTGCATTACAGCATTCACCCACAAAGATGCGTTGCAGCATTCAGCCCAAAAAGATACGTTACAGCAATCAGCCCACAAATATGCGTTCCAGCATTCAACTACAAAGATGCGTTACAACAATCAGTCTAGAAAGATGCGTTACAGCAATCAGCCCACAAATTTGTGTTACAGCATTCAACCACAAAAATGCGTTACAGAAATCAACCCACAAAGGTGCGTTACAGCAATCAGCCCACAAAGACACATTATAGCAATCAACCCACAAAGATGCGATATAGCAATCAACCCAAAAAGATACGATATAGCAATGAAAACACAAAGATACGTTATAGGAATCAGCTCACAAAGATGCGATATAGCAATCAAAACACAAAGATACGTTAAAGCAATCAAAACACAAAGATACGTTATAGCAATCAGCTCACAAAGATACGTTATAGCAATCAGCTCACAAAGATGCGATATAGCAATCAAAACACAAAGATGCGATATAGCAATCAACCCAAAAAGATACGATATAGCAATGAAAACACAAAGATACGTTATAGCAATCAGCTCACAAAGATGCGATATAGCAATCAAAACACAAAGATACGTTAAAGCAATCAAAACACAAAGATACGTTATAGCAATCAGCTCACAAAGATACGTTATAGCAATCAGCTCACAAAGATGCGATATAGCAATCAAAACACAAAGATGCGATATACCAATCAAAACACAAAGATACGTTATAGCAATCAACCCACAAAGATACGTTACAGCAATCAACCCAAAAAGATGCGTTATAGCAATCAATCCACAAAGATACAGTATAGCAATCAACCCACAAGAATGCGTTACAGCATTCAACAACAAAGATTCGTTACAGCAATCAGCCCACAAAGTTACTTTGCAGCAAACGGCCTACAAAGATGCGTAACATTTATCAGCCCAAAAAGATACGTGACAGCAATCAGCCCACAAAGATACGTTACAGCAATCAACGCACAAAGATGCGCTACAACAATTAGTCCAGAAAGATGCGTTACAGCAATCAGCCCACATATTTGTGTTACAGCTTTCAACCACAAAAATGCGTTACAGCAATCAACCCACAAATATGCGTTACAGCAATCAGCCCACAAAGACACATTATAGCAATCAACCCACAAAGATGCGATATAGCAATCAAAACACAACGATACATTATAGCAATCAACCCACAAAATAAAGTATAGCAATCTGCCCACAAAGAAGCGTTACAGCATTCAACAACAAAGATTCGTTACAGCAATCACTCCACAAAGGTACGTTACAGCAATCAACCCACAAAAATGCGTTATAGCAATCAATCCACAATGATAAAGTATAGCAATCAACCTACAAGGATGCATTATAGCAATCTGCCCACAAACATGCGTTACAGCATCAAACAACAAAGATTCGTTACAGCAATCAGCCCACAAAGATACCTTACAGCAATCGGCCCATAAAGATGCGTAACAGTAATCAGCCCACAAAGATACGTTACAGCATTCAACCCAAAAAGATGCGTTACATAATTCGGCCTAAAAAGATACGTTGCAGCAATCAGCCCACAAAGATACGTTACAGCAATCAGCCTACAAAGATGCGCTACAACAATCAGTCCAGAAAGATGCGTTACAGCAATCAGCCCACATATTTGTGTTACAGCTTTCAACCACAAAAATGCGTTACAGCAAACAACCCACAAAGATGCGTTACAGCAATCAGCTCACAAAGATACGTTACAGCAATCCGCCTACAAAGATGCATTACAGCAATGATCCCACAAATATGCGTTACAGCAATCAGCCCACAAAGATACATTATAGCAATCAGCCCACAAAGATGCGTTACAGCAATCAGCCCACAAAGATACATTATAGCAATCAGCCCACAAATTTGTGTTACAGCATTCAACCACAAAAATGCGTTACAGCAATCAACCCACAAAGATGCGTTACAGCAATCTGCCCACAAAGACACATTATAGCAATCAACCCACAAAGATGCGATATAGCAATCAACCCACAAAGATGCGATATATCAATGAAAACACAAAGATACGTTATAGCAATCAACCCACAAAGATAAAGTATAGCAATCAACCCACAAGGATGCGTTACAGCAATCTGCCCACAAAGATACGTTACAGCAATCAACCCAAAAAGATGCGTTATAGCAATCAATCCACAAAGATAAAGTATAGCAATCAACCCACAAGGATGCGTTACAGCATTTAACAACAAAGATTCGTTACAGCAATCAGCCCACAAAGTTACTTTACAGCAAACGGCCCAGAAAGATGCGTAACATTTATCAGCCCACAAAGATACGTTACAGCATTCAACCCAAAAAGAAGCGTTATAGTAATCAGCTCACAAAGATATGTTACAGCAATCAGCCTACAAAGATGCGTTACAGCAATCAGCCCACAAAGTTGCATTACAGCATTCAGCCCAAAAAGATACTTTACAGCAAACAGCCGACAAAGATACGTTACAGCAATCAGCCCACAAAGGTGCGTTACAGCGTTCAACTACAAAGATGCGTTACTACAATCAGTCTAGAAAGACGCGTTACAGCAATCAGCCCAAAAATTTGTGTTACAGCATTCAACCAAAAAAATGTGTCACAGCAATCAATCCACAAAGATGCGTTACAGCAATCTGCCCACAAAGACACATTATAGCAATCAACCCACAAAGATGCGATATAGCAATCAACCCACAAAGATGCGATATAGCAATCAAAACACAAAGATACGTTATAGCAATCAGCTCACAAATATGCGATATAGCAATCAAAACACAAAGATACGTTATAGCAATCAAAACACAAAGATACGTTATAGCAATCAGCTCACAAAGATGCGATATAGAAATCAAAACACAAAGATGCGTTATAGCAATCAACCCACAAAGATGCGATATAGCAATCAAAACACAAAGATACGTTATAGCAATCAGCTCACCAAGATGCGTAACAGTAATCAGCCCACAAAGATACGTTATAGCATGCAACCCACAAAGATGCGTTACAGTAATTAGCTCACAAAGATACGTTACAGCAATCAGCCTACAAAGATGCGTTACAGCAATCAGCTCACAAAGATACGTTACAGCAATCAGCCTACAAAGATGCGTTACAGCAATCAGCCCACAAAGTTGCCTTACAGCATTCAGCCACAAATATGCGTTACAGCATTCAGCCAAAAAGATACGTTACAGCAATCGGCCCACAAAGATACGTTACAGCAATCGGTCCACAAAGATGCGTTACAGCATTCAACTACAAAGATGCGTTACAACAATCAAACTAGAAAGATGAGTTACAGCAATCAACCCACAAAAATGCGTTACAGCAATCAGCCCACAAAGACACATTATAGCAATCAACCCACAAAGATGCGATAAAGCAATCAAAACACAACGATACGTTATAGCAATCAACCCACAAAGATAAAGTAAAGCAATCAACCCACAAGGATGCGTTACAGCAATCTGCCCACAAAGATGCGTTACAGCATTCAACAACGAAGATTCGTTACAGCAATCAGGCCACAAAGATACGTTACAGCAATCAACCTACAAAGATGCGTTATAGCAATCAACCCACAAAGATGCGATATAGCAATCAAAACACAAAGATACGTTACAGTAATCAACCCACAACGAAAAAGTATAGCAATCAACTCACAAGGATTCGTTACTGCAATCTGCCCACAAAGATGCGTTACAGCAATCAACTCACAAAGATGCGTTATGGCAATCAATCTACAAAGATAAAGTATAACAATCAACCGACAAGAATGCATCATAGCAATCTGCCCACCAAGATGCGTTACAGCATTCAACAACAAAGATTCGTTACAGCAATTAACCCACAAGGATGCGTTACAGCATTCAACAACAAAGATTCGTTACAGCAATCAGCCCACAAAGATACGTTACACCAATCAGCCCACAAAGATGCGGTATAGCAATCAACCCACAAAGATAAAGTATAGCAATCAACCTACAAGGATGCATTATAGCAATCTGCCCACAAAAATGCGTTACAGCATCAAACAACAAAGATTTGTTACAGCAATCAGCCCACAAAGATTCGTTACAGCAATCAGCCCACAACGATACGTTACACCAATCAGCCCACAAAGATGCGTTATAGCAATCAACTCACAAAGATAAAGTATAGCAATCAACCCACAAGGATGCATTATAGCAATCTGCCGACAAAGATGCGTTACAGCATTCAACAACAAAGATTCGTTACAGCAATCAGCCCACAAAGATGCGTTATAGCAATCAACCCACTATGATAAAGTATAGCAACCAACCCCCAAAGATGCGTTATAGCAATCAACCCCCAAAGATGCGTTATAGCAATCAACCACTAAAATTAAGTTACAGCAATCAACTGCCAAAGGTGCGTTATAGCAATCAACCAACAAAGATGCGTTACAGCAATCAGCCCACAATAATGCGTTACAGCAATCAACCCACAAAGATGCGTTACAGCAATCAACCCCCTAGGATGCGTTACAGCAATGAACCCTCAAAGAAGAGTTACAACTATCGACCCTCAAAGATGCGTTAAAACAATCAACCATCAACGATGCGTTACAGCAATAACTCCAAAATGATGCGTTACAGCAACGAACCCCCAAATATGTATTATTGCTATCTAACCCACAAAGATGCGACACAGCGAACAGCCCTCAAAGATGCGTACACAGCAACCAACCCTCAAAAATGAGATTACAGCAATCACTCCACAAATATGCGTTACAGCAATCAACCTATGAAGATTCGTTACAGCATTCAACCGACAACGATACGTTATAGCAATCAATCCACAAAGATGCGTTACAGCAATCGGCCCACAAAGATACTTTACAGCAATCAGCCAACAAAGATGCGTTATAGCAATCAGCCCACAAAGATGCGTTATAGCAATCAACCCACAAAGATAAAGTATAGCAATCAACCCACAAAGATACGTTATAGCAATCAACCCACAAAGATGCGTTACCGCAATCAGCCCACAAAGACACATTATAGCAATCAACCAATAAAGATGCGATATGGCAATCAAAACACAAAGATACGTTATAGCAATCAACCCACAAAGATAAAGTATAGCAGTCAACCCACAAGTATGCATTATAGCAATCTGCCAACAAAGATGCGTTACAGAATTCAACAACAAAGATTCGTTACAGCAATCAGCCCACAAAGATACGTTACAGCAATCGACCCACAAAGATGCGTCACAGTAATCAGCCCACAAAGATACGTTACAGCATTCAACCCAAAAAAAAAACGTTACAGCATTTAACCCACAAAGATGCGTTACAGCAATCAGCTCACAAAGATACGTTACAGCAATCAGCCAACAAAGATGCGTTATAGCAATCAGCCCACAAAGATGCGTTATAGCAATCAACCCACAAAGATAAAGTATAGCAATCAACCCACAAAGATGCGTTATAGCAATCAACCCACAAAGATAAAGTATAGCAATCAACCCACAAGGATGCATTATAGCAATATGCCCACAAAGATGCGTTACAGCATTCAACAACAAAGATTCGTTACAGCAATCAGCCCACAAAGATACGTTACAGCAATCGACCCACAAAGATGCGTCACAGTAATCAGCCCACAAAGATACGTTACAGCATTCAACCCAAAAAAAAAACGTTACAGCATTTAACCCACAAAGATGCGTTACAGCAATCAGCTCACAAAGATACGTTGCAGCAATCAGTCTTCAAAAATGTGATTACAGCAATCAGCACACAAATATGCGTTACAGCAATCAACCCACAAAGATACGTTACAGCAATCAGCCCTCAAAGATGCGTTACAGCATTCAACTACAAAGATGCGTTACAACAATCAGACCAGAAAGATGCGTTACAGCAATCAGCCCACAAATTTGTGTTACAGCTGTCAACAACAAAAATGCGTTACAGCAATCAACCCACAAATATGCGTTACAGCAATCAGCCCACAAAGACACATTATAGCAATCAACCCACAAAGATGCGATATAGCAATCAAAACACAAAGATACGTTATAGCAATCAACCCCCAAAGCCAAAGTATAGCAATCAACCCACAAGGATGCGTTACAGCATTCCGCCCACAAAGTTGCATTACAGCATTCACCCACAAAGATGCGTTACAGCATTCAGCCCAAAAAGATACGTTACAGCAATCAGCCCACAAAGATGCGTTACAGCATTCAACCGACAATGATACGTTATAGCAATCAATCCACAAAGATGCGATACAGCAATCGGCTCACAAAGATACGTTACAGCAATCAGCCAACAAAGATGCGTTACAGCATTCACCCACAAATATGCGTTACAGCATTCAGCCAAAAAGATACGTTACAGCAATCGGCCCACAAAGATACGTTACAGCAATCTGCCCACAAAGACACATTATAGCAATCAACCCACAATGATGCGATATAGCAATCAACCCACAAAGATGCGATATAGCAATGAAAACACAAAGATACGTTATAGCAATCAACCCACAAAGATAAAGTATAGCAATCAACCCACAAGGATGCGTTACAGAATTTAACAACAAAGATTCGTTACAGCAATCAGCCCACAAAGTTACTTTACAGCAAAACGGCCCAGAAAGATGCGTAACATTTATCAGCCCACAAAGATACGTTACAGCATTCAACCCAAAAAGAAGCGTTATAGTAATCAGCTCACAAATATACGTTACAGCAATCAGCCTACAAAGATGCGTTACAGCAATCAGCCCACAAAGTTGCATTACAGCATTCAACAACGAAGATTCGTTACAGCAATCAGGCCACAAAGATACGTTACAGCAATCAACCTACAAAGATGCGTTATAGCAATCAACCCACAAAGATGCGATATAGCAATCAAAACACAAAGATACGTTACAGCAATCAACCCACAACGAAAAAGTATAGCAATCAACTCACAAGGATGCGTTACTGCAATCTGCCCACAAAGATGCGTTACAGCAGTCAACCCACAAAGATGCGTTATGGCAATCAATCCACAAAGATAAAGTATAACAATCAACCGACAAGAATGCATCATAGCAATCTGCCCACCAAGATGCGTTACAGCATTCAACAACAAAGATTCGTTACAGCAATCAACCCACAAGGATGCGTTACAGCATTCAACAACAAAGATTCGTTACAGCAATCAGCCCACAAAGATACGTTACACCAATCAGCCCACAAAGATGCGGTATAGCAATCAACCCACAAAGATAAAGTATAGCAATCAACCTACAAGGATGCATTATAGCAATCTGCCGACAAAGAAGCGTTACATCATTCAACAACAAAGATTCGTTACAGCAATCAGGCCACAAAGATGCGTTATAGCAATCAACCCACTATGATAAAGTATAGCAACCAACCCCCAAAGATGCGTTATAGCAATCAACCCCCAAAGATGCGTTATAGCAATCAACCCCCAAAGATGCGTTATAGCAATCAACCACTAAAATTAAGTTACAGCAATCAACTGCCAAAGATGCGTTATAGCAATCAACCAACAAAGATGCGTTACAGCAATCAGCCCACAATAATGCGTTACAGCAATCAACCCACAAAGATGCGTTACAGCAATCAACCCCCTAGGATGCGTTACAGCAATGAACCCTCAAAGAAGAGTTACAACTATCGACCCTCAAAGATGCGTTAAAACAATCAACCATCAAAGATGCGTTACAGCAATAACTCCAAAATGATGCGTTACAGCAATGAACCCCCAAATATGTATTATTGCTATCTAACCCACAAAGATGCGACACAGCGAACAGCCCTCAAAGATGCGTACACAGCAACCAACCCTCAAAAATGAGATTACAGCAATCACTTCACAAATATGCGTTACAGCAATCAACCTATGAAGATGCGTTACAGCATTCAACCGACAACGATACGTTATAGCAATCAATCCACAAAGATGCGTTACAGCAATCGGCCCACAAAGATACGTTACAGCAATCAGCCAACAAAGATGCGTTATAGCAATCAGCCCACAAAGATGCGTTATAGCAATCAACCCACAAAGATAAAGTATAGCAATCAACCCACAAAGATACGTTATAGCAATCAACCCACAAAGATGCGTTACCGCAATCAGCCCACAAAGACACATTATAGCAATCAACCAATAAAGATGCGATATGGCAATCAAAACACAAAGATACGTTGTAGCAATCAACCCACAAAGATAAAGTATAGCAGTCAACCCACAAGTATGCATTATAGCAATCTGCCCACAAAGATGCGTTACAGCATTCAACAACAAAGATTCGTTACAGCAATCAGCCCACAAAGATGCGTTACAGCAATCGGCCCAGAAAGGTGCGTAACAGTAATCAGCCCACAAAGATACGTTACAGCATTCAACCCCAAAAAGAAGGGTTACAGCATTCAACCCACAACGATACGTTATAGCAATCAATCCACAAAGATGCGTTACAGCAATCGGCCCACAAAGATACGTTACAGCAATCAGCCAACAAAGATGCGTTATAGCAATCAGCCCACAAAGATGCGTTATAGCAATCAACCCACAAAGATAAAGTATAGCAATCAACCCACAAATATGCGTTATAGCAATCAACCCACAAAGATAAAGTATAGCAATCAACCCACAAGGATGCATTATAGCAATATGCCCACAAAGATGCGTTACAGCATTCAACAACAAAGATTCGTTACAGCAATCAGCCCACAAAGATACGTTACAGCAATCGACCCACAAAGATGCGTCACAGTAATCAGCCCACAAAGATACGTTACAGCATTCAACCAAAAAAAAAAAACGTTACAGCATTTAACCCACAAAGATGCGTTACAGCAATCAGCTCACAAAGATACGTTGCAGCAATCAGTCTTCAAAGATGTGATTACAGCAATCAGCCCACAAATATGCGTAACAGTAATCAGCCCACAAGGATACGTTACAGCATTCAACCCCAAAAAGAAGGGTTACAGCATTCAACCCACAACGATACGTTATAGCAATCAATCCACAAAGATGCGTTACAGCAATCTGCCCACAAAGATGCGTTACAGTACTCAGCCAACAAAAATAAGTTACAGCATTCAACCCAAAAAAAAAAACGTTACAGCATTTAACCCACAAAGATGCGTTACAGCAATCAGCTCACAAAGATACGTTGCAGAAATCAGTCTTCAAAGATACATTACAGCAATCACCCCACAAATATGCGTTACAGCAATCAACCCACAAAGATACGTTACAGCAATCAGCCCTCAAAAATGCGTTACAGCATTCAACTACAAAGATGCGTTACAACAATCAGTCCAGAAAGATGCGTTACAGCAATCAGCCCACAAATTTGTGTTACAGCTGTCAACAACAAAAATGCGTTACAGCAATCAACCCACAAAGATGCGTAACAGCAATCAGCCCACAAAGACACATTATAGCAATCAACCCACAAAGATGCGATATAGCAATCAAAACACAAAGATACGTTATAGCAATCAACCCACAAAGCCAAGGTATAGCAATCAACCCACAAGGATGCGTTACAGCAATCCGCCCACAAAGATGCGTTACAGCATTCAACAACAAAGATTCGTTACAGCAATCAGCATACAAAGATGCGTTACAGCAATCAGCCCACAAAGTTGCATTACAGCATTCACCCACAAAGATGCGTTACAGCATTCAGCCCAAAAAGATACGTTACAGCAATCAGCCCACAAATATGCGTTACAGCATTCAACTACAAAGATGCGTTACAACAATCAGTCTAGAAAGATGCGTTACAGCAATCAGCCCACAAATTTGTGTTACAGCTTTCAACCACAAAAATGCGTTACAGAAATCAACCCACAAAGGTGCGTTACAGCAATCAGCCCACAAAGACACATTATAGCAATCAACCCACAAAGATGCGATATAGCAATCAACCCAAAAAGATACGATATAGCAATGAAAACACAAAGATACGTTATAGGAATCAGCTCACAAAGATGCGATATAGCAATCAAAACACAAAGATACGTTAAAGCAATCAAAACACAAAGATACGTTATAGCAATCAGCTCACAAAGATACGTTATAGCAATCAGCTCACAAAGATGCGATATAGCAATCAAAACACAAAGATGCGATATAGCAATCAACCCAAAAAGATACGATATAGCAATGAAAACACAAAGATACGTTATAGCAATCAGCTCACAAAGATGCGATATAGCAATCAAAACACAAAGATACGTTAAAGCAATCAAAACACAAAGATACGTTATAGCAATCAGCTCACAAAGATACGTTATAGCAATCAGCTCATAAAGATGCGATATAGCAATCAAAACACAAAGATGCGATATACCAATCAAAACACAAAGATACGTTATACCAATCAACCCACAAAGATACGTTATAGCAATCAATCCACAAAGATACAGTATAGCAATCAACCCACAAGGATGCGTTACAGCATTCAACAACAAAGATTCGTTACAGCAATCAGCCCACAAAGTTACTTTGCAGCAAACGGCCCACAAAGATGCGTAACATTTATCAGCCCACAAAGATACGTTACAGCAATCAGCCTACAAAGATACGTTACAGCAATCAACCCACAAAGATGCGCTACAACAATCAGTCCAGAAAGATGCGTTACAGCAATCAGCCCAAATATTTGTGTTACAGCTTTCAACCACAAAAATGCGTTACAGCAATCAACCCACAAATATGCGTTACAGCAATCAGCCCACAAAGATGCGTTATAGCAATCAATCCACAATGATAAAGTATAGCAATCAACCTACAAGGATGCATTATAGCAATCTGCCCACAAACATGCGTTACAGCATCAAACAACAAAGATTCGTTACAGCAATCAGCCCACAAAGATACCTTACAGCAATCGGCCCATAAAGATGCGTAACAGTAATCAGCCCACAAAGATACGTTACAGCATTCAACCCAAAAAGATGCGTTACATAATTCGGCCTAAAAAGATACGTTACAGCAATCAGCCCACAAAGATACGTTACAGCAATCAGCCCACAAAGATGCGCTACAACAATCAGTCCACAAAGTTGCATTACAGCATTCAGCCCAAAAAGATACTTTACAGCAAACAGCCGACAAAGATACGTTACAGCAATCAGCCCACAAAGATGCGTTACAGCGTTCAACTACAAAGATGCGTTACTACAATCAGTCTAGAAAGACGCGTTACAGCAATCAGCCCAAAAATTTGTGTTACAGCATTCAACCAAAAAAATGCGTCACAGCAATCAATCCACAAAGATGCGTTACAGCAATCTGCCCACAAAGACACATTATAGCAATCAACCCACAAAGATGCGATATAGCAATCAACCCACAAAGATGCGATATAGCAATCAAAACACAAAGATACGTTATAGCAATCAGCTCACAAATATGCGATATAGCAATCAAAACACAAAGATACGTTATAGCAATCAAAACACAAAGATACGTTATAGCAATCAGCTCACAAAGATGCGATATAGCAATCAAAACACAAAGATGCGTTATAGCAATCAACCCATAAAGATGCGATATAGCAATCAAAACACAAAGATACGTTATAGCAATCAGCTCACCAAGATGCGTAACAGTAATCAGCCCACAAAGATACGTTATAGCATACAACCCACAAAGATGCGTTACAGTAATTAGCTCACAAAGATACGTTACAGCAATCAGCCTACAAAGATGCGTTACAGCAATCAGCTCATAAAGATACGTTACAGCAATCAGCCTACAAAGATGCGTTACAGCAATCAGCCCACAAAGTTGCCTTACAGCATTCACCCACAAATATGCGTTACAGCATTCAGCCAAAAAGATAGTTACAGCAATCGGCCCACAAAGATACGTTACAGCAATCGGTCCACAAAGATGCGTTACAGCATTCACCTACAAAGATGCGTTACATTAATCAAACTAGAAAGATGAGTTACAGCAATCAACCCACAAAAATGCGTTACAGCAATCAGCCCACAAAGACACATTATAGCAATCAACCCACAAAGATGCGATAAAGCAATCAAAACACAACGATACGTTATAGCAATCAACCCACAAAGATAAAGTATAGCAGTCAACCTACAAGGATGCGTTACAGCAATCTGCCCACAAAGATGCGTTACAGCATTCAACAACGAAGATTCGTTACAGCAATCAGGCCACAAAGATACGTTACAGCAATCAACCTACAAAGATGCGTTATAGCAATCAACCCACAAAGATGCGATATAGCAATCAAAACACAAAGATACGTTACAGCAATCAACCCACAACGAAAAAGTATAGCAATCAACTCACAAGGATGCGTTACTGCAATCTGCCCACAAAGATGCGTTACAGCAATCAACCCACAAAGATGCGTTATGGCAATCAATCCACAAAGATAAAGTATAACAATCAACCGACAAGAATGCATCATAGCAATCTGCCCACCAAGATGCGTTACAGCATTCAACAACAAAGATTCGTTACAGCAATCAACCCACAAGGATGCGTTACAGCATTCAACAACAAAGATTCGTTACAGCAATCAGCCCACAAAGATACGTTACACCAATCAGCGCACAAAGATGCGTTACAGCATTCAACAACAAAGATTCGTTACAGCAATCAGCCCACAAAGATGCGTTATAGCAATCAACCCACTATGATAAAGTATAGCAACCAACCCCCAAAGATGCGTTATAGCAATCAACCCCCAAAGATGCGTTATAGCAATCAACCACTAAAATTAAGTTACAGCAATCAACTGCCAAAGATGCGTTATAGCAATCAACCAACAAAGATGCGTTACAGCAATCAGCCCACAATAATGCGTTACAGCAATCAACCCACAAAGATGCGTTACAGCAAACAACCCCCTAGGATGCGTTACAGCAATGAACCCTCAAAGAAGAGTTACAACTATCGACCCTCAAAGATGCGTTAAAACAATCAACCATCAAAGATGCGTTACAGCAATAACTCCAAAATAATGCGTTACAGCAATGAACCCCCAAATATGTATTATTGCTATCTAACCCACAAAGATGCGACACAGCGAACAGCCCTCAAAGATGCGTACACAGCAACCAACCCTCAAAAAAGAGATTACAGCAATCACTCCACAAATTTGCGTTACAGCAATCAACCTATGAAGATGCGTTACAGCATTCAACCGACAACGATACGTTATAGCAATCAATCCACAAAGATGCGTTACAGCAAACGGCCCACAAAGATACGTTACAGCAATCAGCCAACAAAGATGCGTTATAGCAATCAGCCCACAAAGATGCGTTATAGCAATCAACCCACAAAGATAAAGTATAGCAATCAACCCACAAAGATACGTTATAGCAATCAACCCACAAAGATGCGTTACCGCAATCAGCCCACAAAGACACATTATAGCAATCAACCAATAAAGATGCGATATGGCAATCAAAACACAAAGATACGTTGTAGCAATCAACACACAAAGATAAAGTATAGCAGTCAACCCACAAGTATGCATTATAGCAATCTGCCCACAAAGATGCGTTACAGCATTCAACAACAAAGATTCGTTACAGCAATCAGCCCACAAAGATGCGTTACAGCAATCGGCCCAGAAAGGTGCGTAACAGTAATCAGCCCACAAAGATACGTTACAGCATTCAACCCCAAAAAGAAGGGTTACAGCATTCAACCCACAACGATACGTTATAGCAATCAATCCACAAAGATGCGTTACAGCAATCGGCCCACAAAGATACGTTACAGCAATCAGCCAACAAAGATGCGTTATAGCAATCAGCCCACAAAGATGCGTTATAGCAATCAACCCACAAAGATAAAGTATAGCAATCAACCCACAAAGATGCGTTATAGCAATCAGCCCACAAAGATACGTTACAGCAATCGACCCACAAAGATGCGTCACAGTAATCAGCCCACAAAGATACGTTACAGCATTCAACCCAAAAAAAAAAAACGTTACAGCATTTAACCCACAAAGATGCGTTACAGCAATCAGCTCACAAAGATACGTGCAGCAATCAGTCTTCAAAGATGTGATTACAGCAATCAGCCCACAAATATGCGTTACAGCAATCAACCCACAAAGATACGTTACAGCAATCAGCCCTCAAAGATGCGTTACAGCATTCAACTACAAAGATGCGTTACAACAATCAGACCAGAAAGATGCGTTACAGCAATCAGCCCACAAATTTGTGTTACAGCTGTCAACAACAAAAATGCGTTACAGCAATGAACCCACAAAGATGCGTTACAGCAATCAGCCCACAAAGACACATTATAGCAATCAACCCACAAAGATGCGATATAGCAATCAAAACACAAAGATACGTTATAGCAATCAACCCCCAAAGCCAAAGTATAGCAATCAACCCACAAGGATGCGTTACAGCATTCCGCCCACAAAGATGCGTTACAGCATTACACAACAAAGATTCGTTACAGCAATCAGCCTACAAAGATGCGTTACAGCAATCAGCCCACAAAGTTGCATTACAGCATTCACCCACAAAGATGCGTTACAGCATTCAGCCCAAAAAGATACGTTACAGCAATCAGCCCACAAAGATGCGTTACAGCATTCATCTGACAACGATACGTTATAGCAATCAATCCACAAAGATGCGATACAGCAATCGGCTCACAAAGATACGTTACAGCAATCAGCCAACAAAGATGCGTTATAGCAATCAGCCCACAAAGATGCGTTATAGCAATCAACCCATAAAGATAAAGTATAGCAATCAACCCACAAAGATACGTTATAGCAATCAACCCACAAAGATGCGTTACCGCAATCAGCCCACAAAGACACATTATAGCAATCAACCAATAAAGATGCGATATGGCAATCAAAACATAAAGATACGTTATAGCAATCAACCCACAAAGATAAAGTATAGCATTCAACCCACAAGCATGCATTATAGCAATCTGCCCACAAAGATGCGTTACAGCATTCAACAACAAAGATTCGTTACAGCAATCAGCCCACAAAGATGCGTTACAGCAATCGGCCGAGAAAGGTGCGTAACAGTAATCAGCCCACAAAGATACGTTACAGCATTCAACCCCAAAAAGAAGGGTTACAGCATTCAACCCACAACGATACGTTATAGCAATCAATCCACAAAGATGCGTTACAGCAATCGGCCCACAAAGATACGTTACAGCAATCAGCCAACAAAGATGCGTTACAGCAATCGACCTACAAACATGCGTCACAGTAATCAGCCCACAAAGATACGTTACAGCATTCAACCCAAAAAAAAAAACGTTACAGCATTTAACCCACAAAGATGCGTTACAGCAATCAGCTCACAAAGATACGTTGCAGCAATCAGTCTTCAAAGATGCATTACAGCAATCAGCCTACAAATATGCGTTACAGCAATCAACCCACAAAGATGCGTTACAGCAATCAGCCCACAAAGACACATTATAGCAATCAACCCACAAAGATGCGATATAGCAATCAAAACACAAAGATACGTTATACCAATCAACCCACAAAGCCAAGGTATAGCAATCAACCCACAAGGATGCGTTACAGCAATCCGCCCACAAAGATGCTTTACAGCATTCAACAACAAAGATTCGTTACAGCAATCAGCATACAAAGATGCGTTACAGCAATCAGCCCACAAAGTTGCATTACAGCATTCACCCACAAAGATGCGTTACAGAATTCAGCCCAAAAAGATACGTTACAGCAATCAGCCCACAAAGATGCGTTACAGCATTCAACTACAAAGATGCGTTACAACAATCAGTCGAGAAAGATGCGTTACAGCAATCAGCCCACAAATTTGTGTTACAGCATTCAACCACAAAAATGCGTTACAGCAATCAACCCACAAAGGTGCGTTACAGCAATCAGCCCACAAAGACACATTATAGCAATCAACCCACAAAGATGCGATATAGCAATCAACCCAAAAAGATACGATATAGCAATGAAAACACAAAGATACGTTATAGCAATCAGCTCACAAAGATGCGATATAGCAATCAAAACACAAAGATACGTTAAAGCAATCAAAACACAAAGATACGTTATAGCAATCAGCTCACAAAGATACGTTATAGCAATCAGCTCACAAAGATGCGATATAGCAATCAAAACACAAAGATGCGATATAGCAATCAAAACACAAAGATACGTTATAGCAATCAACCCACAAAGATACGTTACAGCAATCAACCCAAAAAGATGCGTTATAGCAATCAACCCACAAAGATGCGATATAGCAATCAAAACACAAAGATGCGATATAGCAATCAAAACACAAAGATACGTTACAGCAATCGGCCCACAAAGATACGTTACAGCAATCAGTCCACAAAGATGCGTTACAGCCTTCAACTACAAAGATGCGTTACAACAATCAAACTAGAAAGATGAGTTACAGCAATCAACCCACAAAGACACATTATAGCAATCAACCCACAAAGATGCGATAAAGCAATCAAAACACAACGATACTTTATAGCAATCAACCGACAAAGATAAAGTATAGCAATCAACCCACAAGGATGCGTTACAGCAATCAGCCCACAAAGTTGCATTACAGCATTCACCCACAAAGATGTGTTACAGCATTCAGCCCAAAAATATACGTTATAGCAATCAACCCACAAAGATGCAGTATAGCAATCAAAACACAAAGATACGTTACAGCAATCAGCTCAAAAAGTTGCGATATAGCAATCAACCCACAAAGATGCGATATAGCAATCAAAACACAAAGATACGTTATATCTATCAGCTCACAAAGATGCGTAACTGTAATCAGCCCACAAAGATACGTTATAGCATTCAACCGACAAAGATGCGTTACAACAATCAGTCTAGAAAGATGCGTTACAGCAATCAGCCCACAAATTTGTGCTACAGAATTCAACCACAAAAATGCGTTACAGCAATCACCCCACAAAGATGCGTTACAGCAATCTTTCCCACAAAGACTCATTATAGCAATTAACCCACAAAGATGCGATATAGCAATCAAAACACAATGATACGTGATAGTAATCAACCCACAAAGACAAAGTCTAGCAATCAACCCACAAAGATGCGATATAGCAATCAAAACACAAAGATACGTTATAGCAATCAGCTGACAAAGATGCGATATAGCAATCAAAACACAAATATGCGATATAGGAATCAACCCACAAAGGTGCGATATAGCAATCAACACACAAAGATGCGTAACAGTAATCAGCCCACAAAGATACGTTATAGCATTCAACCGACAAAGATGCGTTACAGCAATCAGCCCACAAAGTTGTATTACATCATTCAACCACAAAGATGCTTTACAGCATTCAGCCCAAAAAGATACGTTACAGCAATCAGCCCACAAAGATACGTTACAGCAAACAGTCCACAAACATACGTTACAGCATTCAACTACAAAGATGCGTTACAACAATCAGTCTAGAAAGATGCGTTACAGCAATCAGCCACAAATTTGTGTTACAGCATTCAACCACAAAAATGCGTTACAGCAATCAACCCACAAAGATGCGTTACAGCAATCTTTCCCACAAAGACTCATTATAGCAATCAACCCACAAAGATGCGATATAGCAATCAAAACACAACGATACGTTATAGCAATTAACCCACAAAGATAAAGTATAGCAATCAACCCACAAGGATGCGTTACAGCATTCAACAACAAAGATTCGTTACAGCATTCTACCCAAAATGAAGCGTTATAGCATTCAACCCACAAAGATGCGTTACAGCAATCAGCTAACAAAGCTACGTTACTGCAATCAGCCTTCAATAATGCATTACAGCAATAAGCCCACAAATATGCGTTACAGCAATCAGCCCACAAAGAAACGTTACAGCAATCAGCCCACAAAGTTGCATTACACCATTCACCCACAAAGATGTGTTACAGCATTCAACCCACAAAGATGCGATATAACAATCAAAACACATAGATATGTTACAGCAATCAGCTCACAAAGATGCGATATAGCAATCAAAACACAAAGATGCGATATAGCAATCAACCCACAAAGATGCGATATAGCAATCAAAACACAAAGATACGTTATAGCAATCAGCTCACAAAGATGGGATATAGCAATCAAAACACAAATATACGTTATAGCAATCAAAACACAAAGATACGTTATAGGAGTCAGCTCACAAAGATACGTTATAGCAATCAGCTCACAAAGATGCGATATAGCAATCAAAACACAAAGATGCGATATAGCAATCAAAACATCAAGATAATTTATAGCAATCAACCAACAAAGATGCGATATAGCAATCAAAACACAAAGATACATTATAGCAATCAGCCTTCAAAGATGCATTACAGCAAAAAGCCCACAAATATGCGTTACAGCAATCAGCCCACAAAGATACGTTACAGCAATCAGCCCACAAAGTTGCATTATACCATTCACCCACAAAGATGTGTTACAGCATTCAGCCCAAGAAGATACGTTATAGCAATCAACCCACAAAGATGCGATATAGCAATCAAAACACAAAGATGCGTTACAGCAATCAGCTCACAAAGATACGTTACAGCAATCAGCCTACAAAGATGCGTTACAGCAATCAGCCCACAAAGTTGCGTTACAGCAATCTTTCCCACAAAGACACATTATAGCAATCAACTCACAAAGATGCGATATAGCAATCAAAACACAAAGATACGTTATAGCAATCAACCCACAAAGATGCGTTATAGCAATCAATCCACAAAGATAAAGTATAGCAATCAACCCACAAGGATGCGTTACAGCATTCAACAACAAAGATTTGTTACAGCAATCAGCCCACAAAGATTCGTTACAGCTATCAGCCCACAAAGATGCGTTATAGCAATCAACCCACAAAGATAAAGTATAACAATCAACCCACAAGAATGCATCATAGCAATCTGCCCACCAAGATGCGTTACAGCATTCAACATCAAAGATTCGTTACAGCAATCAGCCCACAAAGATACGTTACAGCAATCGGCCCCCAAAGAAGCGTAACAGTAATCAGCTCACAAAGATACGTTACAGCATTCAACCCAAAAAGAAGCATTATAGCATTCAACCCACAAAGATGCGTTACAGCAATCAGCTCACAAAGATGCATTACAGTAATAAGCCCACAAATATGCGTTACAGCAATCAGCCCACAAAGATACGTTACAGCAATCAGCCCACAAAGTTGCATTACAGCATTCACCCACAAAGATGTGTTACAGCATTCAGCCCAAAAAGATACGTTATAGCAATCAACCCACAAAGATGCGATATAGCAATCAAAACACAAAGATACGTTACAGCAATCAGCTCAAAAAGATGCGATATAGCAATCAAAACACAAAGATGTGATATAGCAATCGACCCTCAAAGATGCGATATAGCAATCAAAACACAAAGATACGTTATAGCAATCAGCTGACAAAGATGCGATATAGCAATCAAAACACAAAGATACGTTATAGCATTCAACCGACAAAGATGCGTTACAGCAATCAGCCCACAAATTTGCATTACAGCATTCACCCACAAAGATGCGTTACAGATTTCAGCCCAAAAAGATACGTTACAGCAATCAGCCCACAAAGATACGTTACAGCGATCAGTCCACAAAGATACGTTACAGCATTCAACTACAAAGATGCGTTACAACAATCAGTCTAGCAAGATGCGTTACAGCAATCAGCCCACAAATTTGTGTTACAGCATTAAACCACAAAAATTCGTTACAGCAATCAACCCACAAAGATGCGTTACAGCAATCTTTCCCACAGAGACTCATTATAGCAATCAACCCACAAAGATAAAGTATAGCAATCAACCCACAAGGATGCGTTACAGCAATCTGCCCACAAAGATGCGTTACAGCAAACAATCCACAAAGATGCGTTGTAGCAATCAATCCACAAAGATAAAGTATAACAATCAACCCACAAGGATGCGTTACAGCATTCAACAACAAAAATTCGCTACAGCAATCAGCCCACAAAGATACGTTACAGCAATCGGCCCACATAGATGCGTAACAGTAATCAGCTCACAAAGATATGTTACAGCATTCAACCCAAAAAGAAGCGTTATAGCATTCGTCCCACAAAGATGCGCTACAGCAATCAGCTCACAAAGATACGGTACAGCAATCAGCCTACAAAGATGCATTACAGCAATCAGCCCACAAATATGCGTTACGGCAATCAGCCCACAAAGATACGTTACAGCAATCAGCCCACAAAGATGCGTTACAGCATTCAACTACAAAGATGCGTTACAACAATCAGTCCAGAAAGATGTGTTACAGCAATCAGCCCACAATGATAAATTACAGCATTCACCCACAAAGATGCGTTACAGCATTCAGCCCAAAAAGATACGTTACAGCAATCGAACCACAAAGATGCTTTACAGAAATCAGCCTACAAAGATGGGTTACAGCAATCAGCAGTCAAAGATACGTTACAGCAATCAGCCCATAAAGATGCGTTACAGCAATCAGCCAACAAATATGCGTTACAGCCATCAGCCCACAAAGATAAGTAACAACATTCAACTACAAACATGCGTTACAAAAATCAGTCCACAATGATACGTTCAGCAATCAGCCCACAAAAATGCGTTACAGCAATCAGCCCACAAAGTTGCGTTACAGCATTCAACCACAAAGATGCGTTACAGCAATCAGCCCTTAAAGATTCGTTACAGCAATCAGTCCTCAACGATGCGTTACAGCATTCAACCACATAGATGCATTGCAGCAATCAGCCCACAAAGAGGCATTATAGCTATCAAACTCACAAGGATGCGTTACAGCAATCAACTCCTAAAGTTGCGTTACAGCAATCAGCCCACAAAGATGCGTTACAGCAACCAGTCCACAAAGATACGTTACAGCATTCAACTACAAAGATGCGTTACAACAATCAGTCTAGAAAGATGCGTTACAGCAATCAGCCAACAAATTTGTGTTACAGCATTCAACCACAAAAATGCGTTACAGCAATCAACCCACAAAGATGCGTTACAGCAATCTTTCCCACAAAGACTCATTACAGCAATCAACCCACAAAGATGCGATATAGCAATCAAAACACAACGATACGTTATAGCAATTAACCCACAAAGATAAAGTATAGCAATCAACCCACAAGGATGCGTTACAGCATTCAACAACAAAGATTCGTTACAGCATTCTACCCAAAATGAAGCGTTATAGCATTCAACCCACAAAGATGCGTTACAGCAATCAGCTAACAAAGCTACGTTACAGCAATCAGCCTTCAAAGATGCATTACAGCAATAAGCCCACAAATATGCGTTACAGCAATCAGCCCACAAAGATACGTTACAGCAATCAGCCCACAAAGTTGCATTACACCATTCACCCACAAAGATGTGTTACAGCATTCAACCCACAAAGATGCGATATAACAATCAAAACACATAGATACGTTACAGCAATCAGCTCACAAAGATGCGATATAGCAATCAAAACACTAAGATGCGATATAGCAATCAACCCACAAAGATGCGATATAGCAATCAAAACACAAAGATACGTTATAGCAATCAGCTCACAAAGATGGGATATAGCAATCAAAACACAAATATACGTTATAGCAATCAAAACACAAAGATACGTTATAGGAGTCAGCTCACAAAGATACGTTATAGCAATAAGCTCACAAAGATGCGATATAGCAATCAAAACACAAAGATGCGATATAGCAATCAAAACACAAAGATAATTTATAGCAATCAACCAACAAAGATGCGATATAGCAATCAAAACACAAAGATACGTTATAGCAATCAGCCTTTAAAGATGCATTACAGCAATAAGCCCACAAATATGCGTTACAGCAATCAGCCCACAAAGATACGTTACAGCAATCAGCCCACAAAGTTGCATTATACCATTCACCCACAAAGATGTGTTACAGCATTCAGCCCAAGAAGATACGTTATAGCAATCAACCCACAAAGATGCGATATAGCAATCAAAAAACAAAGATGCGTTACAGCAATCAGCTCACAAAGATTCGTTACAGCAATCAGCCTACAAAGATGCGTTACAGCAATCAGCCCACAAAGTTGCGTCACAGCAATCTTTCCCACAAAGACACATTATAGCAATCAACTCACAAAGATGCGATATAGCAATCAAAATACAACGATACGTGATAGCAATCAACCCACAAAGATAAAGTATAGCAATCAACCCACAAAGATGCGATATAGCAATCAAAACACAAAGATACGTTATAGCAATCAACCCACAACGATAAAGTATAGCAATCAACCCACAAGGATGCGTTACTGCAATCTGCCCACAAAGATGCGTTGCAGCAATCAACCCAACAAAGATGCGTTATAGCAATCAATCCACAAAGATAAAGTATAGCAATCATCCCACAAGGATGCGTTACAGCAATCAACAACAAAGATTCGTTACAGCAATCAGCCCACAAAGATTCGTTACAGCTATCAGCCCACAAAGATGCGTTATAGCAATCAACCCACAAAGATAAAGTATAACAATCAACCCACAAGAATGCATCATAGCAATCTGCCCACCAAGATGCGTTACAGCATTCAACATCAAAGATTCGTTACAGCAATCAGCCCACAAAGATACGTTACAGCAATCGGCCCCCAAAGAAGCGTAACAGTAATCAGCTCACAAAGATACGTTACAGCATTCAACCCAAAAAGAAGCATTATAGCATTCACCCCCAAAAAGATACGTTATAGCAATCAACCCACAAAGATGCGATATAGCAATCAAAACACAAAGATACGTTACAGCAATCAGCTCAAAAAGATGCGATATAGCAATCAAAACACAAAGAACGTTATAGCAATCAGCTAACAAAGATGTGATATAGCAATCAAAACACAAAGATACGTTATAGCAATCAGCTGACAAAGATGCGATATAGCAATCAAAACACAAAGATACGTTATAGCATTCAACCGACAAAGATGCGTTACAGCAATCAGCCCACAAATTTGCATTACAGCATTCACCCACAAAGATGCGTTACAGCATTCAGCCCAAAAAGATACGTTACAGCAATCAGCCCACAAAGATACGTTACAGCAATCAGTCCACAAAGATACGTTACAGCATTCAACTACAAAGATGCGTTACAACAATCAGTCTAGAAAGATGCGTTACAGCAATCAGCCCACAAATTTGTGTTACAGCATTAAACCACAAAAATGCGTTACAGCAATCAACCCACAAAGATGCGTTACAGCAATCTTTCCCACAGAGACTCATTATAGCAATCAACCCACAAAGATAAAGTATTGCAATCAACCCACAAGGTTGCGTTACAGCAATCTGCCCACAAAGATGCGTTACAGCAAACAATCCACAAAGATGCGTTGTAGCAATCAATCCACAAAGATAAAGTACAGCAATCAACTCACAAGGATGCGTTACAGCATTCAACAACAAAAATTCGCTACAGCAATCAGCCCACAAAGATACGTTACAGCAATCGACCCACATAGATGCGTAACAGTAATCAGCTCACAAAGATATGTTACAGCATTCAACCCAAAAAGAAGCGTTATAGCATTCGTCCCACAAAGATGCGCTACAGCAATCAGCTCACAAAGATACGTTACAGCAATCAGCCTACAAAGATGCATTACAGCAATCAGCCCACAAATATGCGTGACGGCAATCAGCCCACAAAGATACGTTACAGCAATCAGCCCACAAAGATGCGTTACAGCATTCAACTACAAAGATGCGTTACAACAATCATTCCAGAAAGATGTGTTACAGCAATCAGCCCACAATGTTGCATTACAGCATTCACCCACAAAGATGCGTTACAGCATTCAGCCCAAAAAGATACGTTACAGCAATCGAACCACAAAGATGCTTTACAGAAATCAGCCTACAAAGATGGGTTACAGCGATCAGCAGTCAAAGATACGTTACAGCAATCAGCCCATAAAGATGCGTTACAGCAATCAGCCAACAAATATGCGTTACAGCCATCAGCCCACAAAGATAAGTTACAACAATCAACTACAAACATGCGTTACAAAAATCAGTCCACAATGATACGTTCAGCAATCAGCCCACAAAAATGCGTTACAGCAATCAGCCCACAAAGTTGCGTTACAGCATTCAACCACAAAGATGCGTTACAGCAATCAGTCCTCAACGATGCGTTACAGCATTCAACCACATAGATGCATTGCAGCAATCAGCCCACAAAAAGGCATTATAGCTATCAAACTCACAAGGATGCGTTACAGCAATCAGCCCACAAAGATGCGTTACAGCAATCAGCCAACAAATATGCGTTACAGCCATCCGCCCACAAAGATACGTTACAGCATTCAACTACCTACATGCGTTACAAAAATCACTCCACAAAAATGCGTTACAGCAATCAGTCCACAAAGTTGTGTTACAGCAATCACACCACAAAGAGGCATTATAGCTATCAAACTCACAAGGATGCTTTACAGCAATCCATCCACAAAAATGCGTTACAGCAATCAGCTCACAATGATACGTTCAGCAATCAGCCCACATAGATGCATTACAGCAATCAACCCACAAAGAGGCATTATAGCTAGTAAACTCACAAAGATGCGTTACAGCAATCAACTCACAAAGATTCGTTATATCAATTAACCCACAATGATGCGTTATAGCAATCAAACCACAAATATGCTTTTTGGCAATCAACCTATAAATATGCGGTATAGCAATCAACCCACAAACATACGTTACAACAATCATCCCACAAAGATGCGTTACAGCAATCAACCCACAAAGAGGTGTTATAGCTATTAAAATCACAAAGATGCGTTACATCAATCTACGCACAAAGATGCTTTACAACAATCAACGCACAAAGGTGCGTTAGAACAATCAACCCAAAAAGATGCGCTATAACAATCATCCCTCAAAGATGCTCTACAGCAATCACCCCACGAAGATGCTTTACAGCAATCAACGCACAATGAGGCGTTATAGCAATCAACCCACAAAGATGCGTTACAGCAATCACCCCCACAAAGATGCTTTGCAGCAATCAACCACTAAATATGCGTTACAGAAATCAACAAACAAAGATGCTTAACAGCAATCAACCCACAATGATGCGTTACAGCAATCACCCCCACAAAGATGCTTTGCAGCAATCACCACTAAATATGCGTTACAGAAATCAACAAACAAAGATGCTTAACAGCAATCAACCCACAATGATGCGTTACAGCAATCATCCTACGTAGATGCTTTACAGCAATCAACGCACAATGATGCGTTATAGCAATCAACCCTCAAAGATGCGTTACAGCAATCACCCCACAAAGATGCTTTGCAGCAATCAACCACTAAATATGCGTTACAGAAATCAACAAACAAAGATGCTTAACAGCAATCAACCCACAATGATGCGTTACAGCAATCAAGGCACAAAGATGCTTTACAGCAATCAACGCACAAAGATGCGTTATAGCAATCAACCCACAAAGATGCTTTATAGCAATCAACCTTTCAAAGACGCGTCATAGCAATCAATCCACCATCGTTCACGTAAAGTCTGTATCTCCTAATAAATAAGAATAATATTCCAACAACATTTCTTATTAACAAGTCTATTTTGTTATATTTTATGAAATAATTGTGAAACTATTTGCTTTTTTTGTTTCCTAGTTTTAAAGTGATGGCCTCTCTTTCATAGTTTCCTATATTTTTACTACTTTCAAATATTAATATTTACAGAATAAAAGCTAATAAACTCATATAAAGAATATTCTTGTCATACCCAGCTTAATTCGTAAACGTTAAGGAGAAAAGGTTATTTATAGTGTTCAACCAACCGTACTGAGGAGCGTTACAAACAATGGTGCAACTAAAGGTAAAAAGTTACACCTGATACAACTTCTAGATAATTTATTCAGAATAGTGCAACTAGATAGAACTCAGGTTCTGCCCATTATAAAATATAATAGCTCATTAAACAAACTCCGACGCTTTAGAAATTTCTATTTCCATTTTGGCTATGATCTCTAACGTGCTTATAAAATAGTTAGATATGAAAATAAACAGAGCGTTTCTCATTGTGGAAACCATAGCTTATGAAACCTGGTATTTATTTGGAAATGGTTTAGCCTACACAAAATTATAGAAGAACATTTTCCTTACCGGTCTCGCTAAGGTTGTTATCCCTGAGCCATTCCCAAATCACTACATAGTTTACTTTATCCTAACACTTGGTTGTAAAGAGACCAATAAACACCACACCATCAAGATACTCAGTGACAAACCTTCAGAATGTGTACCTATTGGTCTACAGTCATCGTTCTGTACAAATATCAAATATTTTGTAGACAACATAATGCCTTCTCCTCTGACAGATGGTAACGCTCGGGTGTAAAGAGACCAATAAACACCACATCATCTAGATACCCAGGGAAAAATCTTCAGAATGTGTACCTATTAATTCACAGTCATGGTTCTGTATAAATACAAAATATTTGGGAGACAACATAATGAATTCTGCTCTGACTAATATTAACACTCGGGTGTAAAATAACCTATAAACACCACATCATCAAAATACTCAGTGACAAATCTTCAGAATTCGTACCTATTGATCTACTGTCATCGTTCTGTACAAATACAAAATATTTTGGACACAACATTATGCCTCCTGTGACAGATGTAGCAGTCTATTTTGCTGTGCTCACTCCTCGTATGATCAGCCTCATCATCAGGTACATGCTTTTATTGACATGTTAGTTATTACCTAGATGTCAGCCTATAAAATAAATACGTATAACCAGATATAATAAAAGGAGAACTGTCAAATAATTTTAAATGTTCATGTCATAATTTCTTGCGATTTTTTTGCAGTCGTACGTTCTCCACGCCCATTCGACTTGGTAGGTCGACATTTGCGTAACTTACCAAATAATTGATACAGAACTTCAATTCGTAATTATTGTACAGTAAGAAAGAGGATCTTTAAATACGAATGGATGACGTTTGCATTACTAAGTCTTGATAAATGTTTGTTTCAATCTTGTTACTGTTGTCGGATCTCAGTAATGTGAAAGTTATACAGAAATCAATTTTTGTAATATTAACACTATAAACAATTCTAATAAATATGGGGTAGTAATATTTTGCCTATGCAATTTTCAAGTAAGACTTTTGTATGCTTTATAAATCATGGATCTATTTAATTTTTTAATATTTCATTAATGTATGTAACGCTTATTTATGTACTATCAACTGTTTAAATCATTGTTAAAAAAAAAAAAAAAACTCTAGACTATTTTGTTTCCTAACTTAATTCAAACGGCTTTTGACAATGTCTGGCAGTAGAAACTTGTGTTCACAGCACTGGGTTAAAGGACAATGCATTGATATGGATCAAAGATTTCCTCAGAGGTAGGAAGTTCGCTGTAGAGTTCAATCGTGTATGCTCGAAGTCGAGTAGATTATGGGCTGGAGTAAATCAGGGATCAGTCCTTAGTCCTCTTTCATTTCTCGTCTACATGAACACCATCCACTCCTACATTTATTCGGTTACCGAAATTCCCTCCTAAGCCGATGATACTGCAATCTGACACACTTACAGAGATTTAACAGTATCTGAGAAGGTACTAAACAATAGACTGAGGAACATTTACACATGGGCGGAGGATCTTAAACTATCTAACAATATTGATAAATTAACTTCTGAACTTATGTCTTTTCTACAGACAGAAAGTATAGAAGTCCTTTTAACATTGATATAAAAATCAACGATTCTCACATCCAAAAGATAGATAAATCACGTCAAAAACACTGCCAATTATGCCCTGAGAATGTTAAACATTCTCAGAAAACTATGTGGAACTACGCGGGGATCAAAACTTATAACTGTAAAATGCAAAATATTGCACCACTTGTGTTTGAATATGTGGCCTTGATATGGAATCCTGCCTCCGTATGTTCAAAAATTAACTCAGTCCAGCATAGAGCATAAAAAACTATTATAGGCGCATTTTTCTCAACCAATATTCAGAAGGTTTAACCTGAATGTGGCCTATCTACTCTTGAGAGCAGACGCAGTTTTTTGACTCTCGAGTTCACCAATAGCCTCCGCAGTAACAACATGGATCGTATCTCAATCAGAGTACTCAATGATTGGAAAGGCTCATCCAGACTCAAAAGATCCTCTACTCTCCAGCTTGATCGATACATCAAGCGACGAATTTATTTGGATTATTCTTCCCTGATGTTTCTTCGGGAGCCCCTATTTCCCAGATAACCACCAAAAGAAACGAGGTTTAGCTTGTACTTATTGCAACCTTGCACAAAAAAAATACCCAAATATTCTTAAAAGAAAAGCCTTGAAACCATTTAAAAGCTCTTCCAGGGTAACTTGATAATTGCATACGGTATACTCATGGTTCTTCAGATAAACTCCTCAATAATGGAAGTGCATGCATCCTCTCTCTTCTTCCCGATAGATGTAAACGGGAATACGAAAAAATTACAGCCCTGATTGCCTCAAAATCACAAGCAAGCTTTTTTAAGGAATCTGTCACAATATACATAAATGGTTCTATTCTCTCAAATCTAACAGACTGCATAGTGATTTTGCCCTAACTGTAAATAAGCCTCAGAAACAACGACAGAGATACAAACATCACCTTTACAATAAATGTACTGCTTGAGAGTCTGCACTGTAAGGGGAAACCCATGTCGTATACACTGGATTCCTGCACACGTAAACATCGAAGACAACGAGTGTGCCGACTCATTGGCCATAGAATCCCTTGAAAACGATCAACCGTTAACACCAGTACACTTAAAGAACTACCATTTTGTTAGGAAATGTATGTGTATGTAGGTACTGTTAGATTATTACAATTGCAGTTGCTAGAAAACTTACAACGTCTCTAAAGAGTCTTATCTTCCATTTGTCACAGTCGATCAAACAACAAATGAAGAAAAAGTAATTTTATTAAACTATGGTAACGTAAATAATAATTTATTGGTTAATTGTTAAAATGTTTTAAGTAGCTTACAAATGTATGCGTTATATTAAATTATTTATTTAATATTTTGTATTATTTAGAAAGTAAAAAAATTCATTTAAAAAATTGTAATAAAATTATATAACTCAATGTAGCCAAGAGATGTAAGGAATGGTGGGGCTTCTGGGCCGTTTGACCAAGGTGAGGGTGCTGGGCGTCATATTACTTGTAGCAAGTAATGAAACCGAGAGTCTATCCATGGTTGACGGAGGATAAGTGCTAAGTTAAGGGCTAGGATTTCGGGAAGGGTGTTACAAAAAAAACTTAAGGCCACCTCCTTCCTATAGGGATGCTAAGACCACCCTTGAAGGGTTCTTAGGGAAAATCACCCTTAAGAACCTTAAAGAAGCGATTAAATGTTGACTTTTGCCTTATTCGTAAGAGAGAGTGGGAATCTGGACTTTGGTTTTTATTGCCGGTTTTCACATGGGTATCACATAAGCCTTCGTGGGCTTAGCTCCTCCTCTCCCTCTGTTGGTTGGGTGGGAAGTTTACTTTCGTCCGGAAACAGGGGAGGATATCACCTGTTCGGGTACAGGGTCTAGGTTGAACCCAGACTTGGTGTAGCTGGAGCTCTAGGAAGTATCTTAGCTAGCACTTGTCTTGTTCTTGGGAAAAGATTACCTTCTAAAATGCTCCCTCATTTGGGACGCTTTAAGGATTTTGCCTGCTTTTGAGCTCGGTTTCGACCGTTGCTGGGAGTTTGGATTCATCCACACCGCTGATAACTATTTCAAAGGTTTTCTCGTTTTCTAGATGGTATACATTATGGGACGCTCCCCTTTACTCAAGTACCGCTCCGGATCTATATAGTCCTTGTATACCGACGTCTGGGAGTGGTCGCGCTGAGTTACGTGAGTGGTCGCGCTGAGTAACGTGAGTGGTCGCGCTGAGTAACGTTAGTGGTTGCGCTGAGTAACGTGAGTGGTCACGCTGAGTAACGTAAGTGGTTTCGCTGAGTAACGGGAGTGGTTGCGCTGAGTAACGTGAGGGGTCACGTTGAGTAACGTGAGTGGTTGCGCTGAGTAACGTGAGGGGTTACGTTGAGTCACGTGATTGATCGCGCTGAGTAACGTGAGTGGTAGCGTTGAGTTACGTGAGTGGTATCATTTTATAAACTTTAAAATGATAAAAAAATAAATTTCAGTGTAAAATTAAAAAAAAAAATGTATATCGTCCTAGGGCATGGTTTCGAAAGATTATAATTCTAATATAATTTCAGGTGGTCCCAATTCTCAATTTTCTATTTTATTCTCAGGCGGTCCCAACTCTCTCAGTTACCGCAACGGTAAGTAGAAAATGATGAACGTGTTCTTCTTCAGCGTAATTGTCCTTAAATAGACCACAGCGATAAAAACTAATGTCAAATTCGTGTTCAGGACGTAAAAATATATAATAATAGGGAAAACAATTGACGAAAATAGCTGTAGTCGCACGTCTATATAATTACCTACTATTGTAATCCACTTTTAAAAGGCTTTGAAAATATAAAAATTTTTTTAAAATATCTTACAAGCATTTTTGAGTGTTTAAGTGGTTATTTTTTCAACATTTCACAATGCCTAGCAACGCTGTTATGAATAATGTGAAAAAAATTTATTTTTTCAACATTTAAAAATGCCTAGCAACGCTTTCATGAATTTTGTTAAAAAAATATATTTTTTCAACATTTCAAAATGCCTAGCAACGCTGTTATGAATAATGTGAAAAAAATTTATTTTTTCAACATTTCATATAGCCTAGCAACGCTTTCATGAATTTTGTAAAAAAAATATATTTTTTCAACATTTCAAAATGCCTAGCAACGCTGTTATGAATAAAGTGAAAAAAATTTATTTTTTCAACATTTAAAAATGCCTAGCAACGCTGTTATGAATAATGTGGAAAAAATTTATTTTTTCAACATTTAAAAATGCCTAGCAACGCTTTCATGAATTTTGTTAAAAAAATATATTTTTTCAACATTTCAAAATGCCTAGCAACGCTGTTATGAATAATGTGAAAAAAATTTATTTTTTCAACATTTCATATAGCCTTGCAACGTTTCATGAAATTTGTAAAGAAAATATATTTTTTCAACATTTCACAATGCCTAGCAACGCTTTCATGAATTTTGTAAAGAAAATTAATTTTTTCAACATTTGAAAATGCCTAGCAACGCTTTCATGAATTTTGTTAAAAAAATATATTTTTTCAACATTTTAAAATGCCTAGCAACGCTTTCATGAATAATGTGAAAAAAATTTATTTTTTCAACATTTCATATAGCCTAGCAACGCTTTCATGAAATTTGTAAAAAAAAAAATTTTTTTCAACATTTCAAAATGCCTAGCAACGCTGTTATGAATAATGTGAAAAAAAATTATTTTTTCAACATTTTAAAATGCCTAGCAACGGTGTTATGAATAATGTGGAAAAAATTTATTTTTTCAACATTTCAAAATACCTAGCAACGCTTTCATGAATTTTGTTAAAAAAATATATTTTTTCAACATTTCAAAATGCCTAGCAACGCTGTTATGAATAATGTGAAAAAAATTTATTTTTTCAACATTTCAAAATGCCTTGCAACGCTGTTATGAATAATATGAAAAAAATTATTTTTTCAACATTTCACAATGCCTAGCACGCTTTCATGAATTTTGTAAACAAAATTAATTTTTTCAACATTTTAAAATACCTAGCAACGCTTTCATGAATTTTGTGAAAAAAATTTATTTTTTCAACATTTTAAAATGCCTGGCAATGCTTTCATGAATTTTGCAAAAAAAAATATATTTTTTCAACGTTTCATATTGCCTAGCAATGCTTTTTCGAAATTTGTAAAAAAAATATATTTTTTCAACATTTCAAAATGTCTAGCAACGCTTTCATGAATTTTGTAAAAAAAATATATTTTTTCAACTTTTCAAAATGCCTAGCAACGCTATTATGAAAAATGTAAAAAAAAATTTATTTTTTAACATTTCATAATTCCTAGCAACGCTTTCATGAATTTTGTGAAAAAAATATATTTTTTCAACATTTCAAAATGCCTACCACAGCTGTTATGAATAATGTGAAAAAACTTTTTTTTTCAACATATTCATATTGTTTTTTTCAACGCTTTTTCGAAATTTGTAAAAAAAATATATTTTTTCAACATATCAAAATGCCTAGCAACGCTATTATTAAAAATGTGAAAAAAAAAATTTATTTTTTAACATTTCATAATTCCTAGCAACGCTTCCATGAATTTTGTAAAAAAATATATTTTTTCAACGTTTCAAAATGTCTAGCAACGCTTTCATGAATTTTGTAAAAAAAATATATTTTTTCAACATTTCAAAATGCCTAGCAACGCTTTCACGAATTTTGTAAAAAAGTATATTTTTTCAACATTTCAAAATGCCTAGCAAGGCTTTCATGAATTTTGCGAGAAAAATTAATTTTTTCAACATTTCAAAATGCCTAGCAACGCTTTCATGAAATTTGTAAAAAAAATATATTTTTTCAACATTTCAAAATGCCTAGCAACGCTTTCACGAATTTTGTAAAAAAAGTATATTTTTTCAACATTTCATATCGCCTAGCAACGCTTTTTCGAAATTTGTAAAAAAAATATAGTTTTTCAACATTTCAAAATGCTTTCAACGCTTTCATGAATTTAGTGAGAAAAATTAATTTTTTCAACATTTCAAAATGCTTAGCAACGCTGTTATGTTGAAACATACTGAAATGTTGAAGAAATAAATTTTTTCCACATTATTCTTAACAGCGTTGCTAGGCATTTTAAAATGTTAAAAAAATATATTTTTTTCACAAAATTCATGAAAGCGTTGATAGGCATTTTGAAATGTTGAAAAAATATATTTTTTTTAGAAATTTCGAAAAAGCGTTGATAGGCAATATGAAATGTTGACAAAATAATTTTTTTTTACAATATTCATAACAGCGTTGCTAGGCATTTTAAAATGTTGAAAAAATAAATTTTTTTCACACAATTATTGAAAGCGTTGCAAGGCATTTTAAAATGTTGAAAAAATATATTTTTTTTACAAATTTCATGAAAGCGTTGCTAGGCATTTTGAAATGTTGAAAAAATTAATTTTGTTTACAAAATTCATGAAAGCGTTGCTAGGCTATATGAAATGTTGAAAAAATAAATTTTTTTCACATTATTCATAACAGCGTTGCTAGGCATTTTGAAATGTTAAAAAAATATATTTTTTTCACAAAATTTATGAAAGCGTTGCTAGGCATTTAGAAATGTTAAAAAAATATATTTTTTTTACAAATTTCATGAAAGCGTTGCTAGGCAATATGAAATGTTGAAAAAATATATTTTTCTCACTAAATTCATGAAAGCGTTGCTAGGCATTTTGAAATGTTGAAAAAATATATTTGTTTTACAAATTTCGAAAAATCGTTGCTAGGCAATATGAAACGTTGAAAAAATATATTTTTTTTACAAAATTAATGAAAGCGTTGCTAGGCTATATGAAATGTTGAAAAAATAAATTTTTTCACATTATTCATAACAGCATTGCTAGGCATTTTGAAATGTTAAAAAAATATATTTTTTTCACAAAATTTATGAAAGCGTTGCTAGGCATTTGGAAATGTTGAAAAAATATATTCTTTTTACAAAATTCATGAAAGCGTTGCTAGGCATTTAGAAATGTTAAAAAAATATATTTTTTTTACAAATTTCATGAAAGCGTTGCTAGGCAATATGAAATGTTGAAAAAATAAATTTTTTTTACATTATTCATAACAGCGTTGCTAAGCATTTTGAAATGTTGAAAAAATTAATTTTTCTCACTAAATTCATGAAAGCGTTGAAAGCATTTTGAAATGTTGAAAAACTATATTTTTTTTACAAATTTCGAAAAAGCGTTGCTAGGCGATATGAAATGTTGAAAAAATATACTTTTTTTACAAAATTCGTGAAAGCGTTGCTAGGCATTTTGAAATGTTGAAAAAATATATTTTTTTTACAAATTTCATGAAAGCGTTGCTAGGCATTTTGAAATGTTGAAAAAATTAATTTTTCTCGCAAAATTCATGAAAGCCTTGCTAGGCATTTTGAAATGTTGAAAAAATATACTTTTTTACAAAATTCGTGAAAGCGTTGCTAGGCATTTTGAAATGTTGAAAAAATATATTTTTTTTACAAAATTCATGAAAGCGTTGCTAGACATTTTGAAACGTTGAAAAAATATATTTTTTTACAAAATTCATGGAAGCGTTGCTAGGAATTATGAAATGTTAAAAAATAAATTTTTTTTTTCACATTTTTAATAATAGCGTTGCTAGGCATTTTGATATGTTGAAAAAATATATTTTTTTTACAAATTTCGAAAAAGCGTTGAAAAAAACAATATGAATATGTTGAAAAAAAAAGTTTTTTCACATTATTCATAACAGCTGTGGTAGGCATTTTGAAATGTTGAAAAAATATATTTTTTTCACAAAATTCATGAAAGCGTTGCTAGGAATTATGAAATGTTAAAAAATAAATTTTTTTTTACATTTTTCATAATAGCGTTGCTAGGCATTTTGAAAAGTTGAAAAAATATATTTTTTTTACAAAATTCATGAAAGCGTTGCTAGACATTTTGAAATGTTGAAAAAATATATTTTTTTTACAAATTTCGAAAAAGCATTGCTAGGCAATATGAAACGTTGAAAAAATATATTTTTTTTTGCAAAATTCATGAAAGCATTGCCAGGCATTTTAAAATGTTGAAAAAATAAATTTTTTTCACAAAATTCATGAAAGCGTTGCTAGGTATTTTAAAATGTTGAAAAAATTAATTTTGTTTACAAAATTCATGAAAGCGTGCTAGGCATTGTGAAATGTTGAAAAAATAATTTTTTTCATATTATTCATAACAGCGTTGCAAGGCATTTTGAAATGTTGAAAAAATAAATTTTTTTCACATTATTCATAACAGCGTTGCTAGGCATTTTGAAATGTTGAAAAAATATATTTTTTTAACAAAATTCATGAAAGCGTTGCTAGGTATTTTGAAATGTTGAAAAAATAAATTTTTTCCACATTATTCATAACACCGTTGCTAGGCATTTTAAAATGTTGAAAAAATAATTTTTTTTCACATTATTCATAACAGCGTTGCTAGGCATTTTGAAATGTTGAAAAAAATTTTTTTTTTTACAAATTTCATGAAAGCGTTGCTAGGCTATATGAAATGTTGAAAAAATAAATTTTTTTCACATTATTCATGAAAGCGTTGCTAGGCATTTTAAAATGTTGAAAAAATATATTTTTTTAACAAAATTCATGAAAGCGTTGCTAGGCATTTTCAAATGTTGAAAAAATTAATTTTCTTTACAAAATTCATGAAAGCGTTGCTAGGCATTGTGAAATGTTGAAAAAATATATTTTCTTTACAAATTTCATGAAACGTTGCAAGGCTATATGAAATGTTGAAAAAATAAATTTTTTTCACATTATTCATAACAGCGTTGCTAGGCATTTTGAAATGTTGAAAAAATATATTTTTTTAACAAAATTCATGAAAGCGTTGCTAGGCATTTTTAAATGTTGAAAAAATAAATTTTTTTCACATTATTCATAACAGCGTTGCTAGGCATTGTGAAATGTTGAAAAAATAACCACTTAAACACTCAAAAATGCTTGTAAGATATTTTAAAAAAATTTTTATATTTTCAAAGCCTTTTAAAAGTGGATTACAATAGTAGGTAATTATATAGACGTGCGACTACAGCTATTTTCGTCAATTGTTTTCCCTATTATTATATATTTTTACGTCCTGAACACGAATTTGACATTAGTTTTTATCGCTGTGGTCTATTTAAGGACAATTACGCTGAAGAAGAACACGTTCATCATTTTCTACTTACCGTTGCGGTAACTGAGAGAGTTGGGACCGCCTGAGAATAAAATAGAAAATTGAGAATTGGGACCACCTGAAATTATATTAGAATTATAATCTTTCGAAACCATGCCCTAGGACGATATACATTTTTTTTTTTAATTTTACACTGAAATTTATTTTTTTATCATTTTAAAGTTTATAAAATGATACCACTCACGTAACTCAACGCTACCACTCACGTTACTCAGCGCGATCAATCACGTGACTCAACGTAACCCCTCACGTTACTCAGCGCAACCACTCACGTTACTCAACGTGACCCCTCACGTTACTCAGCGCAACCACTCCCGTTACTCAGCGAAACCACTTACGTTACTCAGCGTGACCACTCACGTTACTCAGCGCAACCACTAACGTTACTCAGCGCGACCACTCACGTTACTCAGCGCGACCACTCACGTAACTCAGCGCGACCACTCCCAGACGTCGGTATACAAGGACTATATAGATCCGGAGCGGTACTTGAGTAAAGGGGAGCGTCCCATAATGTATACCATCTAGAAAACGAGAAAACCTTTGAAATAGTTATCAGCGGTGTGGATGAATCCAAACTCCCAGCAACGGTCGAAACCGAGCTCAAAAGCAGGCAAAATCCTTAAAGCGTCCCAAATGAGGGAGCATTTTAGAAGGTAATCTTTTCCCAAGAACAAGACAAGTGCTAGCTAAGATACTTCCTAGAGCTCCAGCTACACCAAGTCTGGGTTCAACCTAGACCCTGTACCCGAACAGGTGATATCCTCCCCTGTTTCCGGACGAAAGTAAACTTCCCACCCAACCAACAGAGGGAGAGGAGGAGCTAAGCCCACGAAGGCTTATGTGATACCCATGTGAAAACCGGCAATAAAAACCAAAGTCCAGATTCCCACTCTCTCTTACGAATAAGGCAAAAGTCAACATTTAATCGCTTCTTTAAGGTTCTTAAGGGTGATTTTCCCTAAGAACCCTTCAAGGGTGGTCTTAGCATCCCTATAGGAAGGAGGTGGCCTTAAGTTTTTTTTGTAACACCCTTCCCGAAATCCTAGCCCTTAACTTAGCACTTATCCTCCGTCAACCATGGATAGACTCTCGGTTTCATTACTTGCTACAAGTAATATGACGCCCAGCACCCTCACCTTGGTCAAACGGCCCAGAAGCCCCACCATTCCTTACATCTCTTGGCTACATTGAGTTATATAATTTTATTACAATTTTTTAAATGAATTTTTTTACTTTCTAAATAATACAAAATATTAAATAAATAATTTAATATAACGCATACATTTGTAAGCTACTTAAAACATTTTAACAATTAACCAATAAATTATTATTTACGTTACCATAGTTTAATAAAATTACTTTTTCTTCATTTGTTGTTTGATCGACTGTGACAAATGGAAGATAAGACTCTTTAGAGACGTTGTAAGTTTTCTAGCAACTGCAATTGTAATAATCTAACAGTACCTACATACACATACATTTCCTAACAAAATGGTAGTTCTTTAAGTGTACTGGTGTTAACGGTTGATCGTTTTCAAGGGATTCTATGGCCAATGAGTCGGCACACTCGTTGTCTTCGATGTTTACGTGTGCAGGAATCCAGTGTATACGACATGGGTTTCCCCTTACAGTGCAGACTCTCAAGCAGTACATTTATTGTAAAGGTGATGTTTGTATCTCTGTCGTTGTTTCTGAGGCTTATTTACAGTTAGGGCAAAATCACTATGCAGTCTGTTAGATTTGAGAGAATAGAACCATTTATGTATATTGTGACAGATTCCTTAAAAAAGCTTGCTTGTGATTTTGAGGCAATCAGGGCTGTAATTTTTTCGTATTCCCGTTTACATCTATCGGGAAGAAGAGAGAGGATGCATGCACTTCCATTATTGAGGAGTTTATCTGAAGAACCATGAGTATACCGTATGCAATTATCAAGTTACCCTGGAAGAGCTTTTAAATGGTTTCAAGGCTTTTCTTTTAAGAATATTTGGGTATTTTTTTTGTGCAAGGTTGCAATAAGTACAAGCTAAACCTCGTTTCTTTTGGTGGTTATCTGGGAAATAGGGGCTCCCGAAGAAACATCAGGGAAGAATAATCCAAATAAATTCGTCGCTTGATGTATCGATCAAGCTGGAGAGTAGAGGATCTTTTGAGTCTGGATGAGCCTTTCCAATCATTGAGTACTCTGATTGAGATACGATCCATGTTGTTACTGCGGAGGCTATTGGTGAACTCGAGAGTCAAAAAACTGCGTCTGCTCTCAAGAGTAGATAGGCCACATTCAGGTTAAACCTTCTGAATATTGGTTGAGAAAAATGCGCCTATAATAGTTTTTTATGCTCTATGCTGGACTGAGTTAATTTTTGAACATACGGAGGCAGGATTCCATATCAAGGCCACATATTCAAACACAAGTGGTGCAATATTTTGCATTTTACAGTTATAAGTTTTGATCCCCGCGTAGTTCCACATAGTTTTCTGAGAATGTTTAACATTCTCAGGGCATAATTGGCAGTGTTTTTGACGTGATTTATCTATCTTTTGGATGTGAGAATCGTTGATTTTTATATCAATGTTAAAAGGACTTCTATACTTTCTGTCTGTAGAAAAGACATAAGTTCAGAAGTTAATTTATCAATATTGTTAGATAGTTTAAGATCCTCCGCCCATGTGTAAATGTTCCTCAGTCTATTGTTTAGTACCTTCTCAGATACTGTTAAATCTCTGTAAGTGTGTCAGATTGCAGTATCATCGGCTTAGGAGGGAATTTCGGTAACCGAATAAATGTAGGAGTGGATGGTGTTCATGTAGACGAGAAATGAAAGAGGACTAAGGACTGATCCCTGATTTACTCCAGCCCATAATCTACTCGACTTCGAGCATACACGATTGAACTCTACAGCGAACTTCCTACCTCTGAGGAAATCTTTGATCCATATCAATGCATTGTCCTTTAACCCAGTGCTGTGAACACAAGTTTCTACTGCCAGACATTGTCAAAAGCCGTTTGAATTAAGTTAGGAAACAAAATAGTCTAGAGTTTTTTTTTTTTTTTTAACAATGATTTAAACAGTTGATAGTACATAAATAAGCGTTACATACATTAATGAAATATTAAAAAATTAAATAGATCCATGATTTATAAAGCATACAAAAGTCTTACTTGAAAATTGCATAGGCAAAATATTACTACCCCATATTTATTAGAATTGTTTATAGTGTTAATATTACAAAAATTGATTTCTGTATAACTTTCACATTACTGAGATCCGACAACAGTAACAAGATTGAAACAAACATTTATCAAGACTTAGTAATGCAAACGTCATCCATTCGTATTTAAAGATCCTCTTTCTTACTGTACAATAATTACGAATTGAAGTTCTGTATCAATTATTTGGTAAGTTACGCAAATGTCGACCTACCAAGTCGAATGGGCGTGGAGAACGTACGACTGCAAAAAAATCGCAAGAAATTATGACATGAACATTTAAAATTATTTGACAGTTCTCCTTTTATTATATCTGGTTATACGTATTTATTTTATAGGCTGACATCTAGGTAATAACTAACATGTCAATAAAAGCATGTACCTGATGATGAGGCTGATCATACGAGGAGTGAGCACAGCAAAATAGACTGCTACATCTGTCACAGGAGGCATAATGTTGTGTCCAAAATATTTTGTATTTGTACAGAACGATGACAGTAGATCAATAGGTACGAATTCTGAAGATTTGTCACTGAGTATTTTGATGATGTGGTGTTTATAGGTTATTTTACACCCGAGTGTTAATATTAGTCAGAGCAGAATTCATTATGTTGTCTCCCAAATATTTTGTATTTATACAGAACCATGACTGTGAATTAATAGGTACACATTCTGAAGATTTTTCCCTGGGTATCTAGATGATGTGGTGTTTATTGGTCTCTTTACACCCGAGCGTTACCATCTGTCAGAGGAGAAGGCATTATGTTGTCTACAAAATATTTGATATTTGTACAGAACGATGACTGTAGACCAATAGGTACACATTCTGAAGGTTTGTCACTGAGTATCTTGATGGTGTGGTGTTTATTGGTCTCTTTACAACCAAGTGTTAGGATAAAGTAAACTATGTAGTGATTTGGGAATGGCTCAGGGATAACAACCTTAGCGAGACCGGTAAGGAAAATGTTCTTCTATAATTTTGTGTAGGCTAAACCATTTCCAAATAAATACCAGGTTTCATAAGCTATGGTTTCCACAATGAGAAACGCTCTGTTTATTTTCATATCTAACTATTTTATAAGCACGTTAGAGATCATAGCCAAAATGGAAATAGAAATTTCTAAAGCGTCGGAGTTTGTTTAATGAGCTATTATATTTTATAATGGGCAGAACCTGAGTTCTATCTAGTTGCACTATTCTGAATAAATTATCTAGAAGTTGTATCAGGTGTAACTTTTTACCTTTAGTTGCACCATTGTTTGTAACGCTCCTCAGTACGGTTGGTTGAACACTATAAATAACCTTTTCTCCTTAACGTTTACGAATTAAGCTGGGTATGACAAGAATATTCTTTATATGAGTTTATTAGCTTTTATTCTGTAAATATTAATATTTGAAAGTAGTAAAAATATAGGAAACTATGAAAGAGAGGCCATCACTTTAAAACTAGGAAACAAAAAAAGCAAATAGTTTCACAATTATTTCATAAAATATAACAAAATAGACTTGTTAATAAGAAATGTTGTTGGAATATTATTCTTATTTATTAGGAGATACAGACTTTACGTGAACGATGGTGGATTGATTGCTATGACGCGTCTTTGAAAGGTTGATTGCTATAAAGCATCTTTGTGGGTTGATTGCTATAACGCATCTTTGTGCGTTGATTGCTGTAAAGCATCTTTGTGCCTTGATTGCTGTAACGCATCATTGTGGGTTGATTGCTGTTAAGCATCTTTGTTTGTTGATTTCTGTAACGCATATTTAGTGGTTGATTGCTGCAAAGCATCTTTGTGGGGTGATTGCTGTAACGCATCTTTGAGGGTTGATTGCTATAACGCATCATTGTGCGTTGATTGCTGTAAAGCATCTACGTAGGATGATTGCTGTAACGCATCATTGTGGGTTGATTGCTGTTAAGCATCTTTGTTTGTTGATTTCTGTAACGCATATTTAGTGGTGATTGCTGCAAAGCATCTTTGTGGGGGTGATTGCTGTAACGCATCATTGTGGGTTGATTGCTGTTAAGCATCTTTGTTTGTTGATTTCTGTAACGCATATTTAGTGGTTGATTGCTGCAAAGCATCTTTGTGGGGGTGATTGCTGTAACGCATCTTTGTGGGTTGATTGCTATAACGCCTCATTGTGCGTTGATTGCTGTAAAGCATCTTCGTGGGGTGATTGCTGTAGAGCATCTTTGAGGGATGATTGTTATAGCGCATCTTTTTGGGTTGATTGTTCTAACGCACCTTTGTGCGTTGATTGTTGTAAAGCATCTTTGTGCGTAGATTGATGTAACGCATCTTTGTGATTTTAATAGCTATAACACCTCTTTGTGGGTTGATTGCTGTAACGCATCTTTGTGGGATGATTGTTGTAACGTATGTTTGTGGGTTGATTGCTATACCGCATATTTATAGGTTGATTGCCAAAAAGCATATTTGTGGTTTGATTGCTATAACGCATCATTGTGGGTTAATTGATATAACGAATCTTTGTGAGTTGATTGCTGTAACGCATCTTTGTGAGTTTACTAGCTATAATGCCTCTTGGTGGGTTGATTGCTGTAATGCATCTATGTGGGCTGATTGCTGAACGTATCATTGTGAGCTGATTGCGGTAACGCATTTTTGTGGATGGATTGCTGTAAAGCATCCTTGTGAGTTTGATAGCTATAATGCCTCTTTGTGGTGTGATTGCTGTAACACAACTTTGTGGACTGATTGCTGTAACGCATTTTTGTGGAGTGATTTTTGTAACGCATGTAGGTAGTTGAATGCTGTAACGTATCTTTGTGGGCGGATGGCTGTAACGCATATTTGTTGGCTGATTGCTGTAACGCATCTTTGTGGGCTGATTGCTGTAACGCATCCTTGTGAGTTTGATAGCTATAATGCCTTTTTGTGGGCTGATTGCTGCAATGCATCTATGTGGTTGAATGCTGTAACGCATCGTTGAGGACTGATTGCTGTAACGCATCTTTGTGGTTGAATGCTGTAACGCAACTTTGTGGGCTGATTGCTGTAACGCATTTTTGTGGGCTGATTGCTGAACGTATCATTGTGGACTGATTTTTGTAACGCATGTTTGTAGTTGATTGTTGTAACTTATCTTTGTGGGCTGATGGCTGTAACGCATATTTGTTGGCTGATTGCTGTAACGCATCTTTATGGGCTGATTGCTGTAACGTATCTTTGACTGCTGATCGCTGTAACCCATCTTTGTAGGCTGATTTCTGTAAAGCATCTTTGTGGTTCGATTGCTGTAACGTATCTTTTTGGGCTGAATGCTGTAACGCATCTTTGTGGGTGAATGCTGTAATGCAACATTGTGGGCTGATTGCTGTAACACATCTTTCTGGAATGATTGTTGTAACGCATCTTTGTAGTTGAATGCTGTAACGCATCTTTGTGGGCTGATTGCTGTAACGTATCTTTGTGGGCTGATTGCCGTCACGCATATTTGTGGGCTGATTGCTGTAATGCATCTTTGTAGGCTGATTGCTGTAACGTATCTTTGTGAGCTGATTGCTGTAGCGCATCTTTGTGGGACGAATGCTATAACGCTTCTTTTTGGGTTGAATGCTGTAACATATCTTTGTGAGCTGATTACTGTTACGCATCTATGTGGGTCGATTGCTGTAACGTATCTTTGTGGGCTGATTGCTGTAGCGAATTTTTGTTGTTGAATGCTGTAACGCATCCTTGTGAGTTGATTGCTGTACTTTATCTTTGTGGATTGATTGCTACAACGCATCTTTGTGGATTGTTTGCTGTAACGCATCTTTGTGGGCAGATTGCTGTAACGCAACCTTGTGGGTTGATTGCAATACTTTATCTTTGTGGGTTGATTGCTATAATGAGTCTCTGTGGGAAAGATTGCTGTAACGCATCTTTGTGGGTTGATTGCTGTAACGCATTTTTGTGGTTTAATGCTGTAACACAAATTTGTGGGCTGATTGCTGTAACGCATCTTTCTAGACTGATTGTTGTAACGCATCTTTGTAGTTAAATGCTGTAACGTATCTTTGTGGACTGATTGCTGTAACGTATCTTTGTGGGCTGATTGCTGTAACGTATCTTTTTGGGCTGAATGCTGTAACGCATCTTTGTGGGTGAATGCTGTAATGCAAATTTGTGGGCTGATTGCTGTAACGCATCTTTGTCGGTTGAATGCTATAACGTATCTTTGTGTTTTGATTGCTATATCGCATCTTTGTCAGCTGATTGCTATAACGTATCTTTGTGTTTTGATTGCTATATCGCATCTTTGAGGGTCGATTGCTATATCACATCTTTGTGTTTTGATTGCTATATCGCATCTTTTTGAGCTGATTGCTGTAACGTATCTTTGTGTTTTGATTGCTATATCGCATCTTTGTGGGTTGATTGCTATAACGTATCTTTTTGGGCTGAATGCTGTAACACATCTTTGTGGGTGAATGCTGTAATGCAACTTTGTGGGCTGATTGCTGTAACGTATCTTTGTGGGCTGATTGCTGTAACGCATATTTGTGGGCTTATTACTGTAATGCATCTTTGTGAGCTGATTGCTGTAACGCATCTTTGTGGGTTGAATGCTATAATGCTTCTTTTTGGGTTGAATGCTGTAACGTATCTTTGTGAGCTGATTACTGTTACGCTTCTTTGGGGGCCGATTGCTGTAACGTATCTTTGTGGGCTGATTGCTGTAACGAATCTTTGATGTTGAATGCTGTAACGCATCTTGGTGGGCAGATTGCTATGATGCATTCTTGTGGGTTGATTGTTATACTTTATCTTTGTGGGTTGATTGCTATAACGCATCTTTGTGGGCTGATAGCTGTAACGAATCTTTGTGGGCTGATTGCTGTAACAAATCTTTGTTGTTGAATGCTGTAACGCATCCTTGTGGGTTGATTGCTATACTTTATCTTTGTGGATTGATTGCTATAACGCATCTTTGTGGGTTGATTGCTATAACGTATCTTTGTGTTTTGATTGCTATATCGCATCTTTGTGAGTTGATTGCTATAATGTGTCTTTGTGGGAAAGATTGCTGTAACGCAACTTTGTGGGCTGATTGCTGTAACGCATCTTTGTAGGCTGATTGCTGTAACGTATCTTTGTGAGCTGATTGCTGTAACGCATCTTTGTGTTTTGATTGCTATATCGCATCTTTGTGGGTTGATTGCTATAACGTATCTTCTTGGGCTGAATGCTGTAACACATCTTTGTGGGTGAATGGTATAATGCAACTTTGTGGGCTGATTGCTGTAACGTATCTTTGTGGGCTGATTGCTGTAACGCATATTTGTGGGCTTTTTGCTGTAATGCATCTTTGAAGGCTGATTGCTATAATGTATCTTTGTGTTTTGATTGCTATATCGCATCTTTGTTGGTTGATTGCTATAAATTATCTTTATGTTTTGATTGCTATATCGCATCTTTGTGTTTTGATTGCTATATCGCATCTTTGTGAGCTGATTGCTATAACGTATCTTTGTGAGCTGACTCCTATAACGTATCTTTGTGTTTTGATTGCTATAACGTATATTTGTGTTTTGATTGCTATATCCCATCTTTGTGAGCTGATTGCTATAACGTATCTTTGTGTTTTGATTGCTATATCGCATCTTTGTGGGTTGATTGCTATATCGCATCTTTGTGTTTTGATTGCTATATCGCATCTTTGTGAGCTGATTGCTGTAACATATCTATGTGTTTTGATTGTTATATCGCATCTTTGTGGGTTGAATGCTGTAACACATCTTTGTGGGTGAATGGTGTAATGCAACTTTGTGGGCTGATTGCTGTAACGTTTCTTTGTGGGCTGATTGCTGTAACGCATATTTGTGGGCTTATTGCTGTAATGCATTATTGAAGGCTGATTGCAGTAACGTAGCTTTGTTAGCTGATTGCTGTAACGCATCTTTGTGGGTTGAATGCTATAACGCTTCATTTTGGGTAGAATGCTGTAACGAATCTTTGTTGTTGAATGCTGTAACGCATCCTTGTGGGTTGATTGCTATACTTTATCTTTGTGGGTTAATTGCTATAACGTATCGTTGTGTTTTGATTGCTATATCGCATCTTTGTGGGTTGATTGCTATAATGAGTCTTTGTGGGAAAGATTGCTGTAACGCATCTTTGTGGGTTGATTGCTGTAACGCATTTTTGTGGTTGAATGCTGTAACACAAATTTGTGGCTGATTGCTGTAACGCATCTTTCTAGACTGATTGTTGTAACGCATCTTTGTAGTTGAATGCTGTAACGTATGTTTGTGGACTGTTTGCTGTAACGTATCTTTGTGGGCTGATTGCTGTAACGTATCTTTTTGGGCTGAATGCTGTAAAGCATCTTTGTGGTTGAATGATGTAATACAACTTTGTGGGCTGATTGCTGTAACGCATCTTTGTCGGTTGAATGCTATAACGTATCTTTGTGGGCTGATTACTGTTACGCATCTTTGTGTGATGATTGCTATATCGCACCTTTGTGGGTTGATTCCTATATCGCATATTTGTGTTTTGATTGCTATATCGCATCTTTGTCAGCTGATTGCTATAACGTATCTTTGTGTTTTGATTGCTATATCGCATCTTTGTGGGTTGATTGCTAGACTTTGTCTTTGTGGGTTGATTACTATCACGTATCATTGTGTTTTGATTGCTATATCGCATCTTTGTGGGTTAATTGCTATAATGAGTCTTTGTGGGAAAGATTGCTGTAACGCATCTTTGTGGGGTGATTGCTGTAACGCATTTTTGTGGTTGAATTCTGTAGCACAAATTTGTGGGCTGATTGCTGTAACGCATCTTTCTAGACTGATTGTTGTAACGCATCTTTGTCGGTTGAATGCTATAACGTATCTTTGTGGGCTGATTACAGTAACGCATCTTTGTGAGCTGATAGATGTAACGTATCTTTGTGTTTTGATTGCTATATCGCATCTTTGTGGGTTGATTGCTATATCGCAACTTTTTGAGCTGATTGCTGTAACGTATCTTTGTGTTTTGATTGCTATACTGCATCTTTGTGGGTTGATTGCTATAACGTATATTTTTGGGCTGAATGCTGTAACACATCTTTGTGGGTGAATGCTGTAATGCAACTTTGTGGGCTGATTGCTGTAACGCATCCTTGTGGGTTGATTGCTATACTTTATCTTTGTCGGTTGATTGCTATAACGTATCGTTGTGTTTTGATTGCTTTATCGCATCTTTGTGGGTTGATTGCTATAATGTGTCTTTGTGGGTTGATTGCTGTAACGCATTTTTGTGGGTTGATTGCTGTAACTCATCTTTCTAGTTTGATTGTTGTAACGCATCTTTGTAGTTGAAGGCTGTAACGCATCTTTGTGGACTGATTGCTGTAACGTATCTTTGTGGGCCGATTGCTGTAACGTATCTTTTTGGCTGAATGCTGTAACGCATATTTGTGGGTGAATGCTGTAAGGCAACTTTGTGGGCTGATTGCTGTAACGCATCTTTGTGTTTTGATTGCTATATCGCATCTTTGTGTTTTGATTGCTATATCGCATCTTTGTGGGTTGATTGCTATAACGCATCTTTTTGGGTTGATTGCTGTAACGTATCTTTGTGGGTTGATTGCTATAACGTATCTTTGTGTTTTGATTGCTATATCGCATCTTTGTGTTTTGATTGCTATATCGCATCTTTGTGAGCTGATTGCTATAACGTATCTTTGTGAGCTGATTGCTATAACGTATCTTTGTGTTTTGATTGCTTTAACGTATCTTTGTGTTTTGATTGCTATATCGCATCTTTGTGAGCTGATTGCTATAACGTATCTTTGTGTTTTCATTGCTATATCGTATCTTTTTGGGTTGATTGCTATATCGCATCTTTGTGGGTTGATTGCTATAATGTGTCTTTGTGGGCTGATTGCTGTAACGCACCTTTGTGGGTTGATTGCTGTAACGCATTTTTGGGCTGAATTCTGTAACGCATCTTTGTGGGTGAATGCTGTAATGCAACTTTGTGGGCTGATTGCTGTAACGCATCTTTGTATGCTGATTGCTGTAACGAATCTTTGTTGTTGAATGCTGTAAAGCATCTTTGTGGGCTGATTGCTGTAACGTATCTTTTTGGGCTGAATTCTGTAACGCATCTTTGTGGGTGAATGCTGTAATGCAACTTTGTGGGCTGATTGCTGTAACGCATCTTTGTATGCTGATTGCTGTAACGAATCTTTGTTGTTGAATGCTGTAAAGCATCTTTGTGGGCGGATTGCTGTAACGCATCCTTGTGGGTTGATTGCTATACCTTGGCTTTGTGGGTTGATTGGTATAACGTATCTTTGTGTTTTGATTGCTATATCGCATCTTTGTGGGTTGATTGCTATAATGTGTCTTTGTGGGCTGATTGCTGTAACGCATCTTTGTGGGTTGATTGCTGTAACGCATATTTGTAGGCTGATTGCTGTAATGCATCTTTGAAGACTGATTGCTGCAACGTATCTTTGTGAGCTGATTGCTGTAACGCATCTTTGTGGGTTAAATGCTGTAACGTTTTTTTTTTTGGGTTGAATGCTGTAACGTATCTTTGTGGGCTGATTACTGTGACGCATGTTTGTAGGTCGATTGCTGTAACGCATCTTTGTTGGCTGATTGCTGTAACGTATCTTTGTGGGCCGATTGCTGTAACGCATCTTTGTGGATTGATTGCTATAACGTATCGTTGTGGGTTGAATGCTGTAACCCTTCTTTTTGGGGTTGAATGCTGTAACGTATCTTTGTGGGCTGATTACTGTTACGCACCTTTCTCGGCCGATTGCTGTAACGCATCTTTGTGGGCTGATTGCTGTAACGAATCTTTGTTGTTGAATGCTGTAACGCATCTTTGTGGGCAGATTGCTATAATGCATGCTTGTGGGTTGAATGCTATACTTTATCTTTGTGGGTTGATTGCTATAACGTATCTTTATGTTTTGATTGCCATATCGCATCTTTATTGGTTGATTGCTATAATGTGTCTTTGTGGGCTGATTGCGGTAACGCATCTTTGTGGGTTGATTGCTATAACGTATCTTTGTGGGTTGATTGCTATACTTTATCTTTATGGGTTGATTGCTATAACGCATCTTTGTGGGCTGATTGCTATAACGCATCTTTGTTGGCTGATTGCTGTAACGTATCTTTGTGAGCCGATTGCTGTATCGCATCTTTGTGGATTGATTGCTATAACGTATCGTTGTCAGATGAATGCTGTAACGCATCTTTGTGGGCTGATTGCTGTAACGTATCTTTTTGGGCTGAATGCTGTAACGCATCTTTGTGGGTGAATGCTGTAATGCAACTTTGTGGGCTGATTGCTGTAACGCATCTTTGTAGGCTGATTGCTGTAACGAATCTTTGTTGTGTAATGCTGTAACGCATCTTTGTGGGCGGAATGCTGTAACGCATCCTTGTGGGTTGATTGCTATACTTTGGCTTTGGGGGTTGATTGCTATAACGTATCTTTGTGTTTTGATTGCTATATCGCATCTTTGTGGGTTGATTGCTATAATGTGTCTTTGTGGGCTGATTGCTGTAACGCATCTTTGTGGGTTCATTGCTGTAACGCATTTTTGTTGTTGACAGCTGTAACACAAATTTGTGGGCTGATTGCTGTAACGCATCTTTCTGGTCTGATTGTTGTAACGCATCTTTGTAGTTGAATGCTGTAACGCATCTTTGAGGGCTGATTGCTGTAACGTATCTTTGTGGGTTGATTGCTGTAACGCATATTTGTGGGCTGATTGCTGTAATCACATCTTTGAAGACTGATTGCTGCACGTATCTTTGTGAGCTGATTGCTGTAACGCATCTTTGTGGGTTAAATGCTGTAACGTTTTTTTTTTTTGGGTTGAATGCTGTAACGTATCTTTGTGGGCTGATTACTGTGACGCATCTTTGTGGGTCGATTGCTGTAACGTATCTTTGTGGGCTGATTGCTATAACGCATCTTTGTGGGTTGATTGCTATACTTTATCTTTGTGGGTTGATTGCTATAACGCATCTTTGTGGGCTGATTGCTATAACGCATCTTTGTTTTCTGATTGCTGTAACGTATCTTTGTGGGCCGATTGCTGTAACGCATCTTTGTGGATTGATTGCTATAACGTATCGTTGTGGGTTGAATGCTGTAACCCTTCTTTTTGGGGTTGAATGCTGTAACGTATCTTTGTGGGCTGATTACTGTTACGCACCTTTCTGGGCCGATTGCTGTAACGCATCTTTGTGGGCTGATTGCTGTAACGAATCTTTGTTGTTGAATGCTGTAACGCATCTTTGTGGGCAGATTGCTATAATGCATACTTGTGGGTTGACTGCTATACTTTATCTTTGTGTGTTGATTGCTACAACGTATCTTTGTGTTTTGATTGCCATATCGCATCTTTATTGGTTGATTGCTATAATGTGTCTTTGTGGGCTGATTGCGGTAACGCATCTTTGTGGGTTGATTGCTATAACGTATCTTTGTGGGTTGATTGCTATACTTTATCTTTGTGGGTTGATTGCTATAACGCATCTTTGTGGGCTGATTGCTATAACGCATCTTTGTTGGCTGATTGCTGTAACGTATCTTTGTGGGCCGTTTGCTGTAACGCATCTTTGTGGATTGATTGCTATAACGTATCGTTGTCGGTTGAATGCTGTAACGCATCTTCATAGGTTGATTGCTGTAACGCAAATTTGTGGAGTGATTGCTGTAATCTCTTTTTTGAGGGTTGGTTGCTGTGTACGCATCTTTGAGGGCTGTTCGCTGTGTCGCATCTTTGTGGGTTAGATAGCAATAATACATATTTGGGGGTTCATTGCTGTAACGCATTATTTTGGAGTTATTGCTGTAACGCATCTTTGATGGTTGATTGTTTTAACGCATCTTTGAGGGTCGATAGTTGTAACTCTTCTTTGAGGGTTCATTGCTGTAACGCATCCTAGGGGGTTGTTTGCTGTAACGCATCTTTGTGGGTTGATTGCTGTAACGCATTATTGTGGGCTGATTGCTGTAACGCATCTTTGTTGGTTGATTGCTATAACGCATCTTTGGCAGTTGATTGCTGTAACTTAATTTTAGTGGTTGATTGCTATAACGCATCTTTGGGGGTTGATTGCTATAACGCATCTTTGGGGGTTGGTTGCTATACTTTATCATAGTGGGTTGATTGCTATAACGCATCTTTGTGGGCTGATTGCTGTAACGAATCTTTGTTGTTGAATGCTGTAACGCATCTTTGTGCGCTGATTGGTGTAACGTATCTTTGTGGGCTGATTGCTGTAACGAATCTTTGTTGTTGAATGCTGTAACGCATCCTTGTGGGTTGATTGCTGTAACGAATCTTTGTTGTTGAATGCTGTAACGCATCTTGGTGGGCAGATTGCTATGATGCATTCTTGTCGGTTGATTGTTATACTTTATCTTTGTGGATTGATTGCCATAACGCATCTTTGTGGGTTGATTGCTGTAACGCATCTTTGTGGGCAGATTGCAGTAACGCATCCTTGTGAGTTGATTGCTATACTTTTTCGTTGTGGGTTGATTGCTGTAACGTATCTTTGTGTTTTGATTGCTATATCGCATCTTTGTGGGTTGATTGCTATAACGCATCTTTGTAGGTTGATTGCTGTAACGTATCTTTGTGGCCTGATTGCTGTAACGAATCTTCGTTGTTGAATGCTGTAACGCATCTTTGTGGGCAGATTGCTGTAACGCATCCTTGTAGGTTGACTGCTATACTTTATCTTTGTGGGTTGATTGCTATAACGTATCGTTGTGTTTTGATTGCTTTATCGCATCTTTGTGGGTTGATTGCTATAATGTGTCTTTGTGGGCTGATTGCTGTAACGCATTTTTGTGGGTTGATTGCTGTAACTCATCTTTCTAGTTTGATTAATGTAACGCATCTTTGTAGGTGAATGCTGTAACGCATCTTTGTGGACCGATTGCTGTAACGTATCTTTGTGGGCCGATTGCTGTAACGTATCTTTTTGGCTGAATGCTGTAACGCATATTTGTGGGTGAATGCTGTAAGGCAACTTTGTGGGCTGATTGCTGTAACGCATCTTTGTAGGCTGATTGCTGTAACGTATCTTTATGAGCTGATTGCTGTAACGCATCTTTGTAGGCTGATTGCTGTAACGTATCTTTGTGAGCTAATTACTGTAACGCATCTTTGTGGGTTGTATGCTATAACGTATCTTTGTGGGCTGATTACTGTTACGCATCTTGGTGAGCTGATTGCTATAACGTATCTTTGTGTTTTGATTGCTATATCGCATCTTTATGGGTTGATTGCTATAACGCATCTTTGTGTTTTGATTGCTATATCGCATCTTTGTGAGCTGATTGCTATAACGTATCTTTGTGTTTTGATTGCTATAACGTATCTTTGTGTTTTGATTGCTATATCGCATATTTGTGAGCTGATTGCTATAACGTATCTTTGTGTTTTGATTGCTATATCGCATCTTTGTGGGTTGATTGCTATATCGCATCTTTGTGGGTTGATTGCTATAATGTGTCTTTGTGGGCAGATTGCTGTAACGCATCTTTGTGGATTGATTGCTGTGACGCATTTTTTTGGTTGAATGCTGTAACACAAATTTTTGGGCTGATTGCTGTAACGCGTCTTTCTAGACTGATTGTAGTAACGCATCTTTGTAGTTGAACGCTGTAACGCATCTTTGTGGGCTGATTGCTGTAACGTATCTTTGTCGGCTGTTTGCTGTAAAGTATCTTTTTGGGCTGAATGCTGTAATGCAACTTTGTGGACTGATTGTTGTAGCGCATCTTTGTGGGCTGATTGCTGTAACGTATCTTTGTGGGCTGATTGCTGTAACGTATCTTTTTAGGCCGAATTATGTAACGCATCTTTTTGGGTTGAATGCTGTAACGTATCTTTGTGGGCTGATTACTGTTACGCATCTTTATGGGCCGATTGCTGTAAGGTATCTTTGTGGGCTGATTGCTGTAACGAATCTTTGTTGTTTGATGCTGTAACGCATGTTTGTGGGCAGATTGCTATAATGCATCCTTGTAGGTTGATTGCTATACTTTATCATTGTGGATTGATTGCTATAACGCATCTTTGTGGGCTGATTGCTGTAACGCATATTTGTGGGTTGATTGCTGTAACGCATTTTTGTGGTTGAAAGCTGTAACACAAATATTTGGGCTGATTGCTGTAACGCATCTTTCTGGACTGATTGTTGTAGCGCATCTTTGTGGGTTGATTGCTGTAACGTATCTTTGTAGGCTGATTGCTGTAACGTATCTTTGTGGGCTGATAAATGTTACGCATCTTTGTGGGCCGTTTGCTGCAAAGTAACTTTGTGGGCTGATTGCTGTAACGAATCTTTGTTGTTGAATGCTGTAACGCATCCTTGTGGGTTGATTGCTATACTGTATCTTTGTGGATTGATTGCTATAACGTATCTTTGTGGGTTGATTGGTATAACGTATCTTTGTGTTTTGATTGGTATATCGCATCTTTGTGTTTTGATTGCTATATCGCATCTTTATGAGCTGATTGCTATAACGTATCTTTGTGAGCTGATTGCTATAACGTATCTTTGTGTTTTGATTGCTTTAACGTATCTTTGTGTTTTGATTGCTATATCGCATCTTTGTGAGCTGATTGCTATAACGTATCTTTGTGTTTTCATTGCTATATCGTATCTTTTTGGGTTGATTGCTATATCGCATCTTTGTGTTTTGATTGCTATATCGCATCTTTGTGAGCTGATTGCTATAACGTATCTTTGTGAGCTGATTGCTATAACGTATCTTTGTGTTTTGATTGCTTTAACGTATCTTTGTGTTTTGATTGCTATATCGCATCTTTGTGAGCTGATTCCTATAACGTATCTTTGTGTTTTCATTGCTATATCGTATCTTTTTGGGTTGATTGCTATATCGCATCTTTGTGGGTTGATTGCTATAATGTGTCTTTGTGGGCTGATTGCTGTAACGCACCTTTGTGGGTTGATTTCTGTAACGCATTTTTGTGGTTGAAAGCTGTAACACAAATTTGTGGGCTGATTGCTGTAACGCATCTTTCTAGACTGATTGTTGTAACGCATCTTTGTAGTTGAATGCTGTAACGCATATTTGTGGGCTGATTGCTGTAACGTATCTTTTTGGGCTGAATGCTGTAACGCATCTTTGTGGGTGAATGCTGTAATGCAACTTTGTGGGCTGATTGCTGTAACGCATCTTTGTATGCTGATTGCTGTAACGAATCTTTGTTGTTGAATGCTGTAACGCATCTTGGTGGGCAGATTGCTATGATGCATTCTTGTCGGTTGATTGTTATACTTTATCTTTGTGGATTGATTGCCATAACGCATCTTTGTGGGTTGACTGCTGTAACGCATCTTTGTGGGCAGATTGCAGTAACGCATCCTTGTGAGTTGATTGCTATACTTTTTCGTTGTGGGTTGATTGCTGTAACGTATCTTTGTGTTTTGATTGCTATATCGCATCTTTGTGGGTTGATTGCTATAACGCATCTTTGTAGCTTGATTGCTGTAACGTATCTTTGTGGCCTGATTGCTGTAACGAATCTTCGTTGTTGAATGCTGTAATGCAACTTTGTGGGCTGATTGCTGTAACGCATCTTTGTAGGCTGATTGCTGTAACGTATATTTGTGAGCTGATTACTATAACGCTTCTTTTTGGGTTGAATGCTGTAACGTATCTTTGTGGGCTGATAAATGTTACGCATCTTTCTGGGCCGTTTTGCTGTAAAGTAACTTTGTGGGCTGATTGCTGTAACGAATCTTTGTTGTTAAATTCTGTAACGCATCCTTGTGGGTTGATTGCTATACTTTATCTTTGTGGGTTGATTGCTATAACGTATCTTTGTGTTTTCATTGCTATATCGCATCTTTGTGGGTTGATTGCTATATCGCATCATTGTGGGTTGATTGCTATAATGTGTCTTTGTGGGCAGATTGCTGTAACGTATCTTTGTGGGCCGATTGCTGTAACGTATCTTTTTGGCTGAATGCTGTAACGCATATTTGTGGGTGAATGCTGTAACGCATCTTTGTTGGCTGATTGCTGTAACGTATCTTTGTGAGCCGATTGCTGTATCGCATCTTTGTGGATTGATTGCTATAACGTATCATTGTCGGTTGAATGCTGTAACGCATCTTTGTGGGCTGATTGCTGTAACGTATCTTTTTGGGCTGAATGCTGTAACGCATCTTTGTGGGTGAATGCTGTAATGCAACTTTGTGGGCGGAATGCTGTAACGCATCCTTGTGGGTTGATTGCTATACTTTGGCTTTGGGGGTTGATTGCTATAACGTATCTTTGTGTTTTGATTGCTATATCGCATCTTTGTGGGTTGATTGCTATAATGTGTCTTTGTGGGCTGATTGATGTAACGCATATTTGTGGGTTGATTGCTGTAACGCATTTTTGTTGTTGACAGCTGTAACACAAATTTGTGGGCTGATTGCTGTAACGCATCTTTCTGGTCTGATTGTTGTAACGCATCTTTGTAGTTGAATGCTGTAACGCATCTTTGAGGGCTGATTGCTGTAACGTATCTTTGTGGGTTGATTGCTGTAACGCATATTTGTGTGCTGATTGCTGTAATCACATTTTTGAAGACTGATTGCTGCAACGTATCTTTGTGAGCTGATTGCTGTAACGCATCTTTGTGGGTTAAATGCTGTAACGTTTTTTTTTTTGGGTTGAATGCTGTAACGTATCTTTGTGGGCTGATTACTGTGACGCATCTTTGTGGGTCGATTGCTGTAACGTATCTTTGTGGGCTGATTGCTGTAACGAATCTTTGTTGTTGAATGCTGTAACGCATCTTTGTGGGCATATTGCTATAATGCATCCTTGTGGGTTGATTGCTATACTTTATCTTTGTGGGTTGATTGCTATAACGCATCTTTGTGGGTTGATTGCTATACTTTATCTTTGTGGGTTGATTGCTATAACGCATCTTTGTGGGCTGATTGCTATAACGCATCTTTGTTGGCTGATTGCTGTAACGTATCTTTGTGGGCCGATTGCTGTAACGCATCTTTGTGGATTGATTGCTATAACGTATCGTTGTGGGTGGAATGCTGTAACCCTTCTTTTTGGGGTTGAATGCTGTAACGTATCTTTGTGGGCTGATTACTGTTACGCACCTTTCTGGGCCGATTGATGTAACGCATCTTTTTGGGCTGATTGCTGTAACGAATCTTTGTTGTTGAATGCTGTAACGCATCTTTGTGGGCAGATTGCTATAATGCATACTTGTGGGTTGACTGCTATACTTTATCTTTGTGGGTTGATTGCTATAACGTATCTTTGTGTTTTGATTGCCATATCGCATCTTTATTGGTTGATTGCTATAATGTGTCTTTGTGGGCTGATTGCGGTAACGCATCTTTGTGGGTTGATTGCTATAACGTATCTTTGTGGGTTGATTGCTATACTTTATCTTTGTGGGTTGATTGCTATAACGCATCTTTGTGGGCTGATTGCTATAACGCATCTTTGTTGGCTGATTGCTGTAAAGTATCTTTGTGGGCCGATTGCTGTAACGCATCTTTGTGGATTGATTGCTATAACGTATCGTTGTCGGTTGAATGTTGTAACGAATCTTCATAGGTTGATTGCTGTAACGCATATTTGTGGAGTGATTGCTGTAATCTCATTTTTGAGGGTTGGTTGCTGTGTACGCATCTTTGAGGGCTGTTCGCTGTGTCGCATCTTTGTGGGTTAGATAGCAATAATACATATTTGGGGGTTCGTTGCTGTAACGCATCATTTTGGAGTTATTGCTGTAACGCATCGTTGATGGTTGATTGTTTTAACGCATCTTTGAGGGTCGATAGTTGTAACTCTTCTTTGAGGGTTCATTGCTGTAACGCATCCTAGGGGGTTGATTGCTGTAACGCATCTTTGTGGGTTGATTGCTGTAACGCATTATTGTGGGCTGATTGCTGTAACGCATCTTTGTTGGTTGATTGCTATAACGCACCTTTGGCAGTTGATTGCTGTAACTTAATTTTAGTGGTTGATTGCTATAACGCATCTTTGGGGGTTGATTGCTATAACGCATCTTTGGGGGTTGGTTGCTATACTTTATCATAGTGGGTTGATTGCTATAACGCATCTTTGTGGGCTGATTGCTGTAACGAATCTTTGTTGTTGAATGCTGTAACGCATCTTTGTCGGCAGATTGCTATAATGCATCCTTGTGGGTTGATTGCTATACTTTATCTTTGTGAGTTGATTGCTATAACGCATCTTTGTGGGCTGATTGGTGTAACGTATCGTTGTGGGCTGATTGCTGTAACGAATCTTTGTGGGCTGATTGCTGTAACAAATCTTTGTTGTTTGATGCTGTAACGCATTTTTGTGGGCAGATTGCTATAATGCATCCTTGTAGGTTGATTGCTATACTTTATCTTTGTGGGTTGATTGCTATACCGCATCTTTGTGGGCTGATTGGTGTAACGTATCTTTGTGGGCTGATTGCTGTAACGAATCTTTGTTGTTGAATGCTGTAACGCATCCTTGTGGGTTAATTGCTGTAACGAATCTTTGTTGTTGAATGCTGTAACGCATCTTGGTGGGCAGATTGCTATGATGCATTCTTGTCGGTTGATTGTTATACTTTATCTTTGTAGATTGATTGCCATAACGCATCTTTGTGAGTTGATTGCTGTAACGCATCTTTGTGGGCAGATTGCAGTAACGAATCCTTGTGAGTTGATTGCTATACTTTTTCGTTGTGGGTTGATTACTGTAACGTATCTTTGTGTTTTGATTGGTATATCGCATCTTTGTGGGTTGATTGCTATAACGCATCTTTGTAGGTTGATTGCTGTAACGTATCTTTGTGGCCTGATTGCTGTAACGAATCTTCGTTGTTGAATGCTGTAACGCATCTTTGTGGGCAGATTGCTGTAACGCATCCTTGTGGGTTGATTGCTTTACTTTATCTTTGTGGGTTGATTGCTATAACGTATCGTTGTGTTTTGATTGCTTTATCGCATCTTTGTGGGTTGATTGCTATAATGTGTCTTTGTGGGCTGATTGCTGTAACGCATTTTTGTGGGTTGATTGCTGTAACTCATCTTTCTAGTTTGATTGTTGTAACGCATCTTTGTAGTTGAATGCTATAACGCATCTTTGTGGACCGATTGCTGTAACGTATCTTTGTGGGCCGATTGCTGTAACGTATCTTTTTGGCTGAATGCTGTAACGCATATTTGTGGCTGAATGCTGTAAGGCAACTTTGTGGGCTGATTGCTGTAACGCATCTTTGTAGGCTGATTGCTGTAACGTATCTTTGTGAGCTGATTGCTGTAACGCATCTTTGTAGGCTGATTGCTGTAACGTATCTTTGTGAGCTAATTACTGTAACGCATCTTTGTGGGTTGCATGCTATAACGTATCTTTGTGGGCTGATTACTGTTACGCATCTTGGTGAGCTGATTGCTATAACGTATCTTTGTGTTTTGATTGCTATATCGCATCTTTGTGGGTTGATTGCTATAACGCATCTTTGTGTTTTGATTTCTATATCGCATCTTTGTGAGCTGATTGCTATAACGTATCTTTGTGTTTTGATTGCTATAACGTATCTTTGTGTTTTGATTGCTATATCGCATATTTGTGAGCTGATTGCTATAACGTATCTTTGTGTTTTGATTGCTATATCGCATCTTTGTGGGTTGATTGCTATATCGCATCTTTGTGGGTTGATTGCTATAATGTGTCTTTGTGGGCAGATTGCTGTAACGCATCTTTGTGGATTGATTGCTGTGACACATTTTTTTGGTTGAATGCTGTAACACAAATTTTTGGGCTGATTGCTGTAACGCGTCTTTCTAGACTGATTGTAGTAACGCATCTTTGTAGTTGAACGCTGTAACGCACCTTTGTGGGCTGATTGCTGTAACGTATCTTTGTCGGCTGTTTGCTGTAAAGTATCTTTTTGGGCTGAATGCTGTAATGCAACTTTGTGGGCTGATTGCTGTAACGCATCTTTGTAGGCTGATTGCTGTAACATATCTTTGTGAGCTGATTACTATAACGCTTCTTTTTGGGTTGAATGCTGTAACGTATCTTTGTGGGCTGATAAATGTTACGCATCTTTCTGGGCCGTTTGCTGTAAAGTAACTTTGTGGGCTGATTGCTGTAACGAATCTTTGTTGTTAAATGCTGTAACGCATCCTTGTGGGTTGATTGCTATACTTTATCTTTGTGGATTGATTGCTATAACGCATCTTTTTGGGTTGATTGCTGTAACGTATCTTTGTGGGCAGATTGCCGTAACGCATCCTTGTGGGTTGATTGCTATACTTTATCTTTGTGGGTTGATTGCTATAACGTATCTTTGTGTTTTCATTGATATATCGCATCTTTGTGGGTTGATTGCTATATCGCATCTTTGTGGGTTGATTGCTATAATGTGTCTTTGTGGGCAGATTGCTGTAACGCATCTTTGTGGGTTGATTGCTGTAACGCATTTTTGTGGTTGAATGCTGTAACACAAATTTGTGGGCTGATTGCTATAATGTATCTTTGTGGGCTGATTGCTGTAACGCATCTTTGTGGGCTGATTGCTATAATGTATCTTTGTGGGCTGATTGCTGTAACGCATATTTGTGGGATCATTGCTGTAATGCATCTTTGTAGGCGGATTGCTGTAACGTATCTTTGTGAGCTGATTGCTGTAACGCATCTTTGTGGGTTGTTTGCTGTAACGCATTTTTGTGGTTGAAAGCTGTAACACAAATATGTGGGCTGATTGCTGTAACGCATCTTTCTGGACTGATTGTTGTAGCGCATCTTTGTAGGCTGATTGCTGTAACGTATCTTTGTGGGCTGATTGCTGCAACGTATCTTTTTAGGCCGAATTATGTAACGCATCTTTTTGGGTTGAATGCTGTAACGTATCTTTGTGGGCTGATTACTGTTACGCATCTTTATGGGCCGATTGCTGTAAGGTATCTTTGTGGGCTGATTGCTGTAACGAATCTTTGTTGTTTGATGCTGTAACGCATGTTTGTGGGCAGATTGCTATAATGCATCCTTGTAGGTTGATTGCTATACTTTATCATTGTGGATTGATTGCTATAACGCATTTTTGTGGGTTGATTGCTGTAACGTACCTTTGTGGAGTGATTGCTGTAACGAATCTTTGTTGTTGAATGCTGTAACGCTTCTTTGTGGGCAGATTGCTATACTTTATTTTGTGGGTTGATTGCTATAATGTATCGTTGTGTTTTGATTGCTATATCGCATCTTTGTGGGTTGATTGCTATAATGTGTCTTTGTGGGCTGATTGCTGTAACGCATATTTGTGGGTTGATTGCTGTAACGCATTTTTGTGGTTGAAAGCTGTAACACAAATATGTGGGCTGATTGCTGTAACGCATCTTTCTGGACTAATTGTTGTAGCGCATCTTTGTGCGTTGATTGCTGTAACGTATCTTTGTGGGCTGATTGCTGTCACGTATCTTTTTGGGCCGAATGCTCTAACGCATCTTTGTGGGTGAATGCTGTAATGCAACTTTGTGGGCTGTTTGCTGTAACGCATCTTTGTAGGCTGATTGCTGTAACGTATCTTTGTGGGCTGATAAATGTTACGCATCTTTGTAGGCCGTTTGCTGCAAAGTAACTTTGTGGGCTGATTGCTGTAACGAATCTTTGTTGTTGAATGCTGTAACGCATTCTTGTGGGTTGATTGCTATACTGTATCTTTGTGGATTGATTGCTATAACGCATCTTTTTGGGTTGATTGCTGTAACGTATCTTTGTGGGTTGATTGCTATAACGTATCTTTGTGTTTTGATTGGTATATCGCATCTTTGTGTTTTGATTGCTATATCGCATCTTTGTGAGCTGATTGCTATAACGTATCTTTGTGAGCTGATTGCTATAACGTATCTTTGTGTTTTGATTGCTTTAACGTATCTTTGTGTTTTGATTGCTATATCGCATCTTTGTGAGCTGATTGCTATAACGTATCTTTGTGTTTTCATTGCTATATCGTATCTTTTTGGGTTGATTGCTATATCGCATCTTTGTGTTTTGATTGCTATATCGCATCTTTGTGAGCTGATTGCTATAACGTATCTTTGTGAGCTGATTGCTATAACGTATCTTTGTGTTTTGATTGCTTTAACGTATCTTTGTGTTTTGATTGCTATATCGCATCTTTGTGAGCTGATTCCTATAACGTATCTTTGTGTTTTCATTGCTATATCGTATCTTTTTGGGTTGATTGCTATATCGCATCTTTGTGGGTTGATTGCTATAATGTGTCTTTGTGGGCTGATTGCTGTAACGCACCTTTGTGGGTTGATTTCTGTAACGCATTTTTGTGGTTGAATGCTGTAACACAAATTTGTGGGCTGATTGCTGTAACGCATCTTTCTAGACTGATTGTTGTAACGCATCTTTGTAGTTGAATGCTGGAACGCATATTTGTGGGCTGATTGCTGTAACGTATCTTTTTGGGCTGAATGCTGCAACGCATCTTTGTGGGTGAATGCTGTAATGCAACTTTGTGGGCTGATTGCTGTAACGCATCTTTGTATGCTGATTGCTGTAACGAATCTTTGTTGTTGAATGCTGTAACGCATCTTTGTGGGCGGATTGCTGTAACGCATCCTTGTGGGTTGATTGCTATACCTTGGCTTTGTGGGTTGATTGCTATAACGTATCTTTGTGTTTTGATTGCTATATCGCATCTTTGTGGGTTGATTGCTATAATGTGTCTTTGAGGGCTGATTGCTGTAACGCATCTTTGTGGGTTGATTGCTGTAACGCATTTTTGTTGTTGACAGCTGTAACACAAATTTGTGGGCTGATTGCTGTAACGCATCTTTCTGGACTGATTGTTGTAACGCATCTTTGTAGTTGAATGCTATAACGCATCTTTGAGGGCTGATTGCTGTAACGTATCTTTGTGGGTTGATTGCTGTAACGCATATTTGTGGGCTGATTGCTGTAATGCATCTTTGAAGACTGATTTCTGCAACGTATCTTTGTGAGCTGATTGCTGTAACGAATCTTTGTGGGTTAAATGCTGTAACGTTTTTTTTTGGGGTTGAATGCTGTAACGTATCTTTGTGGGCAGAGTACTGTAACGCATCTTTGTGGGCAGATTGCTGTAACGCATCTTTGTGGATTGATTGCTATAACGTATCGTTGTGGGTTGAATGCTGTAACCCTTCTTTTTGGGGTTGAATGCTGTAACGTATCTTTGTAGGCTGATTACTGTTACGCACCTTGCTGGGCCGATTGCTGTAACGCATCTTTGTGGGCTGATTGCTGTAACGAATCTTTGTTGTTGAATGCTGTAACGCATCTTTGTGGGCAGATTGCTATAATGCATGCTTGTGGGTTGAATGCTATACTTTATCTTTGTGGGTTGATTGCTATAACGTATCTTTGTGTTTTGATTGCCATATCGCATCTTTATTGGTTGATTGCTATAATGTGTCTTTGTGGGCTGATTGCGGTAACGCATCTTTGTGGGTTGATTGCTATAACGTATCTTTGTGGGTTGATTGCTATACTTTATCTTTGTGGGTTGATTGCTATAACGCATCTTTGTGGGCTGATTGCTATAACGCATCATTGTTGGCTGATTGCTGTAACGGATCTTTTTGGGCTGAATGCTGTAACGCATCTTTGTGGGTGAATGCTGTAATGCAACTTTGTGGGCTGATTGCTGTAACGCATCTTTGTATGCTGATTGCTGTAACGAATCTTTGTTGTGTAATGCTGTAACGCATCTTTGTGGGCGGAATGCTGTAACGCATCCTTGTGGGTTGATTGCTATACTTTGGCTTTGTGGGTTGATTGCTATAACGTATCTTTGTGGGTTGATTGCTGTAACGCATATTTGTGGGCTGATTGCTGTAATCACATCTTTGAAGACTGATTGCTGCAACGTATCTTTGTGAGCTGATTGCTGTAACGCATCTTTGTGGGTTAAATGCTGTAACGTTTTTTTTTTGGGTTGAATGCTGTAACGTATCTTTGTGGGCTGATTACTGTGACGCATCTTTGTGGGTCGATTGCTGTAACGTATCTTTGTGGGCTGATTGCTGTAACGAATCTTTGTTGTTGAATGCTGTAACGCATCTTTGTGGGCATATTGCTATAATGCATCCTTGTGGGTTGATTGCTATACTTTATCTTTGTGGGTTGATTGCTATAACGTATCTTTGTGTTTTGATTGCTTTAACGTATCTTTTTGGGTTGATTGCTATATCGCATCTTTGTGTTTTGATTGCTATATCGCATCTTTGTGAGCTGATTGCTATAACGTATCTTTGTGAGCTGATTGCTATAACGTATCTTTGTGTTTTGATTGCTTTAACGTATCTTTGTGTTTTGATTGCTATATCGCATCTTTGTGAGCTGATTCCTATAACGTATCTTTGTGTTTTCATTGCTATATCGTATCTTTTTGGGTTGATTGCTATATCGCATCTTTGTGGGTTGATTGCTATAATGTGTCTTTGTGGGCTGATTGCTGTAACGCACCTTTGTGGGTTGATTGCTGTAACGCATTTTTGTGGTTGAATGCTGTAACACAAATTTGTGGGCTGATTGCTGTAACGCATCTTTCTCGACTGATTGTTGTAACGCATCTTTGTAGTTGAATGCTGTAACGCATCTTTGTGGGCTGATTGCTGTAACGTATCTTTTTGGGCTGAATGCTGTAACGCATCTTTGTGGGTGAATGCTGTAATGCAACTTTGTGGGCTGATTGCTGTAACGCATCTATGTATGCTGATTGCTGTAACGAATCTTTGTTGTTGAATGCTGTAACGCATTTTTGTGGGCGGATTGCTGTAACGCATCCTTGTGGGTTGATTGCTATACCTTGGCTTTGTGGGTTGACTGCTATAACGTATCTTTGTGTTTTGATTGCTATATCGCATCTTTGTGGGTTGATTGCTATAATGTGTCTTTGTGGGCTGATTGCTGTAACGCATCTTTGTGGGTTGATTGCTGTAACGCATTTTTGTTGTTGACAGCTGTAACACAAATTTGTGGGCTGATTGCTGTAACGCATCTTTCTGGACTGATTGTTGTAACGCATCTTTGTAGTTGAATGCTGTAACGCATCTTTGAGGGCTGATTGCTGTAACGTATCTTTGTGGGTTGATTGCTGTAACGCATATTTGTGGGCTGATTGCTGTAATGCATCTTTGAAGACTGATTTCTGCAACGTAACTTTGTGAGCTGATTGCTGTAACGCATCTTTGTGGGTTAAATGATGTAACGTTTTTTTTTTGGGTTGAATGCTGTAACTTATTTTTGTTGCTGAGTACTGTAACGCATCTTTGTGGGCAGATTGCGATAACGCATCTTTGTGGGTTGATTGCTATAACGTATCTTTGTGGGTTGATTGCTATACTTTATCTTTGTGGGTTGATTGCTGTAACGCATATTTGTGGGCTGATTGCTGTAATGCATCTTTGAAGACTGATTTCTGCAACGTAACTTTGTGAGCTGATTGCTGTAACGCATCTTTGTGGGTTAAATGATGTAACGTTTTTTTTTGGGTTGAATGCTGTAACTTATTTTTGTTGCTGAGTACTGTAACGCATCTTTGTGGGCAGATTGCGATAACGCATCTTTGTGGGCGGAATGCTGTAACGCATCCTTGTGGGTTGATTGCTATACTTTGGCTTTGTGGGTTGATTGCTATAACGTATCTTTGTGGGTTGATTGCTGTAACGCATATTTGTGGGCTGATTGCTGTAATCACATCTTTGAAGACTGATTGCTGCAACGTATCTTTGTGAGCTGATTGCTGTAACGCATCTTTGTGGGTTAAATGCTGTAACGCATTTTTGTTGTTGACAGCTGTAACACAAATTTGTGGGCTGATTGCTGTAACGCATCTTTCTGGACTGATTGTTGTAACGCATCTTTGTAGTTGAATGCTGTAACGCATCTTTGAGGGCTGATTGCTGTAACGTATCTTTGTGGGTTGATTGCTGTAACGCATATTTGTGGGCTGATTGCTGTAATCACATCTTTGAAGACTGATTGCTGCAACGTATATTTGTGAGCTGATTGCTGTAACGCATCTTTGTGGGTCGATTGCTGTAACGTATCTTTGTGGGCTGATTGCTGTAACGAATCTTTGTTGTTGAATGCTGTAACGCATCTTTGTGGGCATATTGCTATAATGCATCCTTGTGGGTTGATTGCTATACTTTATCTTTGTTGGTTGATTGCTATAACGCATCTTTGTGGGTTGATTGCTATACTTTATCTTTGTGGGTTGATTGCTATAACGCATCTTTGTGGGCTGATTGCTATAACGCATCTTTGTTGGCTGATTGCTGTAACGTATCTTTGTGGGCCGATTGCTGTAATGCATCATTGTGGATTGATTGCTATAACGTATCGTTGTGGGTTGAATGCTGTAACCCTTCTTTTTGGGGTTGAATGCTGTAACGTATCTTTGTGGGCTGATTACTGTTACGCACCTTTCTGGGCCGATTGCTGTAACGCATCTTTGAGGGCTGATTGCTGTAACGAATCTTTGTGAGCTGATTGCTATAACGTATCTTTGTGTTTTGATTGCTTTAACGTATCTTTGTGTTTTGATTGCTATATCGCATCTTTGTGAGCTGATTGCTATAACGTATCTTTGTGTTTTCATTGCTATATCGTATCTTTTTGGGTTGATTGCTATATCGCATCTTTGTGGGTTGATTGCTATAATGTGTCTTTGTGGGCTGATTGCTGTAACGCACCTTTGTGGGTTGATTGCTGTAACGCATTTTTGTGGTTGAATGCTGTAACACAAATTTGTGGGCTGATTGCTGTAACGCATCTTTCTAGACTGATTGTTGTAACGCATCTTTGTAGTTGAATGCTGTAACGCATCTTTGTGGGCTGATTGCTGTAACGTATCTTTTTGGGCTGAATGCTGTAACGCATCTTTGTGGGTGAATGCTGTAACGCATCTTTGTGGGCGGATTGCTGTAACGCATCCTTGTGGGTTGATTGCTATACCTTGGCTTTGTGGGTTGATTGCTATAACGTATCTTTGTGTTTTGATTGCTATATCGCATCTTTGTGGGTTGATTGCTATAATGTGTCTTTGTGGGCTGATTGCTGTAACGCATCTTTGTGGGTTGATTGCTGTAACGCATCTTTGTGGGCAGATTGCTATAATGCATGCTTGTGGGTTGAATGCTATACTTTATCTTTGTGGGTTGATTGCTATAACGTATCTTTGTGTTTTGATTGCCATATCGCATCTTTATTGGTTGATTGCTATAATGTGTCTTTGTGGGCTGATTGCTGTAACGCATCTTTGTGGGTTGATTGCTATAACGTATCTTTGTGGGTTGATTGCTATACTTTATCTTTGTGGGTTGATTGCTATAACGCATCTTTGTGGGCTGATTGCTATAACGCATCTTTGTTGGCTGATTGCTGTAACGTATCTTTGTGAGCCGATTGCTGTATCGCATCTTTGTGGATTGATTGCTATAACGTATCGTTGTCGGTTGAATGCTGTAACGCATCTTTGTGGGCTGATTGCTGTAATGGATCTTTTTGGGCTGAATGCTGTATCGCATCTTTGTGGGTGAATGCTGTAATGCAACTTTGTGGGCTGATTGCTGTAACGCATCTTTGTATGCTGATTGCTGTAACGAATCTTTGTTGTGTAATGCTGTAACGCATCTTTGTGGGCGGAATGCTGTAACGCATCCTTGTGGGTTGATTGCTATACTTTGGCTTTGTGGGTTGATTGCTATAACGTATCTTTGTGGGTTTATTGCTGTAACGCATATTTGTGGGCTGATTGCTGTAATCACATCTTTGAAGACTGATTGCTGCAACGTATCTTTGTGAGCTGATTGCTATAACGCATCTTTGTGGGTTAAATGCTGTAACGCATTTTTGTGGTTGAATGCTGTAACACAAATTTGTGGGCTGATTGCTGTAACGCATCTTTCTAGACTGATTGTTGTAACGCATCTTTGTAGTTGAATGCTGTAACGCATATTTGTGGGCTGATTGCTGTAACGTATCTTTTTGGGCTGAATGCTGTAACGCATCTTTGTGGGTGAATGCTGTAATGCAACTTTGTGGGCTGATTGCTGTAACGCATCTTTGTATGCTGATTGCTGTAACGAATCTTTGTTGTTGAATGCTGTAACGCATCTTTGTGGGCGGATTGCTGTAACGCATCTTTGTGGGTTAATTGCTGTAACGCATTTTTGTTGTTGTCAGCTGTAACACAAATTTGTGGGCTGATTGCTGTAACGCATCTTTCTGGACTGATTGTTGTAACGCATCTTTGTAGTTGAATGCTGTAACGCATCTTTGAGGGCTGATTGCTGTAACGTATCTTTGTGGGTTGATTGCTGTAACGCATATTTGTGGGCTGATTGCTGTAATGCATCTTTGAAGACTGATTTCTGCAACGTATCTTTGTGAGCTGATTGCTGTAACGCATCTTTGTGGGTTAAATGCTGTAACGTTTTTTTTTTGGGTTGAATGCTGTAACGCATCTTTGTGGGCAGAGTACTGTAACGCATCTTTGTGGGCAGATTGCTGTAACGCATCTTTGTGGATTGATTGCTATAACGTATCGTTGTGGGTTGAATGCTGTAACCCTTCTTTTTGGGGTTGAATGCTGTAACGTATCTTTGTGGGCTGATTACTGTTACGCACCTTTCTGGGCCGATTGCTGTAACGCATCTTTGTGGGCTGATTGCTGTAACGAATCTTTGTTGTTGAATGCTGTAACGCATCTTTGTGTGGCAGATTGCTATAATGCATGCTTGTGGGTTGAATGCTATACTTTATCTTTGTGGGTTGATTGCTATAACGTATCTTTGTGTTTTGATTGCCATATCGCATCTTTATTGGTTGATTGCTATAATGTGTCTTTGTGGGCTGATTGCGGTAACGCATCTTTGTGGGTTGATTGCTATAACGTATCTTTGTGGGTTGATTGCTACTCTTTATCTTTGTGGGTTGATTGCTATAACGCATCTTTGTGGGCTGATTGCTATAACGCATCTTTGTTGGCTGATTGCTGTAACGTATCTTTGTGAGCCGATTGCTGTATCGCATCTTTGTGTATTGATTGCTATAACGTATCGTTGTCGGTTGAATGCTGTAACGCATCTTTGTGGGCTGATTGCTGTAACGGATCTTTTTGGGCTGAATGCTGTAACGCATCTTTGTGGGTGAATGCTGTAATGCAACTTTGTGGGCTGATTGCTGTAACGCATCTTTGTATACTGATTGCTGTAACGAATCTTTGTTGTGTAATGCTGTAACGCATCTTTGTGGGCGGAATGCTGTAACGCATCCTTGTGGGTTGATTGCAATACTTTGGCTTTGTGGGTTGATTGCTATAACGTATCTTTGTGGGTTGATTGCTGTAACGCATATTTGTGGGCTGATTGCTGTAATCACATCTTTGAAGACTGATTGCTGCAACGTATCTTTGTGAGCTGATTGCTGTAACGCATCTTTGTGGGTTAAATGCTGTAACGTTTTTTTTTGGGTTGAATGCTGTAACGTATCTTTGTGGGCTGATTACTGTGACGAATCTTTGTTGTTGAATGCTGTAACGCATCTTTGTGGGCATATTGCTATAATGCATCCTTGTGGGTTGATTGCTATACTTTATCTTTGTGGGTTGATTGCTATAACGCATCTTTGTGGGTTGATTGCTATACTTTATCTTTGTGGGTTGATTGCTATAACGCATCTTTGTGGGCTGATTGCTATAACGCATCTTTGTTGGCTGATTGGTGTAACGTATCTTTGTGGGCCGATTGCTGTAACGCATCTTTGTGGATTGATTGCTATAACGTATCGTTGTGGGTGGAATGCTGTAACCCTTCTTTTTGGGGTTGAATGCTGTAACGTATCTTTGTGGGCTGATTACTGTTACGCACCTTTCTGGGCCGATTGCTGTAACGCATGATTGTGGGCTGATTGCTGTAACGAATCTTTGTTGTTGAATGCTGTAACGCATCTTTGTGGGCAGATTGCTATAATGCATACTTGTGGGTTGACTGCTATACTTTATCTTTGTGGGTTGATTGCTATAACGTATCTTTGTGTTTTGATTGCCATATCGCATCTTTATTGGTTGATTGCTATAATGTGTCTTTGTGGGCTGATTGCGGTAACGCATCTTTGTGGGTTGATTGCTATAACGCATCTTTGTGGGTTGATTGCTATACTTTAGCTTTGTCGGTTGATTGCTATAACGCATCTTTGTGGGCTGATTGCTATAACGCATCTTTGTTGGCTGATTGCTGTAACGTATCTTTGTGGGCCGATTGCTGTAACGCATCTTTGTGGATTGATTGCTATAACGTATCGTTGTCGGTTGAATGCTGTAACGCATCTTCATAGGTTGATTGCTGTAACGCATATTTGTGGAGTGATTGCTGTAATCTCATTTTTGAGGGTTGGTTGCTGTGTACGCATCTTTGAGGGCTGTTCGCTGTGTCGCATCTTTGTGGGTTAGATAGCAATAATACATATTTGGGGGTTCATTGCTGTAACGCATCATTTTGGAGTTATTGCTGTAACGCATCTTTGATGGTTGATTGTTTTAACGCATCTTTGAGGGTCGATAGTTGTAACTCTTCTTTGATGGTTCATTGCTGTAACGCATCCTAGGTGGTTGATTGCTGTAACGCATCTTTGTGGGTTGATTGCTGTAACGCATTATTGTGGGCTGATTGCTGTAACGCATCTTTGTTGGTTGATTGCTATAACGCATCTTTGGCAGTTGATTGCTGTAACTTAATTTTAGTGGTTGATTGCTATAACGCATCTTTGGGGGTTGATTGCTATAACGCATCTTTGGGGGTTGGTTGCTATACTTTATCATAGTGGGTTGATTGCTGTAACGCATCTTTGTGGGCTGATTGCTGTAACGAATCTTTGTTGTTGAATGCTGTAACGCATCTTTGTCAGCAGATTGCTATAATGCATCCTTGTGGGTTGATTGCTATACTTTATCTTTGTGGGTTGATTGCTATAACGCATCTTTGTGGGTTGATTGCTGTAACGTATCTGTGTGGCATGATTGCTGTAACGAATCTTTGTTGTTGAATGCTGTAACGCATATTTGTGGGCAGATTGCTGTAACGCATCCTTGTGGGTTGATTGCTATACTTTATCTTTGTGGGTTGATTGCTATAACGTATCTTTGTGTTTTGATTGCCATATCGCATCTTTATTGGTTGATTGCTATAATGTGTCTTTGTGGGCTGATTGCTGTAACGCATCTTTGTGGGTTGATTGCTATAACGCATCTTTGTGGGTTGATTGCTATACTTTATCTTTGTCGGTTGATTGCTATAACGCATCTTTGGGGGTTGATTGCTATAACGCATCTTTGTTGGCTGATTGCTGTAACGTATTTTTGTGGGCCGATTGCTGTAACGCATCTTTGTGGATTGATTGCTATAACGTATCGTTGTCGGTTGAATGCTGTAACGCATCTTCATAGGTTGATTGCTGTAACGCATATTTGTGAAGTGATTGCTGTAATCTCATTTTTGAGGGTTGGTTGCTATGTACGCATCTTTGAGGGCTGTTCGCTGTATCGCATCTTTGTGGGTTAGATAGCAATAATACATATTTGGGGGTTCATTGCTGTAACGCATCATTTTGGAGTTATTGCTGTAACGCATCTTTGATGGTTGATTGTTTTAACTCATCTTTGAGGGTCGATAGTTGTAACTCTTCTTTGAGGGTTTATTGCTGTAACGAATCCTAGGGGGTTGATTGCTGTAACGCATCTTTGTGGGTTGATTGCTGTAACGCATTATTGTGGGCTGATTGCTGTAACGCATCTTTGTTGGTTGATTGCTATAACGCATCTTTGGCAGTTGATTGCTGTAACATAATTTTAGTGGTTGATTGCTATAACGCATCTTTGGGGGTTGATTGCTATAACGCATCTTTGGGGGTTGGTTGCTGTAACGTATCTTTGTGGCCTGATTGCTGTAACGAATCGTTGTTGTTGAATGCTGTAACGCATCTTTGTGTTTTGATTGCCATATCGCATCTTTATGGGTTGGTTGCTGTAAGGCATCTTTGTGGGCTGATTGCTTTAACGCATCTTTGGGGGTTGATTGCTGTAACCCATATTTGTTGGTTGATTACTGTAGCGCATGTTTGTGGGTGTATTACGTTACGTGTAATACGACATAGCTTGATAAGTCAGACTTTTGGCAACAGTGTATTTGAAGGTATCAGAAGGATATTATTCTTTACTATCTTATTTCCTGTAAAACAATTATATCATCAAATGTCTATCAATTCAGAACTTATGATGGTATCATAAATTCTTTATACTTTTAAATGATATGCGAAGGTTCTGTTTGCAAGTCCTACAGTATTATAGGAAGACCAATGAGTTTTCTTCCATCGGACAGTTACAATGTTAATGTACATAATGCAGAACTCTGTTAATGAAACATGTTCAATATTCTATTTTCCATATTTATCTTTCTAAATTTCTATATTTATTAATGTGATGCGTGATTTTGGTATGAAAAGCTTCCACTGACAATACGGGAGTAAAGCAAGTTTATTATCACTCTTATAATTTATGTCACAGAAACATTTAATAAACATAACATAATCTGACTGTTCTTCTGCAGAACCGTGATTATTTTACTGGAAATATAATTACATTTACTAATTATCAGGAATAATTTACTCTGGTTCAAGAATAACAAATAATAAGCAACATAAACCTCTAACGATAAATATTTTTTTTTCTCACCTGATGTACAATTCGGTTACCAAATAATCATCCTCAGAGTCATGACACTACATACTAGCTAATATTGCATAGTTTCCTTACATATGAACAACCTTACTACTTATACTCACCTAGAACAACGAGGTTACCATTCTTAGCAAAGCGCAATCACACCTCCCGGGCACAAGCAAGAGGTCACATTTTAATGTTTACAAACAACAATAAAATAAATTGGAAAACAGTAGCCTTTAATAAAGAATACAAAATAGAATTTGGAATAGGGCCTGTATCAGATTGTTATAATATCTCAGGATTATATTTATTTATATATAAACATTCAAAACCGTTCAACAGTTTACTGTTCCTAACATTCTTAATTAATTTGAAATTATCTAATTGTATTCGGAGAGAGTGACCGCGCTTTGCAAAGTACAGTGACCTTGGCGTTATGAGTTTGGATAGGTAGTTAGGTTTACCATAACTAAAATAGCTAGGTAGAATTAGCCATTATATTATGTCATCAAACTGAGGATGGTTGCTTGGTAACGAATATTATTTATTAAAATTACATTGTCTAAACTTTAATGGTAATGACTTTTGTATCACAAACATGACATAGGAATAAAAGAGATAGGATTTACTTACTTCATGTTTTTGAAATGTGTTTAACTTTTTATGTATTTTTTTTACAGAGATTACGATAGCTTTGATGTTTTATTTAAGGGTTTGATTTTACTTTCGCATTCAATCCAAAACAGTTTCAAGTAATACATGGTTTTGAAAATATTAATAATGAGCTATATCGATATTCCGTTCTACTGCAATTCATTTTATTACATTTATTAGGATGAGAAACATCAAGAGTGTCGTGACAATGCACGTTTATCTTGTATCTTGTATGTGTGTAGCTCATGTAAATATCTTGTTTCGTTCGTTGAATCCCGACTGACTGTACTGTGGGATCAATTTATCCTTTAATTAGCTCCACCTAATTTTCTGTAACCCTCTTCCTAAAACCTGCTGTAAACGGATATGCATCTTTGTGTCACCGATAGTGAGCAGAAATACTTAAAGTAAGTGGCAATAGGCTTGAAATACCACGAGGGCCATTGACTTTATTGTTTTACGTCCCGAACCTAAACGCTTCTACATTTATCCTTTACTTAGTCTCACCTAATCCTCTGTAACCCTCTTCCTAATACCTGGTGTAAACGGATATGCATCTTTGTGTCACCGATAGTGAGCAGAAATACTTAAAGTAAGTGGCAAAACGCATGAAATACCATTAGGGCCCTAGACTTTATTGTTTTACGTCCCGAACCTAAACCCTTCTACATTTATCCTTTACTTACTTCCACCTAATCTTCTGTAACCCTCTTCCTAAAACCTGGTGTGAACGGATATGCTTCTTTGTGTCACCGATAGTGAGCAGAAATACTTAAAGTAAGTGGCAAAAGGCTAGAAATACCATGAGGGCCCTAGACTTAATTGTTTTACGTCCCGAACCTAAACGCGTCTACATTTATCCTTTACTTACTTCCACCTAATCTTCTGTAACCCTCTTCCTAAAACCTGGTGTAGACGGATATGCATCTTTGTATCACCGATAGTGAGCAGAAATACTTAAAGTAAGTGGCAATAGGCTTGAAATACCATGAGGGCCCTAGACTTTATTGTTTTACATCCCGAACCTAAACGCTTCTACATTTATCCTTTACTTACTTCCACCTAATCTTCTGTAACCCTCTTCCTAAAACCTGGTGTAAACGGATATGCATCTTTGTGTCACCGATAGTGAGCAGAAATACTTAAAGTAAGTGGCAATAGGCTTGAAATGCCACGAGGGCCATTGACTTTATTGTTTTACGTCCCGAACATAAACGCTTCTACATTTATCCTTTACTTACTTCCACCTAATCTTCTGTAACCCTCTTCCTAAAACCTGGTGTAGACGGATATGCATCTTTGTATCACCGATAGTGAGCAGAAATACTTAAAGTAAGTGGCAATAGGCTCGAAATACCATGAGGGCCCTAGACTTTATTGTTTTACATCCCGAACCTAAACGCTTCTACATTTATCCTTTACTTACTTCCACCTAATCTTCTGTAACCCTCTTCCTAAAACCTGGTGTAAACGGATATGCATCTTTGCGTCACCTATAGTGAGCAGAAATATTTAAAGTAAGTGGCAATAGGCTTGAAATACCATGAGGGCCCTAGACTTTAATGTTTTACGTCCCGAACCTAAACGCTTCTACATTTATCCTTTACTTACTTCCACCTAATCTTCTGTAACCCTCTTCCTAAAACCTGGTGTAAACGGATATGCATCTTTGTGTCACCGATAGTGAGCAGAAATACTTAAAGTAAGTGGCAATAGGCTTGAAATGCCACGAGGGCCGTTGACTTTATTGTTTTACGTCCCGAACATAAACGCTTCTACATTTATCCTTTACTTAGTCTCACCTAATCTTCTGTAACCCTCTTCCTAAAACCTGGTGTGAACGGATATGCATCTTTGTGTCACCGATAGTGAGCAGAAATACTTAAAGTAAGTGGCAATAGGCTTGAAATGCCTCGAGGGCCATTGAATTTATTGTTTTACGTCCCGAACCTAAACGCTTCTACATTTATCCTTTACTTACTTCCACCTCATTTTCTGTAACCCTCTTCCTAAAATCTGGTGTAAACGGATATGCTTCTTTATGTCACCGATAGTGAGCAGAAATACTTAAAGTAAGTGGCAATAGGCTTGACATACCATGAGGGCCCTAGACTTTATTGTTTTACGTCCCGAACAAAAACGCTTCTACATTTATCCTTTACTTACTTCCACCTAATCTTCTGTAACCCTATTCCTAAAACCTGGTGTAAACGGATATGCATCTTTGTGTCACCGATAGTGAGCAGAAATACTTAAAGTAAGTGGCATAAGGCTTGAAATGCCACGAGGGCCATTGACTTTATTGTTTTACGTCCCGAACCTAAACGCTTCTACATTTATCCTTTACTTAGTCTCACCTAATCTTCTGTAACCCTCTTCCTGAAACCTGGTGTAAACGGATATGCATCTTTGTGCCACCGAAAGTTAGCAGAAATACTTAAAGTAAGTGGCAATAGGCTTGAAATACCATGAGGGCCCTAGACTTTATTGTTTTACGTCCCGAACCTAAACGCTTCTACATTTATCATTTACTTACTTCTACCTAATCTTCTGTAACCCTCTTCCTAAAACCTGGTGTAAACGGATATGCATCTTTGTGTCACAGATAGTGAGCAGAAATACTTAAAGTAAGTGGCATTAGGCTTGAAATACCATGAGGGCCATAGACTTTATTGTTTTACGTGCCGAAACTAAACGCTTCTACATTTATCCTTTACTTACTTCCACCTAATCTTCTGTAACTTTCTTCCTAAAACCTGGTGTAAACGCATATGCATCTTTGTGTCACCGATAGTGAGCAGAAATACTTAAAGTAAGTGGCAATAGGTTTGAAATGCCACGAGGGCCATTGACTTTATTGTTTTACGTCCCGAACCTAAACGCTTCTACATTTATCCTTTACTTACTTCCACCTAATTTTCTGTAACCCTCTTCCTAAAACCTGGTGTAAACGGATATGCATCTTTGTGTCACCGGTAGTGAGCAGAAATACTTAAAGTAAGTGGCAATAGGCTTGAAATAAAATGAGGGCCCTAGACTTTATTGTTTTACGTCCCGAACCTAAACGCTTCTACATTTATCCTTTACTTAGTCTCACCTAATCTTCTGTAACCCTCTTCCTGAAACCTGGTGTAAACGGATATGCATCTTTGTGCCACCGATAGTTAGCAGAAATACTTAACGTAAGTGGCAATCGGCTTGAAATACCATGAGGGCCCTAGACTTTATTGTTTTACGTCCCGAACCTAAACGCTTCTACATTTATCATTTACTTACTTCCACCTAATCTTCTGTAAACCTCTTCCTAAAACCTGGTGTAAATGGATATGCATCTTTGTGTCACCGATAGTGAGCAGAAATACTTAAAGTAAGTGGCAATAGGCTTGAAATACCATGATGGCCCTAGACTTTATTGTTTTACTTCCCGAACCTAAACGCTTCTACATTTATCCTTTACTTACTTCCACCTAATCTTCTGTAACTCTCTTCCTGAAACCTGGTGTAAACGGATATGCATCTTTGTGTCACCGATAGTGAGCAGAAATACTTAAAATAAGTGGCAATACGCTTGAAATACCATGAGGGCCCTGGACTTTATTGTTTTACGTCCCGAACATAAACGCTTCTACATTTATCCTTTACTTACTTCCACCTAATCTTCTGTAACTCTCTTCCTAAAACCTGGTGTAAACGGATATGCATCTTTGTGTCACCGATAGTGAGAAGAAATACTTAAAGTAAGTGGCAGTAGGCTTGAAATGCCACGAGGTCCTAAACTTTATATTTTACGTCCCGAACATAAACGCTTCTACATTTATCCTTTACTTACTTCCACCTAATCTTCTGTAACCCTCTTCCTAAAACCTGGTGTGAACGGATATGCATCTTCGTGTCACCGATAGTGAGCAGAAATACCTAGAGTAAGTGGCAATAGGCTTGAAATGCCACGAGGGCCATTGATTTTATTGTATTACGTCCCGAACATAAACGCTTCTACATTTATCCTTTACTTACTTCCACCTAATTATCTGTAACCCTCTTCCTAAAACCTGGTGTAAACGGATATGCATCTTTGTGTCACCGATAGTGAGCAGAATTACTTAAAGTGAGTGGCAATAGGCTTGAAATACCACGAGGGCCATTGACTTTATTGTTTTCCGTCCCGAACATAAACGCTTCTACATTTATCCTTTACTTACTTCCAAATAATCTTCTGTAACCCTCTTCCTAAAACCTGGTGTGAACGGATATGCATCCTTGTGTCACCGATAGTGAGCAGAAATACTTAAAGTAAGTTTCAATAGGCTTGAAATGCCACGAGGGCCATTGACTTTATTGTTTTACGTCCCGAACATAAACGCTTCTACATTTATCCTTTACTTACTTCCACCTAATCTTCTGTAACCCTCTTCCTAAAACCTGGTGTGAACTGATATGCATCTATGTGTCACCGATAGTGAGCAGAAATACTGAAAGTAAGTGGCAATAGGCTTGAAATGCCACGAGGGCCATTGACTTTATTGTTTTACGTCCCGAACCTAAACGCTTCTACATTTATCCTTTACTTAGTCTCACCTAATATTCTGTAGCCCTCTTCCTAAAACCTGGTGTAAACGGATATGCATATTTGTGTCACCGATAGTGAGCAGAAATACTTAAAGTAAGTAGCAATAGGCTTGAAATGCCACGAGGGCCATTGACTTTATTGTTTTACGTCCCGAACCTAAACGCTTCTACATTTATCCTTTACTTAGTCTCACCTAATCTTCTGTAGCCCTCTTCCTAAAACCTGGTGTAAACGGATATGCATCTTTGTGTCACCGATAGTGAGCAGAAATACTTAAAATAAGTGGCAATAGGCTTGAAATACCATGAGGGCCCTGGACTTTATTGTTTTACGTCCCGAACATAAACGCTTCTACATTTATCCTTTACTTACTTCCACCTAATCTTCTGTAACTCTCTTCCTAAAACCTGGTGTAAACGGATATGCATCTTTGTGTCACCGATAGTGAGAAGAAATACTTAAAGTAAGTGGCAATAGGCTTGAAATGCCACGAGGTCCTAAACTTTATATTTTACGTCCCGAACATAAACGCTTCTACATTTATCCTTTACTTACTTCCACCTAATCTTCTGTAACCCTCTTCCTAAAACCTGGTGTGAACGGATATGCATCTTCGTGTCACCGATAGTGAGCAGAAATACCTAAAGTAAGTGGCAATAGGCTTGAAATGCCACGAGGGCCATTGACTTTATTGTTTTACGTCCCGAACATAAACGCTTCTACATTTATCCTTTACTTACTTCCACCTAATCTTCTGTAACCCTCCTTCTAAAACCTACTGTAAACGGATATGCATCTTTGTGTCACCGATAGGGAGCAGAAATACTTAAAGTAAGTGGCAATAGGCTTGAAATACCACGAGGGCCATTGACTTTATTGTTTTACGTCCCGAACATAAACGCTTCTACATTTATCCTATACTTACTTACACCTAATCTTCTGTAACCCTCTTCCTAAAACCTGGTGTGAACGGATATGCATCTTTGTGTCACCGATAGTGAGCAGAAATACTTAAAGTAAGTGGCAAAAGGCTAGAAATACCATGAGGGCCCTAGACTTAATTGTTTTACGTCCCGAACCTAAACGCGTCTACATTTATCCTTTACTTACTTCCACCTAATCTTCTGTAACCCTCTTCCTAAAACCTGGTGTAGACGGATATGCATCTTTGTATCACCGATAGTGAGCAGAAATACTTAAAGTAAGTGGCAATAGGCTTGAAATACCATGGGGGCCCTAGACTTTATTGTTTTACATCCCGAACCTAAACGCTTCTACATTTATCCTTTACTTACTTCCACCTAATCTTCTGTAACCCTCTTCCTAAAACCTGGTGTTAACGGATATGCATCTTTGCGTCACCTATAGTGAGCAGAAATATTTAAAGTAAGTGGCAATAGGCTTGAAATACCATGAGGGCCCTAGACTTTATTGTTTTACGTCCCGAACCCAAACGCTTCTACATTTATCCTTTACTTACTTCCACCTAATCTTCTGTAACCCTCTTCCTAAAACCTGGTGTAAACGGATATGCATCTTTGTGTCACCGATAGTGAGCAGAAATACTTAAAGTAAGTGGCAATAGGCTTGAAATGCCACGAGGGCCATTGACTTTATTGTTTTACGTCCCGAACATAAACGCTTCTACATTTATCCTTTACTTAGTCTCACCTAATCTTCTGTAACCCTCTTCCTAAAACCTGGTGTGAACGGATATGCATCTTTGTGTCACCGATAGTGAGCAGAAATACTTAAAGTAAGTGGCAATAGGCTTGAAATGCCTCGAGGGCTATTGAATTTATTGTTTTACGTCCCGAACCTAAACGCTTCTACATTTATCCTTTACTTACTTCCACCTAATTTTCTGTAACCCTCTTCCTAAAATCTGGTGTAAACGGATATGCTTCTTTATGTCACCGATAGTGAGCAGAAATACTTAAAGTAAGTGGCAATAGGCTTGACATAACATGAGGGCCCTAGACTTTATTGTTTTACGTCCCGAACCTAAACGCTTCTACATTTATCCTTTACTTAGTCTCACCTAATCTTCTGTAACCCTCTTCCTGAAACCTGGTGTAAACGGATATGCATCTTTGTGCCACCGAAAGTTAGCAGAAATACTTAACGTAAGTGGCAATAGGCTTGAAATACCATGAGGGCCCTAGACTTTATTGTTTTACGTCCCGAACCTAAACGCTTCTACATTTATCCTTTACTAAGTCTCACCTAATCTTCTGTAACCCTCTTCCTGAAACCTGGTGTAAACGGATATGCATCTTTGTGTCACCGATAGTGAGCAGAAATACTTAAAGTAAGTGGCAATAGGCTTGAAATGCCACGAGGGCCATTGACTTTATTGTTTTACGTCCCGAACCTAAACGCTTCTACATTTATCCTTTACTAAGTCTCACCTAATCTTCTGTAACCCTCTTCCTGAAACCTGGTGTAAACGGATATGCATCTTTGTGCTACCGAAAGTTAGCAGAAATACTTAAAGTAAGTGGCAATAGGCTTGAAATACCATGAGGGCCCTAGACTTTATTGTTTTACGTCCCGAACCTAAACGCTTCTACATTTATTATTTACTTACTTCCACCTAATCTTCTGTAACCCTCTTCCTAAAACCTGGTGTAAACGCATATGCATCTTTGTGTCACCGATAGTGAGCAGAAATACTTAAAGTAAGTGGCATTAGGTTTGAAATACCATGAGGGCCATAGACTTTATTGTTTTACGTGCCGAAACTAAACGCTTCTACATTTATCCTTTACTTACTTCCACCTAATCTTCTGTAACTTTCTTCCTTAAACCTGGTGTAAACGCATATGCATCTTTGTGTCACCGATAGTGAGCAGAAATACTTAAAGTAAGTGGCAATAGGTTTGAAATGCCACGAGGGCCATTGACTTTATTGTTTTACGTCCCGAACCTAAACGCTTCTACATTTATCCTTTACTTACTTCCACCTAATTTTCTGTAACCCTCTTCCTAAAACCTGGTGTAAACGGATATGCATCTTTGTGTCACCGATAGTGAGCAGAAATACTTAAAGTAAGTGGCAATAGGCTTGAAATACAATGAGGGCCCTAGACTTTATTGTTTTACGTCCCGAACCTAAACGCTTATACATTTATCCTTTACTTAGTCTCACCTAATCTTCTGTAACCCTCTTCCTGAAACCTGGTGTAAACGGATATGCATCTTTGTGCCACCGATAGTTAGCAGAAATACTTAACGTAAGTGGCAATAGGCTTGAAATACCATGAGGGCCCTAGACTTTATTGTTTTACGTCCCGAACCTAAACGCTTCTACATTTATCATTTACTTACTTCCACCTAGACTTCTGTAACCCTCTTCCTAAAACCTGGTGTACATGGATATGCATCTTTGTGTCACCGATAGTGAGCAGAAATACTTAAAGTAAGTGGCAATAGGCTTGAAATACCATGAGGGCCCTGGACTTTATTGTTTTACGTCCCGAACATAAACGCTTCTACATTTATCCTTTACTTACTTCCACCTAGTCTTCTGTAACCCTCTTCCTAAAACCTGGTGTGAACGGATATGCATCTTCGTGTCACCGATAGTGAGCAGAAATACCTAAAGTAAGTGGCAATAGGCTTGAAATGCCACGAGGGCCATTGACTTTATTGTTTTACGTCCCGAACATAAACGCTTCTACATTTATCCTTTACTTACTTCCACCTAATTATCTGTAACCCTCTTCCTAAAACCTGGTGTAAACGGATTAGCATCTTTGTGTCACCGATAGTGAGCAGTATTACTTAAAGTGAGTGGCAATAGGCTTGAAATACCACGAGGGCCATTGACTTTATTGTTTTCCGTCCCGAACATAAACGCTTCTACATTTATCCTTTACTTACTTCCAAATAATCTTCTGTAACCCTCTTCCTAAAACCTGGTGTGAACGGATATGCATCCTTGTGTCACCGATAGTGAGCAGAAATACTTAAAGTAAGTGGCAATAGGCTTGAAATGCCACGAGGGCCATTGACTTTATTGTTTTACGTCCCGAACATAAACGCTTCTACATTTATCCTTTACTTACATCCACCTAATCTTCTGTAACCCTCTTCCTAAAACCTGGTGTGAACTGATATGCATCTATGTGTCACCGATAGTGAGCAGAAATACTTAAAGTAAGTGGCAATAGGCTTGAAATACCATGAGGGCCCTTGACTTTATTGTTTTACGTCCCGAACCTAAACGCTTCTACATTTATCCTTTACTTAGTCTCAATTAATCTTCTGTAACTCTCTTCCTAAAACCTGGTGTAAACGGATATGCATCTTTGTGTCACCGATAGTGAGCAGAAATACTTAAAGTAAGTGGCAAAAGGCTTGAAATGCCTCCAGGGCCATTGACTCTATTGTTTTACTACCCGAACCTAAACGCTTCTACATTTATCCTTTACTTACTTCCACCTAATCTTCTGTAACCCTCTAATTTAAACCTGGTGTGAACGTATATGCATCTTTGTGTCACCGATAGTGAGCAGAAATACTTAAAGTAAGTGGCAATAGGCTTGAAATGCCACGAGGGCCATTGACTTTATTGTTTTACGTCCCGAACATAAACGCTTCTACATTTATCCTTTACTTACATCCACCTAATCTTCTGTAACCCTCTTCCTAAAACCTGGTGTGAACTGATATGCATCTATGTGTCACCGATAGTGAGCAGAAATACTGAAAGTAAGTGGCAATAGGCTTGAAATGCCACGAGGGCCATTGACTTTATTGTTTTACGTCCCGAACCTAAACGCTTCTACATTTATCCTTTACTTAGTCTCACCTAATCTTCTGTAGCCCTCTTCCTAAAACCTGGTGTAAACGGATATGCATATTTGTGTCACCGATAGTGAGCAGAAATACTTAAAGTAAGTGGCAATAGGCTTGAAATGCCACGAGGGCCATTGACTTTATTGTTTTACGTCCCGAACATAAACGCTTCTACATTTATCCTTTACTTACCTCCAAATAATCTTCTGTAACCCTCTTCCTAAAACCTGGTGTAAACGGATATGCATCTTTGTGTCACCGATAGTGAGCAGAAATACTTAAAGTAAGTGGCAATAGGCTTGAAATACCATGAGAGCCCTTGACTTTATTGTTTTACGTCCCGAACCTAAACGCTTCTACATTTATCCTTTACTTAGTCTCAATTAATCTTCTGTAACTCTCTTCCTAAAACCTCGTGTAAACGGATATGCATCTTTGTGTCACCGATAGTGAGCAGAAATACTTAAAGTAAGTGGCAAAAGGCTTGAAATGCCTCCAGGGCCATTGACTCTATTGTTTTACTACCCGAACCTAAACGCTTCTACATTTATCCTTTACTTACTTCCACCTAATCTTCTGTAACCCTCTAATTTAAACCTGGTGTGAACGTATATGCATCTTTGTGTCACCGATAGTGAGCAGAAATACTTAAAGTAAGTGGCAATAGGCTTGAAATGCCACGAGGTCCATTGACTTTATTGTTTTACGTCCCGAACCTAAACGCTTCTACATTTATCCTTTACTTACCTCCACCTAATCTTCTGTAACCCTCTTTCTAAAACCTGGTGTAAACGGATACGCATCTTTGTGTCACCGATAGTGAGCAGAAATACTTAAAGTAAGTGGCAATAGGCTTGAAATACCATGAGGGCCCTAGAATTTATTGTTTTACGTCTCGAACATAAACACTTCTACATTTATCCTTTACTTACTTCCACCTAATCTTATGTAACCCTCTTCCTAAAACCTGGTGTAAACGGATATGCATCTTTGTGTCACCGATAGTGAGCAGAAATACATAAAGTAAGTGGCAATAGGCTTCAAATACCATGAGGGCCCTAGACTTTATTGTTTTACGTCCCGAACCTAACCGCTTCTACATTTATCCTTTACTTACTTCCACCTAATCTTCTGTAACCCTCTTCCTAAAACCTGGTGTAAACGGATATGCATCTTTGTGTCACCGATAGGGAGCAGAAATACTTAAAGTAAGTGGCAATAGGCTTGAAATACCATGAGGGCCCTAGCCTTTATTGTTTTACGTCCCGAACCTAAACGCTTCTACATTTATCCTTTACTTACTTCCACCTAATCTTCTGTAACCCTCTTCCTAAAACATGGTGTAAACGGATATGGATCTTTGTGTCACCGATAGTGAGCAGAAATACTTAAAGTAAGTGGCAATAGGCTTCAAATGCCACGATGGCCATTGACTTTATTGTTTTACGTCCCGAACATAAACGCTTCTACATTTATCCTTTACTTACCTCCACCTAATCTTCTGTAACCCTCTTCCTAAAACCTGGTGTAAACGGATATGCATCTTTGTGTCACCGATAGTGAGCAGAAATACTTAAAGTAAGTGGCAATAGGCTTGATATACCATGAGGGCCCTTGACTTTATTGTTTTACGTCCCGAACCTAAACGCTTCTACATTTATCCTTTACTTAGTCTCAATTAATTTCTGTAACTCTCTTCATAAAACCTGGTGTAAACGGATATGCATCTTTGTGTCACCGATAGTGAACAGAAATACTTAAAGTAAGTGGCAAAAGGCTTGAAATGCCTCCAGGGCCATTGACTCTATTGTTTTACTACCCGAACCTAAACGCTTCTACATTTATCCTTTACTTACTTCCACCTAATCTTCTGTAACCCTCTAATTAAAACCTGGTGTGAACGTATATGCATCTTTGTGTCATCGATAGTGAGCAGAAATACTTAAAGTAAGTGGCAATAGGCTTGAAATGCCACGAGGTCCATTGACTTTATTGTTTTACGTCCCGAACCTAAACGCTTCTACATTTATCCTTTACTTAGTCTCACCTAATCTTCTGTAACTCTCTTCCTAAAACCTGGTGTAAACGGATATGCATCTTTGTGTCACCGATAGTGAGCAGAAATACTTAAAGTAAGTGGCAAAAGGCTTGAAATGCCTCCAGGGCCATAGACTCTATTGTTTTACTACCCGAACCTAAACGCTTCTACATTTATCCTTTACTTACTTCCACCTAATCTTCTGTAACCCTCTTCCTAAAACCTGTTGTGAACGGATATGCATCTTTGTGTCACCGATATTGAGCAGAAACACTTAAAGTAAGTGGCAATAGGCTTGAAATGCCACGATGGCCATTGACTTTATTGTTTTACGTCCCGAACATAAACGCTTCTACATTTATCCTTTACTTACTTTCACCTACTCTTCTGTAACCCTCTTCCTTAAACCTTGTGTAAACGGATATGCATCTTTGTGTCACCGATAGTGAGCAGAAATACTTAAAGTAAGTGGCAATAGGCTTCAAATGCCACGATGGCCATTTACTTTATTGTTTTACGTCCCGAACATAAACGCTTCTACATTTATCCTTTACTTAGTCTCACCTAATCTTCTGTAACCCTCTTCCTAAAACCTGGTGTAAAAGGATATGCATCTTTGTGTCACCGATAGTGAGCAGAAATACTTAAAGTAAGTGGCAATAGGCTTGAAATGCCACGAAGGCCATTGACTTTATTGTTTTACGTTCCGAACATAAACGCTTCTACATTTATCCTTTACTTAGTCTCACCTAATCTTCTGTAACCCTCTTCCTAAAACCTGCTGTAAACGGATATGCATCTTTGTGTCACCGATAGTGAGCAGAAATACTTAACGTGAGTGGCAATAGGCTTGAAATACCACGAGGGCCATTGACTTTATTGTTTTACGTCCCGAACATAAATGCTTCTACATTTATCCTTTACTTACTTCCACCTAATTTTCTGTAACCTTCTTCCTAAAACCTGGTGTGAACGGATATGCATCTTTGTGTCACCGATAGTGAGCAGAAATACTTAAAGTAAGTGGCAATAGGCTTAAAATGCCACGAGGGCCATTGACTTGATTGTTCTACGTCCCGAACATAAACGCTTCTACATTTATCCTTTACTTACTTCCACCGAATCTTCTGTAACCCTCTTCCTAAAACCTGGTGTAAACGGATATGCATCTTTGTGTCACCGATAGTGAGCAGAAATACTTAAAGTAAGTGGCAATAGGCTTAAAATACCATGAAGGCCCTTGACTTTATTCTTTTACGTCCCGAACCTAAACGCTTCTACATTTATCCTTTACTTAGTCTCACCTAATCTTCTGTAACCGTCTTCCTAAAACCTGGTGTAAACGGATATGCATCTTTGTGTCACCGATATTGAGCAGAAATATTTAAAGTAAGTGGCAAAAGGCTTGAAATGCCAAGAGGGCCATTGACTTTATTGTTTTACGTCCCGAACATAAACGCTTCTACATTTATCTTTTACTTACTTCCACCTAATCTACTGTAACCCTCTTAATAAAACCTGGTGTGAAGGGATATGCATCTTTGTGTCACCGATAGTGAGCAGAAATACTTAAAGTAAGTGGCAATAGTCTTGAAATGCCACGAGGGCCATTGACTTCATTGTTATACGTCCCGAACATAAACGCTTCTACATTTATCCTTTACTTACTTCCACCTAATCTTCTGTAACCCTCTTCCTAAAACCTGTTGTGAACGGATATGCATCTTTGTGTCACCGATATTGAGCAGAAATATTTAAAGTAAGTGGCAAAAGGCTTGAAATGCCAAGAGGGCCATTGACTTTATTGTTTTACGTCCCGAACATAAACGCTTCTACATTTATCCTTTACTTACTTCCACCTAATCTACTGTAACCCTCTTAATAAAACCTGGTGTGAAGGGATATGCATCTTTGTGTCACCGATAGTGAGCAGAAATACTTAAAGTAAGTGGCAATAGTCTTGAAATGCCACGAGGGCCATTGACTTTATTGTTTTACGTCCCGAATATAAACGCTTCTACATTTATCCTTTACTTACTTCCACCTAATCTTCTGTAACCCTCTTCCTAAAACCTGGTGTAAACGGATATGCATCTTTGTGTCACCGATAGTGAGCAGAAATACTTAAAGTAAGTGGCAATAGGCTTGAAATACCATGAGGGCCCTTGACTTTATTGTTTTACATCCCGAACATAAACGCTTCTACATTTATCCTTTACTTAGTCTCACCTAATCTTCTGTAACTCTCTTCCTAAAACCTGGTGTAAACGGATATGCATCTTTGTGTCAACGATAGTGAGCAGAAATACTTAAAGTAAGTGGCAAAAGGCTTGAAATGCCTCAAGGGCCATTGACTTTATTGTTTTACTACCCGAATTTAAACGCTTCTACATTTATCTTTTACTTACTTCCACCTAATCTTCTGTAACTCTCTTCATAAAACCTGGTGTGAACGGATATGCATCTTTGTGTCACCGATAGTGAGCAGAAATACTTAAAGTAAGTGGCAATAGGCTTGAAATGCCACGAGGGCCATTGACTTTAATGTTTTACGTCCCGAACATAAACACTTCTACATTTATCCTTTACTTACTTCTACCTAATCTTCTGTAACCCTCTTCCTAAAACCTGGTGTGAACGGATATGCATCTTTGTGTCACCGATAGTGAGCAGAAATACTTAAAGTAAGTGGCAATAGGCTTGAAATGCCACGAGGGCCATTGATTTTATTGTTTTACGTCCCGAACATAAACGCATCTACATTTATCGTTTACTTACTTCCAATTAATCTTCTGTAACCCTCTTTCTAAAACCAGCTGTAAACGGATATGCATCTTTGTGTCACCGATAGTGAGCAGAAATACTTAACGTGAGTGGCAATAGGCTTGAAATACCACGAGGGCTATTGACTTTATTATTTTACGTCCTAAACATAAACGCTTCTACATTTATCCTTTACTTACTTCCACCTAATCTTCTGTAACCCTCTTCCTAAAACCTTTTGTGAACGGATATGCATCTTTGTGTCACCGATAGTGAGCAGAAATACTTAAGTAAGTGGCAATAGGCTTGAAATGCCACGAGGGCCATTGACTCTATTGTTTTACTACCCGAACCTAAACGCTTCTACATTTATCCTTTACTTACTTCCACCTAATCTTCTGTAACCCTCTAATTAAAACCTGGTGTGAACGTATATGCATCTTTGTGTCATCGATAGTGAGCAGAAATACTTAAAGTAAGTGGCAATAGGCTTGAAATGCAACGAGGTCCATTGACTTTATTGTTTTACGTCCCGAACCTAAACGCTTCTACATTTATCCTTTACTTAGTCTCACCTAATCTTCTGTAACTCTCTTCCTAAAACCTGGTGTAAACGGATATGCATCTTTGTGTCACCGATAGTGAGCAGAAATACTTAAAGTAAGTGGCAAAAGCCTTGAAATACCTCCAGGGCCATTGACTCTATTGTTTTACTACCCGAACCTAAACGCTTCTACATTTATCCTTTACTTAATTCCACCTAATCTTCTGTAACCCTCTAATTAAAACCTGGTGTGAACGTATATGCATCTTTGTGTCACCGATAGTGAGCAGAAATACTTAAAGTAAGTGGCAATAGGCTTGAAATACCATAAGGGAACTTGACTTTATTGTTTTACGTCCCGAACCTAAACGCTTCTACATTTATCCTTTACTTAGTCTCACCTAATCTTCTGTAACTCTCTTCCTAAAACCTGGTGTAAACGGATATGCATCTTTGTGTCACCGATAGTGAGCAGAAATACTTAAAGTAAGTGGCAAAAGGCTTGAAATGCCTCCAGGGCCATAGACTCTATTGTTTTACTACCCGAACCTAAACGCTTCTACATTTATCCTTTACTTACTTCCACCTAATCTTCTGTAACCCTCTTCCTAAAACCTGTTGTGAACGGATATGCATCTTTGTGTCACCGATATTGAGCAGAAACACTTAAAGTAAGTGGCAATAGGCTTGAAATGCCACGATGGCCATTGACTTTATTGTTTTACGTCCCGAACATAAACGCTTCTACATTTATCCTTTACTTACTTTCACCTAATCTTCTGTAACCCTCTTCCTTAAACCTTGTGTAAACGGATATGCATCTTTGTGTCACCGATAGTGAGCAGAAATACTTAAAGTAAGTGGCAATAGGCTTCAAATGCCACGATGGCCATTTACTTTATTGTTTTACGTCCCGAACATAAACGCTTCTACATTTATCCTTTACTTAGTCTCACCTAATCTTCTGTAACCCTCTTCCTAAAACCTGGTGTAAAAGGATATGCATCTTTGTGTCACCGATAGTGAGCAGAAATACTTAAAGTAAGTGGCAATAGGCTTGAAATGCCACGAAGGCCATTGACTTTATTGTTTTACGTTCCGAACATAAACGCTTCTACATTTATCCTTTACTTAGTCTCACCTAATCTTCTGTAACCCTCTTCCTAAAACCTGCTGTAAACGGATATGCATCTTTGTGTCACCGATAGTGAGCAGAAATACTTAACGTGAGTGGCAATAGGCTTGAAATACCACGAGGGCCATTGACTTTATTGTTTTACGTCCCGAACATAAATGCTTCTACATTTATCCTTTACTTACTTCCACCTAATTTTCTGTAACCTTCTTCCTAAAACCTGGTGTGAACGGATATGCATCTTTGTGTCACCGATAGTGAGCAGAAATACTTAAAGTAAGTGGCAATAGGCTTAAAATGCCACGAGGGCCATTGACTTGATTGTTTTACGTCCCGAACATAAACGCTTCTACATTTATCCTTTACTTACTTCCACCGAATCTTCTGTAACCCTCTTCCTAAAACCTGGTGTAAACGGATATGCATCTTTGTGTCACCGATAGTGAGCAGAAATACTTAAAGTAAGTGGCAATAGGCTTAAAATACCATGAAGGCCCTTGACTTTATTCTTTTACGTCCCGAACCTAAACGCTTCTACATTTATCCTTTACTTAGTCTCACCTAATCTTCTGTAACCGTCTTCCTAAAACCTGGTGTAAACGGATATGCATCTTTGTGTCACCGATATTGAGCAGAAATATTTAAAGTAAGTGGCAAAAGGCTTGAAATGCCAAGAGGGCCATTGACTTTATTGTTTTACGTCCCGAACATAAACGCTTCTACATTTATCCTTTACTTACTTCCACCTAATCTACTGTAACCCTCTTAATAAAACCTGGTGTGAAGGGATATGCATCTTTGTGTCACCGATAGTGAGCAGAAATACTTAAAGTAAGTGGCAATAGTCTTGAAATGCCACGAGGGCCATTGACTTCATTGTTATACGTCCCGAACATAAACGCTTCTACATTTATCCTTTACTTACTTCCACCTAATCTTCTGTAACCCTCTTCCTAAAACCTGTTGTGAACGGATATGCATCTTTGTGTCACCGATATTGAGCAGAAATATTTAAAGTAAGTGGCAAAAGGCTTGAAATGCCAAGAGGGCCATTGACTTTATTGTTTTACGTCCCGAACATAAACGCTTCTACATTTATCCTTTACTTACTTCCACCTAATCTACTGTAACCCTCTTAATAAAACCTGGTGTGAAGGGATATGCATCTTTGTGTCACCGATAGTGAGCAGAAATACTTAAAGTAAGTGGCAATAGTCTTGAAATGCCACGAGGGCCATTGACTTTATTGTTTTACGTCCCGAATATAAACGCTTCTACATTTATCCTTTACTTACTTCCACCTAATCTTCTGTAACCCTCTTCCTAAAACCTGGTGTAAACGGATATGCATCTTTGTGTCACCGATAGTGAGCAGAAATACTTAAAGTAAGTGGCAATAGGCTTGAAATACCATGAGGGCCCTTGACTTTATTGTTTCACATCCCGAACATAAACGCTTCTACATTTATCCTTTACTTAGTCTCACCTAATCTTCTGTAACTCTCTTCCTAAAACCTGGTGTAAACGGATATGCATCTTTGTGTCAACGATAGTGAGCAGAAATACTTAAAGTAAGTGGCAAAAGGCTTGAAATGCCTCCAGGGCCATTGACTTTATTGTTTTACTACCCGAATTTAAACGCTTCTACATTTATCTTTTACTTACTTCCACCTAATCCTCTGTAACTCTCTTCATAAAACCTGGTGTGAACGGATATGCATCTTTGTGTCACCGATAGTGAGCAGAAATACTTAAAGTAAGTGGCAATAGGCTTGAAATGCCACGAGGGCCATTGACTTTAATGTTTTACGTCCCGAACATAAACACTTCTACATTTATCCTTTACTTACTTCTACCTAATCTTCTGTAACCTTCTTCCTAAAACCTGGTGTGAACGGATATGCACCTTTGTGTCACCGATAGTGAGCAGAAATACTTAAAGTAAGTGGCAATAGGCTTGAAATGCCACGAGGGCCATTGATTTTATTGTTTTACGTCCCGAACATAAACGCATCTACATTTATCGTTTACTTACTTCCAATTAATCTTCTGTAACCCTCTTTCTAAAACCAGCTGTAAACGGATATGCATCTTTGTGTCACCGATAGTGAGCAGAAATACTTAACGTGAGTGGCAATAGGCTTGAAATACCACGAGGGCTATTGACTTTATTATTTTACGTCCTAAACATAAACGCTTCTACATTTATCCTTTACTTACTTCCACCTAATCTTCTGTAACCCTCTTCCTAAAACCTGGTGTGAACGGATATGCATCTTTGTGTCACCGATAGTGAGCAGAAATACTTAAGTAAGTGGCAATAGGCTTGAAATGCCACGAGGGCCATTGACTTTATTGTTTTACGTCCCGAACATAAACGCTTCTACATTTATCCTTTACTTACTTCCACCTAATCTTCTGTAACCCTCTTCCTAAAACCTGCTGTAAACGGATATGCATCTTTGTGTCACCGATAGTGAGCAGAAATACTTAAAGTAAGTGGCAAAAGGCTTGAAATGCCAAGAGGGCCATTGACTTTATTGTTTTACGTCCCGAACATAAACGCTTCTACATTTATCCTTTACTTACTTCCACCTAATCTACTGTAACCCTCTTAATAAAACCTGATGTGAACGGATATGCATCTTTTTGTCACCGATAGTGAGCAGAAATACTTAAAGTAAGTGGCAATAGTCTTGAAATGCCACGAGGGCCATTGACTTTATTGTTTTACGTCCCGAACATAAACGCTTCTACATTTATCCTTTACTTACTTCCACCTAATCTTCTGTAACCCTCTTCCTAAAACCTGGTGTAAACGGATATGCATCTTTGTGTCACCGATAGTGAGCAGAAATACTTAAAGTAAGTGGCAATAGGCTTGAAATGCCACGAGGGCCATTGACGTTATTGTTTTACGTCCCGAACATAAACGCTTCTACATTTATCCTTTACTTAGTCTCACCTAATCTTCTGTAACCCTCTTCCTAAAACCTGGTGTAAACGGATATGCATCTTTGTGTCACCGATAGTGAGCAGAAATACTTAAAGTAAGTGGCAATAGGCTTGAAATGCCACGAGGGCCATTGACTTTATTGTTTTACGTCCCGAACATAAACGCTTCTACATTTATCCTTTACTTACTTCCACCTAATCTTCTGTAACCCTCTTCCTAAAACCTGGTGTAAACGGATATGCATCTTTGTGTCACCGATAGTGAGCAGAAATACTTTAAGTAAGTGGCAATAGGCTTGAAATACCATGAGGGCCCTTGACTTTATTGTTTTACATCCCGAACCTAAACGCTTCTACATTTATCCTTTACTTAGTCTCACCTAATCTTCTGTAACTCTCTTCCTAAAACCTGGTGTAAACGGATATGCATCTTTGTGTCACCGATAGTGAGCAGAAATACTTAAAGTAAGTGGCAAAAGGCTTGAAATGCCTCCAGGGCCATTGACTTTATTGTTTTACTACCCGAACCTAAACGCTTCTACATTTATCTTTTACTTAGTCTCACCTAATCTTCTGTAACCCTCTTCCTGAAACCTGGTGTAAACGGATATGCATCTTTGTGCCACCGATAGTTAGGAGAAATACTTAAAGTAAGTGGCAATAGGCTTGAAATACCATGAGGGCCCTAGACTTTATTGTTTTACGTCCCGAACCTAAACGCTTCTACATTTATCATTTACTTACTTCCACCTAATCTTCTGTAACCCTCTTCCTAAAACCTGGTGTAAACGGATATGCTTCTTTGTGTCACCGATAGTGAGCAGAAATACTTAAAGTAAGTGGCAATTGGCTTGAAATAACACGAGGGCCCTTGACGTTATTGTTTTACGTCCCGAACCTAAACGCTTCTACATTTATCTTTACTTACTTCTACCTAATCTTCTGTAACCCTCTTCCTAAAACCTGGTGTAAACGGATATGCATCTTTGTGTCACCGATAGTGAGCAGAAATACTTAAAGTAAGTGGCAATAGGCTTGAAATACCATGAGGGCCCTAGACTTTATTGTTTTACGTGCCGAACCTAAACGCTTCTACATTTATCCTTTACTTACTTCCACCTAATCTTCTGTAACTTTCTTCCTAAAGCCTGGTGTAAACGCATATGCATCTTTGTGTCACCGATAGTGAGCAGAAATACTTACAGTAAGTGGCAATAGGCTTGAAATGCCACTAGGGCCATTGACTTTATTGTTTTACGTCCCGAACCTAAACGCTTCTACATTTATCCTTTACTTACTTCCACCTAATTTTCCGTAACTCTCTTCCTAAACCTTGGTGTAAACGGATATGCATCTTTGTGTCACCGATAGTGAGCAGAAATACTTAAAGTAAGTGGCAATAGTCTTGAAATACCATGAGGGCCCTAGACTTTATTGTTATACGTCCCGAACATAAACGCTTCTACATTTATCCTTTACTTACTTCCACCTAATCTTCTGTAACTCTCTTCCTAAAACCTAGTGTAAACGGATATGCATCTTTGTGTCACCGATAGTGAGCAGAAATACTTAAAGTAAGTGGCAATAGGCTTGAAACGCCACGACGGCCATTGACTTTATTGTTTTACGTCCCGAACATAAACGCTTCTACATTTATCCTTTACTTACTTCTACCTAATCTTCTGTAACCCTCTTACTAAATCCTGGTGTGAACGGATATGCATCTTTGTGTCACCGATAGTGAGCAGAAATACTTAGAATAAGTGGCAATAGGCTTGAAATGCCACGACGGCCATTGACTTTATTGTTTTACGTCCCGAACATAAACGCTTCTACATTTATCCTTTACTTACTTCCAATTAATCTTCTGTAACCCTCTTTCTAAAACCTGCTGTAAACGGATATGCATCTTTGTGTCACCGATAGTGAGCAGAAATACTTAACGTGAGTGGCAATAGGCTTGAAATACCACGAGGGCCATTGACTTTATTGTTTTACGTCCCGAACATAAACGCTTCTACATTTATCCTTTACTTACTTCCACCTAATCTTCTGTAACCCCCTTCCTAAAACCTGGTGTGAACGGATATGCATCTTTGTGTCACCGATAGTGAGCAGAAATACTTAAAGTAAGTGGCAAAAGGCTTGAAATGCCAAGAGGGCCATTGACTTTATTGTTTTACGTCCCGAACATAAACGCTTCTACATTTATCCTTTACTTACTTCCACCTAATCTACTGTAACCCTCTTAATAAAACCTGATGTGAACGGATATGCATCTTTTTGTCACCGATAGTGAGCAGAAATACTTAAAGTAAGTGGCAATAGTCTTGAAATGCCACGAGGGCCATTGACTTTATTGTTTTACGTCCCGAACATAAACGCTTCTACATTTATCCTTTACTTACTTCCACCTAATCTTCTGTAACCCTCTTCCTAAAACCTGGTGTAAACGGATATGCATCTTTGTGTCACCGATAGTGAGCAGAAATACTTAAAGTAAGTGGCAATAGGCTTGAAATGCCACGAGGGCCATTGACGTTATTGTTTTACGTCCCGAACATAAACGCTTCTACATTTATCCTTTACTTAGTCTCACCTAATCTTCTGTAACCCTCTTCCTAAAACCTGGTGTAAACGGATATGCATCTTTGTGTCACCGATAGTGAGCAGAAATACTTAAAGTAAGTGGCAATAGGCTTGAAATGCCACGAGGGCCATTGACTTTATTGTTTTACGTCCCGAACATAAACGCTTCTACATTTATCCTTTACTTACTTCTACCTAATCTTCTGTAACCCGCTTCCTAAAACCTGCTGTAAACGGATATGCATCTTTGTGTCACCGATAGTGAGCAGAAATACTTAAAGTAAGTGGCAAAAGGCTTGAAATGCCAAGAGGGCCATTGACGTTATTGTTTTACGTCCCGAACATAAACGCTTCTACATTTATCCTTTACTTACTTCCACCTAATCTACTGTAACCCTCTTAATAAAACCTGGTGTGAACGGATATGCATCTTTGTGTCACCGATAGGGAGCAGAAATACTTAAAGTAAGTGGCAATAGGCTTGAAATGCCACGAGGGCCATTGACTTTATTGTTTTACGTCCCGAACATAAACGCTTCTACATTTATCCTTTACTTACTTCCACCTAATCTTCTGTAACCCTCTTCCTAAAACCTGGTGTAAACGGATATGCATCTTTGTGTCACCGATAGTGAGCAGAAATACTTAAAGTAAGTGGCAATAGGCTTGAAATACCATGAGGGCCCTTGACTTTATTGTTTTACATCCCGAACCTAAACGCTTCTACATTTATCCTTTACTTAGTCTCACCTAATCTTCTGTAACTCTCTTCCTAAAACCTGGTGTAAACGGATATGCATCTTTGTGTCACCGATAGTGAGCAGAAATACTTAAAGTAAGTGGCAAAAGGCTTGAAATGCCTCCAGGGCCATTGACTTTATTGTTTTACTACCCGAACCTAAACGCTTCTACATTTATCTTTTACTTAGTCTCACCTAATCTTCTGTAACCCTCTTCCTGAAACCTGGTGTAAACGGATATGCATCTTTGTGCCACCGATAGTTAGGAGAAATACTTAAAGTAAGTGGCAATAGGCTTGAAATACCATGAGGGCCCTAGACTTTATTGTTTTACGTCCCGAACCTAAACGCTTCTACATTTATCATTTACTTACTTCCACCTAATCTTCTGTAACCCTCTTCCTAAAACCTGGTGTAAACGGATATGCTTCTTTGTGTCACCGATAGTGAGCAGAAATACTTAAAGTAAGTGGCAATTGGCTTGAAATAACACGAGGGCCCTTGACGTTATTGTTTTACGTCCCGAACCTAAACGCTTCTACATTTATCTTTACTTACTTCTACCTAATCTTCTGTAACCCTCTTCCTAAAACCTGGTGTAAACGGATATGCATCTTTGTGTCACCGATAGTGAGCAGAAATACTTAAAGTAAGTGGCAATAGGCTTGAAATACCATGAGGGCCCTAGACTTTATTGTTTTACGTGCCGAACCTAAACGCTTCTACATTTATCCTTTACTTACTTCCACCTAATCTTCTGTAACTTTCTTCCTAAAGCCTGGTGTAAACGCATATGCATCTTTGTGTCACCGATAGTGAGCAGAAATACTTACAGTAAGTGGCAATAGGCTTGAAATGCCACTAGGGCCATTGACTTTATTGTTTTACGTCCCGAACCTAAACGCTTCTACATTTATCCTTTACTTACTTCCACCTAATTTTCCGTAACTCTCTTCCTAAACCTTGGTGTAAACGGATATGCATCTTTGTGTCACCGATAGTGAGCAGAAATACTTAAAGTAAGTGGCAATAGTCTTGAAATACCATGAGGGCCCTAGACTTTATTGTTATACGTCCCGAACATAAACGCTTCTACATTTATCCTTTACTTAATTCCACCTAATCTTCTGTAACTCTCTTCCTAAAACCTAGTGTAAACGGATATGCATCTTTGTGTCACCGATAGTGAGCAGAAATACTTAAAGTAAGTGGCAATAGGCTTGAAACGCCACGACGGCCATTGACTTTATTGTTTTACGTCCCGAACATAAACGCTTCTACATTTATCCTTTACTTACTTCTACCTAATCTTCTGTAACCCTCTTACTAAATCCTGGTGTGAACGGATATGCATCTTTGTGTCACCGATAGTGAGCAGAAATACTTAGAATAAGTGGCAATAGGCTTGAAATGCCACGACGGCCATTGACTTTATTGTTTTACGTCCCGAACATAAACGCTTCTACATTTATCCTTTACTTACTTCCAATTAATCTTCTGTAACCCTCTTTCTAAAACCTGCTGTAAACGGATATGCATCTTTGTGTCACCGATAGTGAGCAGAAATACTTAACGTGAGTGGCAATAGGCTTGAAATACCACGAGGGCCATTGACTTTATTGTTTTACGTCCCGAACATAAACGCTTCTACATTTATCCTTTACTTACTTCCACCTAATCTTCTGTAACCCCCTTCCTAAAACCTGGTGTGAACGGATATGCATCTTTGTGTCACCGATAGTGAGCAGAAATACTTAAAGTAAGTGGCAATAGGCTGGAAATGCCACGAGGGCCATTGACTTTATTGTTTTACGTCCCGAACATAAACGCTTCTACATTTATCCTTTACTTACTTCCAATTAATCTTCTGTAGTCCTCTTTCTAAAACCTGGTGTAAACGGATATGCATCTTTGTGTCACCGATAGTGAGCAGAAATACTTAACGTGAGTGGCAAAAGGCTTGAAATGCAACGAGGGCCATTGACTTTATTGTTTTACGTCCCGAACATAAACGCTTCTACAGTTATCCTTTACTTATTTCCACCTAATCTTCTGTAACCCTCTTAATAAAACCTGATGTGAACGGATATGCATCTTTGTGTCACCGATAGTGAGCAGAAATACTTAAAGTAAGTGGCAATAGGCTTGAAATACCATGAGGGCCCTTGACTTTATTGTTTTACGTCCCGAACCTAAACGCTTCTACATTTATCCTTTACTTAGTCTCACCTAATCTTCTGTAACTCTCTTCCTAAAACCTGATGTAAACGGATATGCATCTTTGTGTCACCGATAGTGAGCAGAAATACTTAAAGTAAGTGGCAAAAGGCTTGAAATTCCTCCAGGGCTATTGACTTTATTGTTTTACTACCCGAACCTAAACACTTCTACATTTATCCTTTACTTACTACCACCTAATCTTCTGTAACCCTCTTCCTAAAACCTGGTGTGAACGGATATGCATCTTTGTGTCACCGATAGTGAGCAGATATACTTAAAGTAAGTGGCAATTGCCTTGAAATGCCACGAGGGCCATTGACTTTATTGTTTTACGTGCCGAACATAAACGCTTCTACATTTATCCTGTCCTTACTTCTACCTAATCTTCTGTAACCCTCTTCCTATAACCTGGTGTGAACGGATTTGCATCTTTGTGTCACCGATAGTGAGCAGAAATACTTAAAGTAAGTGGCAATAGGCTTGAAATGCCACGACGGCCATTGACTTTATTGTTTTACGTCCCGAACATAAACGCTTCTACATTTATCCTTTACTTACTTCCAATTAATCTTCTGTAACCCTCTTTCTAAAACCTGCTGTAAACGGATATGCATCTTTGTGTCACCGATAGTGAACAGAAATACTTAACGTGAGTGGCAATAGGCTTGAAATACTACGAGGGCCATTGACTTTATTGTTTTACGTCCCGAACATAAACGCTTCTACATTTATCCTTTACTTACTTCAACCTAATCCTCTGTAACCCTCTTCCTAAAACCTGGTGTGAACGGATATGCATCTTTGTGTCACCGATAGTGAGCAGAAATACTTAAAGTAAGTGGCAATAGGCTTGAAATGCCACGAGGGCCATTGACTTTATTGTTTTACGTCCAGAACACAAACGCTTCTACATTTATCCTTTATTTACTTCCAAATAATCTTCTTCAACCCTCTTCCTAAAACCTGGTGTGAACGGATATGCATCTTTGTGTCACCGATAATGAGCAGAAATACTTAAAGTAAGTGGCAATAGGCTTGAAATGCCACGAGGGCCATTGACTTTATTGTTTTACGTCCCGAACATAAACGCTTCTACATTTATCCTTTACTTACTTCTACCTAATCTTCTGTAACCCTCTTCCTAAAACCTGCTGTAAACGGATATGCATCTTTGTGTCACCGATAGTGAGCAGAAATACTTAAAGTAAGTGGCAATAGGCTTGAAATGCCACGAGGGCCATTGACTTAATTGTTTTACGTCCCGAACATAAACGCTTCTACATTTGTCCTTTACTTAGTCTCACCTAATCTTCTGTAACCCTCTTTCTAAAACCTGGTGTAAACGGATATGCATCTTTGTGTCACCGATAGTGAGCAGAAATATTTAAGTAAGTGGCAATAGGCTTGAAATGCCACGAGGGCCGTTGACTTGATTGTTTTACGTCCCGAACATAAACGCTTCTACATTTATCCTTTACTTACTTCCACGTAATCGTCTGTAACCCTCTTCCTAAAACCTGGTGTAAACAGACATGCATCTTTGTGTCACCGATAGTGAGCAGAAATACTTAAAGTAAGTGGCAAAAGGCTTGAAATACCTCCAGGGCCATTGACTTTATTGTTTTACGTCCCGAACATAAACGCTTCTACATTTATCCTTTACTTACTTCCAACTAATCTTCTGTAACCCTCTTCCTAAAACCTGTTGTGAACGGATATGCATCTTTGTGTCACCGATAGTGAGCAGAAATACTTAAAGTAAGTGGCAATAGGCTTGAAATGCCACGAGGGCCATTGACTTCATTGTTTTACGTCCCGAACATAAACGCTTCTACATTTATCCTTTACTTACTTCCACCTAATCTTCTGTAACCCTCTTCCTAAAACCTGGTGTGAACGGATATGCATCTTTGTGTCACCGATAGTGAGCAGAAATACTTAAAGTAAGTGGCAATAGTCTTGAAATACCATGAGGGCCCTAGACTTTATTGTTATACGTCCCGAACATAAACGTTTCTACATTTATCCTTTACTTACTTCCACCTAATCTTCTGTAACTCTCTTCCTAAAACCTAGTGTAAACGGATATGCATCTTTGTGTCACCGATAGTGAGCAGAAATACTTAAAGTAAGTGGCAATAGGCTTGAAATACCACGACGGCCATTGACTTTATTGTTTTACGTCCCGAACATAAACGCTTCTACATTTATCCTTTACTTAGTCTCACCTAATCTTCTGCAACCCTCTTCCTAAAACCTGGTGTGAACGGATATTCATCTTTGTGTCACCGATAGTGAGCAGAAATACTTAAAGTAAGTGGCAATAGGCTTGAAATGCCACGATTGCCATTGACTTTATTGTTTTACGTCCCGAACATAAACGCTTCTACATTTATCCTTTATTTATTCTCACCTAATCTTCTGTAACCCACTTCCTAAAACTTGGTGTAAACGGATATGCATCTTTGTGTCGCCAATAGTGAGCAGAAATACTTAAAGTAAGTGGAGATAGGCTTGAAATGCCACGAGAGCCATTGACTTTATTGTTTTACGTCCCGAACATAAACGCTTCTACATTTATCCTTTACTTAGTCTCACCTAATCTTCTGTAACCCTCTTTCTAAAACCTGGTGTAAACGGATATGCATCTTTGTGTCACCGATAGTGGGCAGAAATACTTAAAGTAAGTGGCAATAGGCTTGAAATGCCACGAGGGCTATTGACTTTAATGTTTTACGTCCCGAACATAAACGCTTCTACATTTATCCTTTACTTACTTCCAAGTAATCTTCTGTAACCCTCTTCCTAAAACCTGGTGTAAACGGATATGCATCTTTGTGTCACCGATAGTGAGCAGAAATACTTAAAGTAAGTGGCAATAGGCTTGAAATGCCACGAGGGCCATTGACGTAATTGTTTTACGTCCCGAACATAAATGCTTCTACATTTATCCTTTACTTAGTCTCACCTAATCTTCTGTAACCCTCTTTCTAAAACCTGGTGTAAACGGATATGCATCTTTGTGTCACCGATAGTGAGCAGATATACTTAAAGTAAGTGGCAATAGGCTTGAAATGCCACGAGGGCCATTGACTTTATTGTTTTACGTCCCGAACAAAAACGCTTCTACATTTATACTTTACTTACTTTCACCTAATCTTCTGTAACCCTCTTCGTAAAACCTGGTGTGAACGGATATGCATCTTTGTGTCACCGATAGTGAGCAGAAGTACTTATAGTAAGTGGCAATAGGCTTGAAATGCCACGAGGGCCATTGACTTTATTGTTTTACGTCCCGAACAAAAACGCTTCTACATTTATACTTTACTTACTTCCACCTAATCTTCTGTAACCCTCTTAATAAAACCTGGTGTAAACGGATATGCATTTTTGTGTCACCGATAGTGAGTAGAAATACTTAAAGTAAGTGGCAATAGGCTTGAAATACCATGAGAGCCCTTGCCTTTATTGTTTTACGTCCCGAAACTAAACGCTTCTACATTTATCCTTTACTTAGTCTCACCTAATATTCTGTAACCCTCTTTCTAAAACCTGGTGTAAACGGATATGCATCTTTGTGTCACCGATAGTGAGCAGATATACTTAAAGTAAGTGGCAATAGGCTTGAAATGCCACGAGGGCCATTGACTTTATTGTTTTACGTCCCGAACATAAACGCTTCTACATTTATCCTTTACTTAGTCTCACCTAATCTTCTGTAACCCTCTTCCTGAAACCTGGTGTAAACGGATATGCATCTTTGTGTCACCGATAGTGAGCAGAAATACTTAAAGTAAGTGGCAAAAGGCTTGAAATGCCACGAGGGCCATTGACTTTATTGTTTTTCGTCCCGAACCTAAACGCTTCTACATTTATCCTTTACTTACTTCCACCTAATCTTATGTAACCCTCTTCCTAAAACCTGGTGTAAACGGATATGCATCTTTGTGTCACCGATAGTGAGCAGAAATACTTAAAGTAAGTGGCAATAGGCTTGAAATACCATGAGGGCCCTTGACTTTATTGTTTTACGTGCCGAACCTAAACGCTTCTACATTTATCCTTTACTTACTTCCACCTAATCTTATGTAACCCTCTTCCTAAAACCTGGTGTAAACGGATATGCATCTTTGTGTCACCGATAGTGAGCAGAAATACTTAAAGTAAGTGGCAAAAGGCTTGAAATGCCACGAGGGCCATTGACTTTATTGTTTTACGTCAAGAACCTAAACGCTTCTACATTTATCCTTTACTTACTTCCGTCTAATCTTCTGTAACCCTCTTCCTAAAACCTGGTGTAAACGGATATGCATCTTTGTGTCACCGATAGTGAGCGGAAATACTTAAATTAAGTGGCAATAGGCTTGAAATACCATGAGGGCCATTGACTTGATTGTTTTACGTCCCGAACATAAACGCTTCTACATTTATCCTTTACTTACTTTGACCTAATCTTCTGTAACCCTCTTCCTAAAACCTGCTGTAAACGGATATGCATCTTTGTGTCACCGATAGTGAGCAGAAATACTTAAAGTAAGTGGCAATAGGCTTGAAATGCCACGAGGGCCATTGACTTAATTGTTTTACGTCCCGAACATAAACGCTTCTACATTTGTCCTTTACTTAGTCTCACCTAATCTTCTGTAACCCTCTTTCTAAAACCTGGTGTAAACGGATATGCATCTTTGTGTCACCGATAGTGAGCAGATAAACTTAAAGTAAGTGGCAATAGGCTTGAAATGCCACGAGGGCCATTGACTTTATTGTTTTACGTCCCGAACATAAACGCTTCTACATTTATTCTTTACTTAGTCTCACCTAATCTTCTGTAACCCTCCTCCTAAAACCTGGTGTAAACGGATATGCATCTTTGTGTCACCGATAGTGAGCAGAAATACTTAAAATAAGTGGCAAAAGGCTTGAAATACCATGAGGGCCATTGACTTTATTGTTTTACGTCCCGAACATAAACGCTTCTACATTTATCCTTTACTTACTTTCACCTAATCTTCTGTAACCCTCTTCGTAAAACCTGGTGTAAACGGATATGCATCTTTGTGTCACCGATAGTGAGCAGAAATACTTAAAGTAAGTGGCAATAGGCTTGAAATGCCACGAGGGCTAATGACTTTAATGTTTTACGTCCCGAACATAAACGCTTCTACATTTATCCTTTACTTACTTCCAAGTAATCTTCTGTAACCCTCTTCCTAAAACCTGGTGTAAACGGATATGCATCTTTGTGTCACCGATAGTGAGCAGAAATACTTAAAGTAAGTGGCAATAGGCTTGAAATGCCACGAGGGCCATTGACTTAATTGTTTTACGTCCCGAACATAAACGCTTCTACATTTATCCTTTACTTAGTCTCACCTAATCTTCTGTAACCCTCTTTCTAAAACCTGGTGTAAACGGATATGCATCTTTGTGTCACCGATAGTGAGCAGATATACTTAAAGTAAGTGGCAATAGGCTTGAAATGCCACGAGGGCCATTGACTTTATTGTTTTACGTCCCGAACATAAACGCTTCTACATTTATTCTTTACTTAGTCTCACCTAATCTTCTGTAACCCTCCTCCTAAAACCTGGTGTAAACGGATATGCATCTTTGTGTCACCGATAGTGAGCAGAAATACTTAGAATAAGTGGCAAAAGGCTTGAAATACCATGAGGGCCATTGACTTTATTGTTTTACGTCCCGAACATAAACGCTTCTACATTTATCCTTTACTTACTTTCACCTAATCTTCTGTAAACCTCTTCGTAAAACCTGGTGTGAACGGATATGCATCTTTGTGTCACCGATAGTGAGCAGAAGTACTATTAGTAAGTGGCAATAGGCTTGAAATGCCACGAGGGCCATTGACTTTATTGTTTTACGTCCCGAACAAAAACGCTTCTACATTTATCCTTTACTTACTTCCAAATAATCTCCTGTAACCCTCTTCCTAAAACCTGGTGTAAACGGATATGCATTTTTGTGTTACCGATAGTGAGCAGAAATACTTAAAGTAAGTGGCAATAGGCTTGAAATACCATGAGAGCCCTTGACTTTATTGTTTTACGTCCCGAAACTAAACGCTTCTACATTTATCCTTTACTTAGTCTCACCTAATCTTCTGTAACCCTCTTCCTAAAACCTGGTGTAAACGGATATGCATCTTTGTGTCACCGATAGTGAGCAGAAATACTTAAAATAAGTGGCAATAGGCTTGAAATGCCACGAGGGCCATTGACTTTATGGTTTTACGTCCCGAACATAAACGCTTCTACATTTATCCTTTACTTAGTCTCACCTAATCTTCTGTAACCCTCTTCCTAAAACCTGGTGTAAACGGATATGCATCTTTGTGTCACCGATAGTGAGCAGAAATACTTAAAGTAAGTGGCAAAAGGCTTGAAATACCACGATTGCCATTGACTTTATTGTTTTACGTCCCGAACCTAAACGCTTCTACATTTATCCTTTACTTACTTCCACCTAATCTTCTGTAACCCTCTTCCAAAAACCTGGTGTAAACGGATATGCATTTTTGTGTCACCGATAGTGAGCAGAAATACTTAAAGTAAGTGGCAATAGGCTTGAAATGCCATGAGAGCCCTTGACTTTATTGTTTTACGTCCCGAACATAAACGCTTTTACATTTATCCTTTACTTAGTCACCTAATCTTCTGTAACCCTCTTCCTAAAACCTGGTGTAAACGGATATGCATCTTTGTGTCACCGATAGTGAGCAGAAATACTTAAAGTAAGTGGCAATAGGCTTGAAATGCCACGAGGGCCATTGACTTTATTGTTTTACGTCCCGAACCTAAACGCTTCTACATTTATCCTTTACTTACTTCCACCTAATCTTATGTAACTCTCTTCCTAAAACCTGGTGTAAACGGATATGCATCTTTGTGTCACCGATAGTGAGCAGAAATACTTAAAGTAAGTGGCAAAAGGCTTGAAATGCCACGAGGGCCATTGACTTTATTGTTTTACGTCCCTAACCTAAACGCTTCTACATTTATCCTTTACTTAGTCTCACCTAATCCTCTGTAACCCTCTTCTTAAAACCTGGTGTGAACGGATATGCATCTTTGTGTCACCGATAGTGAGCAGAAATACCTAAAGTAAGTGGCAATAGGCTTGAAATGCCACGAGGGCCATTGACTTTATTGTTTTACGTCCCGAACATAAACGCTTCTACATTTATCCTTTACTTAGTCTCACCTAATCTTCTGTAACCCTCTTCCTAAAACCTGGTGTAAACGGATATGCATCTTTGTGTCACCGATAGTGAGCAGAAATACTTAAAATAAGTGGCAATAGGATTGAAATGCCACGAGGGCCATTGACTTTATTGTTTTACGTCCCGAACCTAAACGCTTCTACATTTATCCTTTACTTACTTCCACCTAATCTTCTGTAACCCTCTTCCAAAAACCTGGTGTAAACGGATATGCATTTTTGTGTCACCGATAGTGAGCAGAAATAATTAAAGTAAGTGGCAATAGGCTTGAAATGCCATGAGAGCCCTTGACTTTATTGTTTTACGTCCCGAACATAAACGCTTCTACATTTATCCTTTACTTAGTCTCACCTAATCTTCTGTAACCCTCTTCCTAAAACCTGGTGTAAACGGATATGCATCTTTGTGTCACCGATAGTGAGCAGAAATACTTAAAGTAAGTGGCAAAAGGCTTGAAATGCCACGAGGGCCATTGACTTTATTGTTTTACGTCCCTAACCTAAACGCTTCTACATTTATCCTTTACTTAGTCTCACCTAATCCTCTGTAACCCTCTTCTTAAAACCTGGTGTGAACGGATATGCATCTTTGTGTCACCGATAGTGAGCAGAAATACTTAAAATAAGTGGCAATAGGCTTGAAATGCCACGAGGGCCATTGACTATATTGTTTTACGTCCCGAACATAAACGCTTCTACATTTATCCTTTACTTAGTCTCACCTAATCTTCTGTAACCCTCTTCCTGAAACCTGGTGTAAACGGATATGCATCTTTGTGTCACCGATAGTGAGCAGAAATACTTAAAGTAAGTGGCAAAAGGCTTGAAATGCCACGAGGGCCATTGACTTTATTGTTTTACGTCCCGAACCTAAACGCTTCTACATTTATCCTTTACTTACTTCCACCTAATCTTATGTAACCCTCTTCCTAAAACCTGGTGTAAACGGATATGCATCTTTGTGTCACCGATAGTGAGCAGAAATACATAAAGTAAGTGGCAATAGGCTTGAAATACCATGAGGGCCCTTGACTTTATTGTTTTACGTCCCGAACCTAAACGCTTCTACATTTATCCTTTACTTACTTCCACCTAATCTTATGTAACCCTCTTCCTAAAACCTGCTGTAAACGGATATGCATCTTTGTGTCACCGATAGTGAGCAGAAATACTTAAAGTAAGTGGCAATAGGCTTGAAATACCATGAGGGCCATTGACTTGATTGTTTTACGTCCCGAACATAAACGCTTCTACATTTATCCTTTACTTACTTTGACCTAATCTTCTGTAACCCTCTTCCTAAAACCTGCTGACAACGGATATGCATCTTTGTGTCACCGATAGTGAGCAGAAATACTTAAAATAAGTGGCAATAGGCTTGAAATGCCACGAGGGCCATTGACTTTATTGTTTTACGTCCCGAACCTAAACGCTTCTACATTTATCCTTTACTTACTTCCACCTAATCTTCTGTAACCCTCTTCCTAAAACCTGGTGTAAACGGATATGCATCTTTGTGTCACCGATAGTGAGTAGAAATTCTTAAAGTAAGTGGCAATAGGCTTGAAATGCCACGAGGGCCATTGACTTTATTGTTTTACGTCCCGAACCTAAACGCTTCTACATTTATCCTTTACTTACTTCCACCTAATCTTATGTAACCCTCTTCCTAAAACCTGGTGTAAACGGATATGCATCTTTGTGTCACCGATAGTGAGCAGAAATACTTAAAGTAAGTGGCAAAAGGCTTGAAATGCCACGATTGCCATTGACTTTATTGTTTTACGTCCCTAACCTAAACGCTTCTACATTTATCCTTTACTTAGTCTCACCTAATCCTCTGTAACCCTCTTCTTAAAACCTGGTGTGAACGGATATGCATCTTTGTGTCACCGATAGTGAGCAGAAATACCTAAAGTAAGTGGCAATAGGCTTGAAATGCCACGAGGGCCATTGACTTTATTGTTTTACGTCCCGAACATAAACGCTTCTACATTTATCCTTTACTTAGTCTCACCTAATCTTCTGTAACCCTCTTCCTAAAACCTGGTGTAAACGGATATGCATCTTTAAGTCACCGATAGTGAGCAGAAATACTTAAAGTAAGTGGCAATAGGCTTGAAATGCCACGAGGGCTATTGACTTTAATGTTTTACGTCCCGAACATAAACGCTTCTACATTTATCCTTTACTTACTTCCAAGTAATCTTCTGTAACCCTCTTCCTAAAACCTGGTGTGAACGGATATGCATCTTTGTGTCACCGATAGTGAGCAGAAATACTTAAAGTAAGTGGCAATAGGCTTGAAATGCCACGATTGCCATTGACTTTATTGTTTTACGTCCCGAACATAAACGCTTCTACATTTATCCTTTATTTATTCTCACCTAATCTTCTGTAACCCACTTCCTAAAACTTGGTGTAAACGGATATGCATCTTTGTGTCGCCAATAGTGAGCAGAAATACTTAAAGTAAGTGGAGATAGGCTTGAAATGCCACGAGAGCCATTGACTTTATTGTTTTACGTCCCGAACATAAACGCTTCTACATTTATCCTTTACTTAGTCTCACCTAATCTTCTGTAACCCTCTTTCTAAAACCTGGTGTAAACGGATATGCATCTTTGTGTCACCGATAGTGGGCAGAAATACTTAAAGTAAGTGGCAATAGGCTTGAAATGCCACGAGGGCTATTGACTTTAATGTTTTACGTCCCGAACATAAACGCTTCTACATTTATCCTTTACTTACTTCCAAGTAATCTTCTGTAACCCTCTTCCTAAAACCTGGTGTAAACGGATATGCATCTTTGTGTCACCGATAGTGAGCAGAAATACTTAAAGTAAGTGGCAATAGGCTTGAAATGCCACGAGGGCCATTGACGTAATTGTTTTACGTCCCGAACATAAATGCTTCTACATTTATCCTTTACTTAGTCTCACCTAATCTTCTGTAACCCTCTTTCTAAAACCTGGTGTAAACGGATATGCATCTTTGTGTCACCGATAGTGAGCAGATATACTTAAAGTAAGTGGCAATAGGCTTGAAATGCCACGAGGGCCATTGACTTTATTGTTTTACGTCCCGAACAAAAACGCTTCTACATTTATACTTTACTTACTTTCACCTAATCTTCTGTAACCCTCTTCGTAAAACCTGGTGTGAACGGATATGCATCTTTGTGTCACCGATAGTGAGCAGAAGTACTTATAGTAAGTGGCAATAGGCTTGAAATGCCACGAGGGCCATTGACTTTATTGTTTTACGTCCCGAACAAAAACGCTTCTACATTTATACTTTACTTACTTCCACCTAATCTTCTGTAACCCTCTTAATAAAACCTGGTGTAAACGGATATGCATTTTTGTGTCACCGATAGTGAGTAGAAATACTTAAAGTAAGTGGCAATAGGCTTGAAATACCATGAGAGCCCTTGCCTTTATTGTTTTACGTCCCGAAACTAAACGCTTCTACATTTATCCTTTACTTAGTCTCACCTAATATTCTGTAACCCTCTTTCTAAAACCTGGTGTAAACGGATATGCATCTTTGTGTCACCGATAGTGAGCAGATATACTTAAAGTAAGTGGCAATAGGCTTGAAATGCCACGAGGGCCATTGACTTTATTGTTTTACGTCCCGAACATAAACGCTTCTACATTTATCCTTTACTTAGTCTCACCTAATCTTCTGTAACCCTCTTCCTGAAACCTGGTGTAAACGGATATGCATCTTTGTGTCACCGATAGTGAGCAGAAATACTTAAAGTAAGTGGCAAAAGGCTTGAAATGCCACGAGGGCCATTGACTTTATTGTTTTTCGTCCCGAACCTAAACGCTTCTACATTTATCCTTTACTTACTTCCACCTAATCTTATGTAACCCTCTTCCTAAAACCTGGTGTAAACGGATATGCATCTTTGTGTCACCGATAGTGAGCAGAAATACTTAAAGTAAGTGGCAATAGGCTTGAAATACCATGAGGGCCCTTGACTTTATTGTTTTACGTGCCGAACCTAAACGCTTCTACATTTATCCTTTACTTACTTCCACCTAATCTTATGTAACCCTCTTCCTAAAACCTGGTGTAAACGGATATGCATCTTTGTGTCACCGATAGTGAGCAGAAATACTTAAAGTAAGTGGCAAAAGGCTTGAAATGCCACGAGGGCCATTGACTTTATTGTTTTACGTCAAGAACCTAAACGCTTCTACATTTATCCTTTACTTACTTCCGTCTAATCTTCTGTAACCCTCTTCCTAAAACCTGGTGTAAACGGATATGCATCTTTGTGTCACCGATAGTGAGCGGAAATACTTAAATTAAGTGGCAATAGGCTTGAAATACCATGAGGGCCATTGACTTGATTGTTTTACGTCCCGAACATAAACGCTTCTACATTTATCCTTTACTTACTTTGACCTAATCTTCTGTAACCCTCTTCCTAAAACCTGCTGTAAACGGATATGCATCTTTGTGTCACCGATAGTGAGCAGAAATACTTAAAGTAAGTGGCAATAGGCTTGAAATGCCACGAGGGCCATTGACTTAATTGTTTTACGTCCCGAACATAAACGCTTCTACATTTGTCCTTTACTTAGTCTCACCTAATCTTCTGTAACCCTCTTTCTAAAACCTGGTGTAAACGGATATGCATCTTTGTGTCACCGATAGTGAGCAGATAAACTTAAAGTAAGTGGCAATAGGCTTGAAATGCCACGAGGGCCATTGACTTTATTGTTTTACGTCCCGAACATAAACGCTTCTACATTTATTCTTTACTTAGTCTCACCTAATCTTCTGTAACCCTCCTCCTAAAACCTGGTGTAAACGGATATGCATCTTTGTGTCACCGATAGTGAGCAGAAATACTTAAAATAAGTGGCAAAAGGCTTGAAATACCATGAGGGCCATTGACTTTATTGTTTTACGTCCCGAACATAAACGCTTCTACATTTATCCTTTACTTACTTTCACCTAATCTTCTGTAACCCTCTTCGTAAAACCTGGTGTAAACGGATATGCATCTTTGTGTCACCGATAGTGAGCAGAAATACTTAAAGTAAGTGGCAATAGGCTTGAAATGCCACGAGGGCTAATGACTTTAATGTTTTACGTCCCGAACATAAACGCTTCTACATTTATCCTTTACTTACTTCCAAGTAATCTTCTGTAACCCTCTTCCTAAAACCTGGTGTAAACGGATATGCATCTTTGTGTCACCGATAGTGAGCAGAAATACTTAAAGTAAGTGGCAATAGGCTTGAAATGCCACGAGGGCCATTGACTTAATTGTTTTACGTCCCGAACATAAACGCTTCTACATTTATCCTTTACTTAGTCTCACCTAATCTTCTGTAACCCTCTTTCTAAAACCTGGTGTAAACGGATATGCATCTTTGTGTCACCGATAGTGAGCAGATATACTTAAAGTAAGTGGCAATAGGCTTGAAATGCCACGAGGGCCATTGACTTTATTGTTTTACGTCCCGAACATAAACGCTTCTACATTTATTCTTTACTTAGTCTCACCTAATCTTCTGTAACCCTCCTCCTAAAACCTGGTGTAAACGGATATGCATCTTTGTGTCACCGATAGTGAGCAGAAATACTTAGAATAAGTGGCAAAAGGCTTGAAATACCATGAGGGCCATTGACTTTATTGTTTTACGTCCCGAACATAAACGCTTCTACATTTATCCTTTACTTACTTTCACCTAATCTTCTGTAAACCTCTTCGTAAAACCTGGTGTGAACGGATATGCATCTTTGTGTCACCGATAGTGAGCAGAAGTACTATTAGTAAGTGGCAATAGGCTTGAAATGCCACGAGGGCCATTGACTTTATTGTTTTACGTCCCGAACAAAAACGCTTCTACATTTATCCTTTACTTACTTCCAAATAATCTCCTGTAACCCTCTTCCTAAAACCTGGTGTAAACGGATATGCATTTTTGTGTTACCGATAGTGAGCAGAAATACTTAAAGTAAGTGGCAATAGGCTTGAAATACCATGAGAGCCCTTGACTTTATTGTTTTACGTCCCGAAACTAAACGCTTCTACATTTATCCTTTACTTAGTCTCACCTAATCTTCTGTAACCCTCTTCCTAAAACCTGGTGTAAACGGATATGCATCTTTGTGTCACCGATAGTGAGCAGAAATACTTAAAATAAGTGGCAATAGGCTTGAAATGCCACGAGGGCCATTGACTTTATGGTTTTACGTCCCGAACATAAACGCTTCTACATTTATCCTTTACTTAGTCTCACCTAATCTTCTGTAACCCTCTTCCTAAAACCTGGTGTAAACGGATATGCATCTTTGTGTCACCGATAGTGAGCAGAAATACTTAAAGTAAGTGGCAAAAGGCTTGAAATGCCACGATTGCCATTGACTTTATTGTTTTACGTCCCGAACCTAAACGCTTCTACATTTATCCTTTACTTACTTCCACCTAATCTTATGTAACCCTCTTCCTGAAACCTGGTGTAAACGGATATGCATTTTGTGTCACCGATAGTGAGCAGAAATACTTAAAATAAGTGGCAATAGGATTGAAATGCCACGAGGGCCATTGACTTTATTGTTTTACGTCCCGAACCTAAACGCTTCTACATTTATCCTTTACTTACTTCCACCTAATCTTCTGTAACCCTCTTCCAAAAACCTGGTGTAAACGGATATGCATTTTTGTGTCACCGATAGTGAGCAGAAATACTTAAAGTAAGTGGCAATAGGCTTGAAATGCCATGAGAGCCCTTGACTTTATTGTTTTACGTCCCGAACATAAACGCTTTTACATTTATCCTTTACTTAGTCACCTAATCTTCTGTAACCCTCTTCCTAAAACCTGGTGTAAACGGATATGCATCTTTGTGTCACCGATAGTGAGCAGAAATACTTAAAGTAAGTGGCAATAGGCTTGAAATGCCACGAGGGCCATTGACTTTATTGTTTTACGTCCCGAACCTAAACGCTTCTACATTTATCCTTTACTTACTTCCACCTAATCTTATGTAACTCTCTTCCTAAAACCTGGTGTAAACGGATATGCATCTTTGTGTCACCGATAGTGAGCAGAAATACTTAAAGTAAGTGGCAAAAGGCTTGAAATGCCACGAGGGCCATTGACTTTATTGTTTTACGTCCCTAACCTAAACGCTTCTACATTTATCCTTTACTTAGTCTCACCTAATCCTCTGTAACCCTCTTCTTAAAACCTGGTGTGAACGGATATGCATCTTTGTGTCACCGATAGTGAGCAGAAATACCTAAAGTAAGTGGCAATAGGCTTGAAATGCCACGAGGGCCATTGACTTTATTGTTTTACGTCCCGAACATAAACGCTTCTACATTTATCCTTTACTTAGTCTCACCTAATCTTCTGTAACCCTCTTCCTAAAACCTGGTGTAAACGGATATGCATCTTTGTGTCACCGATAGTGAGCAGAAATACTTAAAATAAGTGGCAATAGGATTGAAATGCCACGAGGGCCATTGACTTTATTGTTTTACGTCCCGAACCTAAACGCTTCTACATTTATCCTTTACTTACTTCCACCTAATCTTCTGTAACCCTCTTCCAAAAACCTGGTGTAAACGGATATGCATTTTTGTGTCACCGATAGTGAGCAGAAATAATTAAAGTAAGTGGCAATAGGCTTGAAATGCCATGAGAGCCCTTGACTTTATTGTTTTACGTCCCGAACATAAACGCTTCTACATTTATCCTTTACTTAGTCTCACCTAATCTTCTGTAACCCTCTTCCTAAAACCTGGTGTAAACGGATATGCATCTTTGTGTCACCGATAGTGAGCAGAAATACTTAAAGTAAGTGGCAAAAGGCTTGAAATGCCACGAGGGCCATTGACTTTATTGTTTTACGTCCCTAACCTAAACGCTTCTACATTTATCCTTTACTTAGTCTCACCTAATCCTCTGTAACCCTCTTCTTAAAACCTGGTGTGAACGGATATGCATCTTTGTGTCACCGATAGTGAGCAGAAATACCTAAAGTAAGTGGCAATAGGCTTGAAATGCCACGAGGGCCATTGACTTTATTGTTTTACGTCCCGAACATAAACGCTTCTACATTTATCCTTTACTTAGTCTCACCTAATCTTCTGTAACCCTCTTCCTAAAACCTGGTGTAAACGGATATGCATCTTTGTGTCGCCAATAGTGAGCAGAAATACTTATAGTAAGTGGCAATAGGCTTGAAATGCCACGAGAGCCATTGACTTTATTGTTTTACGTGCCGAACATAAACGCTTCTACATTTATCCTTTACTTAGTCTCACCTAATCTTCTGTAACCCTCTTCCTAAAACCTGGTGTAAACGGATATGCATCTTTGTGTCACCGATAGTGAGCAGAAATACTTAAAGTAAGTGGCAATAGGCTTGAAATGCCACGAGGGCTATTGACTTTAATGTTTTACGTCCCGAACATAAACGCTTCTACATTTATCCTTTACTTACTTCCAAGTAATCTTCTGTAACCCTCTTCCTAAAACCTGGTGTAAACGGATATGCATCTTTGTGTCACCGATAGTGAGCAGAAATACTTAAAGTAAGTGGCAATAGGCTTGAAATGCCACGAGGGCCATTGACTTTATTGTTTTACGTCCCGAACATAAACGCTTCTACATTTATCCTTTACTTAGTCTCACCTAATCTTCTGTAACCCTCTTTCTAAAACCTAGTGTAAACGGATATGCATCTTTGTGTCACCGATAGTGAGCAGATATACTTAAAGTAAGTGGCAATAGGCTTGAAATGCCACGAGGGCCATTGACTTTATTGTTTTACGTCCCGAACATAAACGCTTCTACATTTATTCTTTACTTAGTCTCACCTAATCTTCTGTAACCCTCTTCCTAAAACCTGGTGTAAACGGATATGCATCTTTGTGTCACCGATAGTGAGCAGAAATACTTAAAATAAGTGGCAAAAGGCTTGAAATACCATGAGGGCCATTGACTTTATTGTTTTACGTCCCGAACATAAACGCTTCTACATTTATCCTTTACTTACTTTCACCTAATCTTCTGTAACCCTCTTCGTAAAACCTGGTGTGAACGGATATGCATCTTTGTGTCACCGATAGTGAGCAGAAGTACTTATAGTAAGTGGCAATAGGCTTGAAATGCCACGAGGGCCATTGACTTTATTGTTTTACGTCCTGAACATAAACGCTTCTACATTTATCCTTTACTTACTTCCACCTAATCTTCTGTAACCCTCTTCCTAAAACCTGGTGTAAACGGATAAGCATCTTTGTGTCACCGATAGTGAGCAGAAATACTTAAAATAAGTGGCAATAGGCTTGAAATGCCACGAGGGCCATTGACTATATTGTTTTACGTCCCGAACATAAACGCTTCTACATTTATCCTTTACTTAGTCTCACCTAATCTTCTGTAACCCTCTTCCTGAAACCTGGTGTAAACGGATATGCATCTTTGTGTCACCGATAGTGAGCAGAAATACTTAAAGTAAGTGGCAAAAGGCTTGAAATGCCACGAGGGCCATTGACTTTATTGTTTTACGTCCCGAACCTAAACGCTTCTACATTTATCCTTTACTTACTTCCACCTAATCTTATGTAACCCTCTTCCTAAAACCTGGTGTAAACGGATATGCATCTTTGTGTCACCGATAGTGAGCAGAAATACATAAAGTAAGTGGCAATAGGCTTGAAATACCATGAGGGCCCTTGACTTTATTGTTTTACGTCCCGAACCTAAACGCTTCTACATTTATCCTTTACTTACTTCCACCTAATCTTATGTAACCCTCTTCCTAAAACCTGCTGTAAACGGATATGCATCTTTGTGTCACCGATAGTGAGCAGAAATACTTAAAGTAAGTGGCAATAGGCTTGAAATACCATGAGGGCCATTGACTTGATTGTTTTACGTCCCGAACATAAACGCTTCTACATTTATCCTTTACTTACTTTGACCTAATCTTCTGTAACCCTCTTCCTAAAACCTGCTGACAACGGATATGCATCTTTGTGTCACCGATAGTGAGCAGAAATACTTAAAATAAGTGGCAATAGGCTTGAAATGCCACGAGGGCCATTGACTTTATTGTTTTACGTCCCGAACCTAAACGCTTCTACATTTATCCTTTACTTACTTCCACCTAATCTTCTGTAACCCTCTTCCTAAAACCTGGTGTAAACGGATATGCATCTTTGTGTCACCGATAGTGAGTAGAAATTCTTAAAGTAAGTGGCAATAGGCTTGAAATGCCACGAGGGCCATTGACTTTATTGTTTTACGTCCCGAACCTAAACGCTTCTACATTTATCCTTTACTTACTTCCACCTAATCTTATGTAACCCTCTTCCTAAAACCTGGTGTAAACGGATATGCATCTTTGTGTCACCGATAGTGAGCAGAAATACTTAAAGTAAGTGGCAAAAGGCTTGAAATGCCACGATTGCCATTGACTTTATTGTTTTACGTCCCTAACCTAAACGCTTCTACATTTATCCTTTACTTAGTCTCACCTAATCCTCTGTAACCCTCTTCTTAAAACCTGGTGTGAACGGATATGCATCTTTGTGTCACCGATAGTGAGCAGAAATACCTAAAGTAAGTGGCAATAGGCTTGAAATGCCACGAGGGCCATTGACTTTATTGTTTTACGTCCCGAACATAAACGCTTCTACATTTATCCTTTACTTAGTCTCACCTAATCTTCTGTAACCCTCTTCCTAAAACCTGGTGTAAACGGATATGCATCTTTAAGTCACCGATAGTGAGCAGAAATACTTAAAGTAAGTGGCAATAGGCTTGAAATGCCACGAGGGCTATTGACTTTAATGTTTTACGTCCCGAACATAAACGCTTCTACATTTATCCTTTACTTACTTCCAAGTAATCTTCTGTAACCCTCTTTCTAAAACCTGGTGTAAACGGATATGCATCTTTGTGTCACCGATAGTGAGCAGATATACTTAAAGTAAGTGGCAATAGGCTTGAAATGCTACGAGGGCCATTGACTTTATTGTTTTACGTCCCGAACATAAACGCTTCTACTTTTATTCTTTACTTAGTCTCACCTAATCTTCTGTAACACTCTTCCTAAAACCTGGTGTAAACGGATATGCATCTTTGTGTCACCGATAGTGAGCAGAAATACTTAAAGTAAGTGGCAAAAGGCTTGAAATATCATGAGTTCCCTAGACTTTATTGATTTACGTCCCGAACCTAAACGCTTCTACATTTACCTAAACGCATCCTTTACATACTTCCACCTAATCTTCTGTAACCCTCTTCCTAAAACCAGCTGTAAACGGATATTCATCTTTGTGTCACCGATAGTGAGCAGAAATACTTAAAGTAAGTGGCAAAAGACTTGAAATGCCACTAGGGCCATTGACTTTATTGTTTTACGTCCCGAACCTAAACGCTTCTACATTTATCCTTTACTTAGTCTCACCTAATCTTCTGTAACCCTCTTCGTAAAACCTACTGTAAACGGATATGCATCTTTGTGTCACCGATAGTGAGCAGAAATACTTAAAGTAAGTGGCAATAGGCTTGAAATACCATGAGGGCCATTGACTTGATTGTTTTACGTCCCGAACATAAACGCTTCTACATTTATCCTTTACTTACTTCCACCTAATCTTCTGTAACCCTCTTCCTAAAACCTGGTGTAAACGGATATGCATTTTTGTGTCAACGATAGTGAGCAGAAATACTTAAAGTAAGTGGCAATAGGCTTGAAATACCATGAGAGCCCTTGACTTTATTGTTTTACGTCCCGAACCTAAACGCTTCTACATTTACCTAAACGCATCCTTTACATACTTCCACCTAATCTTCTGTAACCCTCTTCCTAAAACCAGCTGTAAACGGATATTCATCTTTGTGTCACCGATAGTGAGCAGAAATACTTAAAGTAAGTGGCAAAAGACTTGAAATGCCACTAGGGCCATTGACTTTATTGTTTTACGTCCCGAACCTAAACGCTTCTACATTTATCCTTTACTTAGTCTCACCTAATCTTCTGTAACCCTCTTCGTAAAACCTGGTGTAAACGGATATGCATCTTTGTGTCACCGATATTGAGCAGAAATACTTAAAGTAAGTGGCAATAGGCTTGAAATGCCACGAGGGCCATTGACTTTATTGTTTTACGTCCCGAACATAAACGCTTCTACATTTATCCTTTACTTAGTCTCACCTAATCTTCTGTAACCCTCTTCCTAAAACCTGGTGTGAACGGATATGCATCTTTGTGTCACCGATAGTGAGTAGAAATACTTAAAGTAAGTGGCAATAGGCTTGAAATGCCACGAGGGCCATTGACTTTATTGTTTTACGTCCCGAACCTAAACGCTTCTACATTTATCCTTTACTTACTTCCACCTAATTTTCTGTAACCCTCTTCCTAAAACCTGGTGTAAACGGATATGCTTCTTTGTGTCACCGATAGTGAGCAGAAATACTTAAAGTAAGTGGCAATAGGCTTGAAATACCATGAGGGCCCTAGACTTTATTGTTTTACGTCCCGAACATTAACGCTTCTACATTTATCCTTTACTTACTTCCACCTAATCTTCTGTAACCCTCTTCCTAAAACCTGGTGTAAACGGATATGCATCTTTGTGTCACCGATAGTTAGCAGAAATACTTAAAGTAAGTGGCAATAGGCTTGAAATGCCACGACGGCCATTGACTTTATTGTTTTACGTCCCGAACCTAAACGCTTCTACATTTATCCATTACTTAGTCTCACCTAATCTTCTGTAACCCTCTTCCTGAAACCTGGTGTAAACGGATATGCATCTTTGTGCCACCGATAGGTAGCAGAAATACTTAAATTGAGTGGCAATAGGCTTAAAATACCATGAGGGCCCTAGACTTTATTGTTTTACGTCCCGAACCTAAACGCTCTTCTACATTTATCATTTACTTACTTCTACCTATTCTTCTGTAACCCTCTTTATAAAACCTGGTGTGAACGGATATGCATCTTTGTGTCACCGATAGTGAGTAGAAATACTTAAAGTAAGTGGCAATAGGCTTGAAATGCCACGAGGGCCATTGACTTTATTGTTTTACGTCCCGAACCTAAACGCTTCTACATTTATCCTTTACTTACTTCCACCTAATTTTCTGTAACCCTCTTCTTAAAACCTGGTGTGAACGGATATGCATCTTTGTGTCACCGATAGTGAGCAGAAATACCTAAAGTAAGTGGCAATAGGCTTGAAATGCCACGAGGGCCATTGACTTTATTGTTTTACGTCCCGAACATAAACGCTTCTACATTTATCCTTTACTTAGTCTCACCTAATCTTCTGTAACCCTCTTCCTAAAACCTGGTGTAAACGGATATGCATCTTTAAGTCACCGATAGTGAGCAGAAATACTTAAAGTAAGTGGCAATAGGCTTGAAATGCCACGAGGGCTATTGACTTTAATGTTTTACGTCCCGAACATAAACGCTTCTACATTTATCCTTTACTTACTTCCAAGTAATCTTCTGTAACCCTCTTTCTAAAACCTGGTGTAAACGGATATGCATCTTTGTGTCACCGATAGTGAGCAGATATACTTAAAGTAAGTGGCAATAGGCTTGAAATGCTACGAGGGCCATTGACTTTATTGTTTTACGTCCCGAACATAAACGCTTCTACTTTTATTCTTTACTTAGTCTCACCTAATCTTCTGTAACACTCTTCCTAAAACCTGGTGTAAACGGATATGCATCTTTGTGTCACCGATAGTGAGCAGAAATACTTAAAGTAAGTGGCAAAAGGCTTGAAATATCATGAGTTCCCTAGACTTTATTGATTTACGTCCCGAACCTAAACGCTTCTACATTTATCCTTTACTTACTTCAACCTAATCTTCTGTAACCCTCTTCCTAAAACCTGCTGTAAACGGATATGCATCTTTGTGTCACCGATAGTGAGCAGAAATACTTAACGTAAGTGGCAATAGGCTTGAAATGCCACGAGGGCCATTGACTTTATTGTTTTACGTCCCGAACCTAAACGCTTATACATTTATCCTTTACTTACTTCTACCTAATCTTCTGTAACCTTCTTCCTAAAACCTACTGTAAACGGATATGCATCTTTGTGTCACCGATAGTGAGCAGAAATACTTAAAGTAAGTGGCAATAGGCTTGAAATACCATGAGGGCCATTGACTTGATTGTTTTACGTCCCGAACATAAACGCTTCTACATTTATCCTTTACTTACTTCCACCTAATCTTCTGTAACCCTCTTCCTAAAACCTGGTGTAAACGGATATGCATTTTTGTGTCAACGATAGTGAGCAGAAATACTTAAAGTAAGTGGCAATAGGCTTGAAATACCATGAGAGCCCTTGACTTTATTGTTTTACGTCCCGAACCTAAACGCTTCTACATTTACCTAAACGCATCCTTTACTTACTTCCACCTAATCTTCTGTAACCCTCTTCCTAAAACCAGCTGTAAACGGATATTCATCTTTGTGTCACCGATAGTGAGCAGAAATACTTAAAGTAAGTGGCAAAAGACTTGAAATGCCACTAGGGCCATTGACTTTATTGTTTTACGTCCCGAACCTAAACGCTTCTACATTTATCCTTTACTTAGTCTCACCTAATCTTCTGTAACCCTCTTCCTAAAACCTGGTGTGAACGGATATGCATCTTTGTGTCACCGATAGTGAGTAGAAATACTTAAAGTAAGTGGCAATAGGCTTGAAATGCCACGAGGGCCATTGACTTTATTGTTTTACGTCCCGAACCTAAACGCTTCTACATTTATCCTTTACTTACTTCCACCTAATTTTCTGTAACCCTCTTCCTAAAACCTGGTGTAAACGGATATGCTTCTTTGTGTCACCGATAGTGAGCAGAAATACTTAAAGTAAGTGGCAATAGGCTTGAAATACCATGAGGGCCCTAGACTTTATTGTTTTACGTCCCGAACATTAACGCTTCTACATTTATCCTTTACTTACTTCCACCTAATCTTCTGTAACCCTCTTCCTAAAACCTGGTGTAAACGGATATGCATCTTTGTGTCACCGATAGTTAGCAGAAATACTTAAAGTAAGTGGCAATAGGCTTGAAATGCCACGACGGCCATTGACTTTATTGTTTTACGTCCCGAACCTAAACGCTTCTACATTTATCCATTACTTAGTCTCACCTAATCTTCTGTAACCCTCTTCCTGAAACCTGGTGTAAACGGATATGCATCTTTGTGCCACCGATAGGTAGCAGAAATACTTAAATTGAGTGGCAATAGGCTTGAAATACCATGAGGGCCCTAGACTTTATTGTTTTACGTCCCGAACCTAAACGCTCTTCTACATTTATCATTTACTTACTTCTACCTATTCTTCTGTAACCCTCTTCCTAAAACCTGGTGTGAACGGATATGCATCTTTGTGTCACCGATAGTGAGCAGAAATACTTAAAGTAAGTGGCAATAGGCTTGAAATACCATGAGGGCCCTAGACTTTATTGTTTTACGTCCCGAACATAATCGCTTCTACATTTATCCTTTACTTAGTCTCACCTAATCTTCTGTAACCCTCTTCTTTAAACCTGGTGTAAACGGATATGCATCTTTGTGTCATCGATAGTGAGCAGAAATACTTAAAGTGAGTGGCAATAGGCTTGAAATGCCACGAGGGCCATTGACTTTATTGTTTTACGTCCCGAACATAAACGCTTCTACATTTATCCTTTACTTACTTTCACCTAATCTTCTGTAACCCTCTTCCTAAAACCTGGTGTGAACGGATATGCATCTTTGTGTCACCGATAGTGAGCAGAAATACTTAAAGTAAGTGGCAAAAGGCTTGAAATACCATGAGTGCCCTAGACTTTATTGTTTTACGTCCCGAACCTAAACACTTCTACATTTACCTAAACGCATCCTTTACTTACTTCCACCTAATCTTCTGTAACCCTCTTCCTAAAACCTGCTGTAATCGGATATTCATCTTTGTGTCACCGATAGTGAGCAGAAATACTTAAAGTAAGTGGCAAAAGACTTGAAATGCCACTAGGGCCATTGACTTTATTGTTTTACGTCCCGAACATAAACGCTTCTACATTTATCCTTTACTTAGTCTCACCTAATCTTCTGTAACCCTCTTCGTAAAACCTGGTGTAAACGGATATGCATCTTTGTGTCACCGATATTGAGCAGAAATACTTAAAGTAAGTGGCAATAGGCTTGAAATGCTACGAGGGCCATTGACTTTATTGTTTTACGTCCCGAACCTAAACGCTTCTACATTTATCCTTTACTTACTTCCACCTAATTTTCTGTAACCCTCTTCCTAAAACCTGGTGTAAACGGATATGCTTCTTTGTGTCACTGATAGTGAGCAGAAATACTTAAAGTAAGTGGCAATAGGCTTGAAATACCATGAGGGCCCTAGACTTTATGTTTTACGTGCCGAACCTAAACGCTTCTACATTTATCCATTACTTACTTCCACCTAATCTTCTGTAACTTTCTTCCTAAAACCTGGTGTAAACGCATATGCATCTTTGTGTCACCGATAGTGAGCAGAAATACTTAAAGTAAGTGGCAATAGGCTTGAAATACCATGAGGGCCCTAGACTTTATTGTTTTACGTCCCGAACATAAACGCTTCTACATTTATCCTTTACTTACTTCCACCTAATCTTCTGTAACCCTCTTCCTAAAACCTGGTGTAAACGGATATGCATCTTTGTGTCACCGATAGTTAGCAGAAATACTTTAAGTAAGTGGCAATAGGCTTGAAATGCCACGACGGCCATTGACTTTATTGTTTTACGTCCCGAACCTAAACGCTTCTACATTTATCCTTTACTTAGTCTCACCTAATCTTCTGTAACCCTCTTCCTGAAACCTGGTGTAAACGGATATGCATCTTTGTGTCACAGATAGTGAGCACAAATACTTAAAGTAAGTGGCAATAGGCTTGAAATACCATGAGGGCCCTTGACTTTATGTTTTACGTGCCGAACCTAAACGCTTCTACATTTATCCATTACTTACTTCCACCTAATCTTCTGTAACTTTCTTCCTAAAACCTGGTGTAAACGCATATGCATCTTTGTGTCACCGATAGTGAGCAGAAATACTTAAAGTAAGTGGCAATAGGCTTGAAATGCCACGAGGGCCATTGACTTTATTGTTTTACGTCCCGAACCTAAACGCTCTTCTACATTTATCATTTACTTACTTCTACCTAATCTTCTGTAACCCTCTTCCTAAAACCTGGTGTGAACGGATATGCATCTTTGTGTCACAGATAGTGAGCAGAAATACTTAAAGTAAGTGGCAATAGGCTTGAAATACCATGAGGGCCCTAGACTTTATGTTTTACGTGCCGAACCTAAACGCTTCTACATTTATCCATTACTTACTTCCACCTAATCTTCTGTAACTTTCTTCCTAAAATCTGGTGTAAACGCATATGCATCTTTGTGTCACCGATAGTGAGCAGAAATACTTAAAGTAAGTGGCAATAGGCTTGAAATGCCACGAGGGCCATTGACTTTATTGTTTTACGTCCCGAACCTAAACGCTTCTACATTTATCCTTTACTTACTTCCACCTAATTTTCTGTAACCCTCTTCCTAAACCTGGTGTAAACGGATATGCATCTTTGTGTCACCGATAGTGAGCAGAAATACTTAAAGTAAGTGGCAATAGGCTTGAAATACAATGAGGGCCCTAGACTTTATTGTTTTACGTCCCGAACCTAAACGCTTCTACATTTATCCTCTACTTAGTCTCACCTAATCTTTTGTAACCCTCTTCCTGAAACCTGGTGTAAACGGATATGCATCTTTGTGCCACCGATAGTTAGCAGAAATACTTAAAGTAAGTGGCAATAGGCTTGAAATACCATGAGGGCCCTAGACTTTATTGTTTTACTTCCCGAACCTAAACGCTTCTACATTTATCCTTTACTTACTTCCACCTAATCTTCTGTAACTCTCTTCCTAAAACCTGGTGTAAATGGATATGCATCTTTGTGTCACCGATAGTGAGCAGAAATACTTAAAGTAAGTGGCAATAGGCTTGAAATACCATGAGGGCCCTAGACTTTATTGTTTTACGTCCCGAACATAAACGCTTCTACATTTATCCTTTACTTACTTCCACCTAATCTTCTGTAACTCTCTTCCTAAACCCAGGTGTAAACGGATATGCATCTTTGTGTCACCGATAGTGAGCAGAAATACTTAAAGTAAGTGGCAATAGGCTTGAAATGCCACGAGGGCCATAAACTTTATATTTTACGTCCCGAACATAAACGCTTCTACATTTATCCTTTACTTACTTCCACCTAATTTTCTGTAACCCTCTTCCTAAAACCTGGTGTGAACGGATATGCATCTTCGTGTCACCGATAGTGAGCAGAAATACCTAAAGTAAGTGGCAATAGGCTTGAAATGCCACGAGGGCCATTGACTTTATTGTTTTACGTCCCGAACATAAACGCTTCTACATTTATCCTTTACTTACTTCCACCTAATTATCTGTAACCCTCTTCCTAAAACCTGGTGTAAACGGATATGCATCTTTGTGTCACCGATAGTGAGCAGAAATACTTAAATTAAGTGGCAATAGGCTTGAAATACCATGAGGGCCCTAGACTTTATTGTTTTACGTCTCGAACCTAAACGCTTCTACATTTATCCTTTACTTACTCTCCACCTAATCTTCTGTAACCCTCTTCCTAAAACCTGGTGTAAACGGATATGCATCTTTGTGTCACCGATAGTGAGCAGAAATACTTAAAGTATGTGGCAATAGGCTTGAAATGCCAAGAGGGCCTTTGACTTTATCGTTTTACGTCCCGAACCTTCTACATTTAATATCCTTTGTAGGCTGTATATCTTATACTGGCTGATCACATAAACAAAATATCGAGAAATAACAGTAGCAATGTGACGTCATATTGGTCCGGTAGTTGCTAATACAAGATTGTGTGAAGTAGGAAGTAGGTCTTTGACCCCCCCCCACCTTTCACTTTGACAGAGGGTTTATGTCCCGAACCTAAACGCTTCTACTTTTAATATCCTTTGTAGGCGATATATCCTATACAGGCTGATCACATAAACGAAATATCGAGAAGCAGCAGTGAGAATGTGACGTCATATTAGCTCGGTATTGTATTGCACGCATTCAAGTGTAAGCCTACATCGCTGGCAGAACCCAAACGGTGCCACCAAAGGATGTATCAAAAACTCTACCTTAAAAAAAAAACTATCCCCACCAAAGGTCATCTCAAAATGATAACCGTTTAGCCATTGAAAATCTTTTCGAATTGTGGAAGAAATATATTCCATTCCTCTAAAATCACCGGAAGAGAAATGGTTTGGAATTAGAGTGTACTTTGAAAATTTCGATTTTATCCTTTCACTCTGGCTATTTTACTTTTTATTTTAGGCTCAAATGGTTGATTTAACCAGACAAATTTAAGGTCGGTGGTTTTAGTATTTTTCCGTTCACTGTGCAAACTAAAAAATACTTTGTATCGAGTAAGGAAAAACCTCTTAATCCATATATATAATTTCGTAAGCTGAATTTTAAGAGAAAAATTGAGGAAGCTTGGAAGGTTGTACAGACCTCCGTAATGTTTCAAATTAAAGGTATTGACACGAAGGAGCGGAAAAAATATAGGGTTTTCTCAAATTTACAATATTTATTGGGTTTTAAGTAACTTGAAATACCCAAAATCACCATAAGAAAACATTGCAATGAAAAATAGCTGAGCATGATTTGTAAATAAATAAATATGTTTGAATTCGCAACCCGGGTAGATATTATTGTGGAACATTCATAAACATGTCCTAAGGCTATTTTCAGTCATATGTTTATGTGTCGAAAAGTTGTTTTTCATCAACTTTTAGTTGGGTATAAAATTTAGTGCGAAGTAGTAAATTGTGCGACGGCTGCCTGCTCCCGGGAAGCGATACAGTGACGTCACAACTATAGTGACGTCATGTTAGCCCTATTCATACACACGTTTTAATGGCATATAAGTATATTTAAATATATCTATTAAGTGTCCAGTCAGGACAGATTTGGTTGTAATTTTATACATCAATACCAAATGTTAAATGTATGAAATTACAACTAAAACTACCATGACTGGATACTTCAATGGAATATTTCATTATAAGTACATAAAGTTAACCTTCAGTGGCAATAGCAAAAATAATAGTTTTCAATAATAAACATTCAATGTCTAAATTTATGAGACAGTATAACAGTGCAATGCGTTTTGCTTCTTTTTGCATTACCTATAAATAAGGCTCAGAATCAAACATTCTTAAGAGCAGGGCTTCAATTGATCAAAAACACCTGTTTTAATACGTCGTCAACTTTATGTTGCAATAAGTATAGTAAAATTTAAAGGATTCAAGATATATACTAAAAATACAGTTGGTCAAAAAAATCAAATTGAAAACGCATTCACAAAAATATACTTTATAGACACATTTTGTAAAAATAACTTGAATTATATTAAATTTAATTTGTATTGAAAAATAAAATTACAATACAAAAGTATAAAATTTATTTCAATGTGAAAAGGGGCATTGGCACCTACAAGCCCATAGTTTGTGTACATTAGCCTTAAACTATTTTATTGGCCCGAGAATTTTTTTTTCTACCATAGTCTCTTTAGGGGCTACAAACCCCATGAGGAGCTCACAGTTATAAACTGAAGAGGTTCAGGTCGTGATAGGCCTAACGTTAGCATCTAGGTCTAACGTTTAAAGGGTAAAGCAAATTAAAAATTGGTAATAACAATTTCAATTAAAAATTAATTACAATACAAAACAGTAATTTAACAATTTCATTCAATATTGGAATTTTCGGATTATCATGTATATAGTTGCTAATATTATTTTTATTGAATAGTTTATGTGAAGAATTTACAATATTTTTCATTTTAGTTAAAAAATGTATTCGTATGGGTCTTTTATGTTTGACGAAATTGATTACAATTTTTTTATTTTTCTGTTTCAGTTATGTGTTCAATTTTATCAATAATGACAATAGCATTACTTTTATCTGCCTTTACTGCAATAAGATTATTATTTTGTAATTTTTGTTTTAAATTTCTAATTTCTAAATATTTTTTCTTATGCGTTTTATTAACTAAATTATTTTTAATCAATTTTTTAATTTCATAACCTGCTTCGATTCTGGTATTTTCTTGTAAGCTTTTATTTAGTTTACTAATAGCTAGTTCTGTATCTATTATAATATTATTAATATTATTATTTATGTCTGTTTTTATGTTGAAATTATTGTTTTCTAGTAGTTGTATTTCATTATTATTAAATACAGTATTTGATAGATTAACTACATTAGGCCGAAAATTATGATATTTAATTTCTGGTACTTCTTTTATTTGATTTTCTAACTTCAAATCTTAAAATTTTTGTTTATTTTATTCGTTTTTATATTTCTAATTTTATTATACTATCAATATCAAAATGTCCTTCATAGTTCTTATCTACTCCTCGATAAAATTTAATATCTGAGCAGTATTAGACACGTCCGTTGACTCGTCCAACGTGAAAGAAAAACACTCAAGATGTTAATTTTGGTCAGTCAGTTGAGTTGATATATTTTGTACGATTGATTCTACCCTCTGAGCTAACAAACTGAAAGATTTAAATAAGTTGACCTCTTCGAGGCACATTTCTTCGAATACTACACGTTCACATTCTATGATAATTTTTTTTGTCGATGTATGGATTTCCACGTTTTTGGAATATCAAAAACCACACTAAAGCTGACACGAGTTGCAGCCTCTTCGTCAGTATCGAGTTTTGTAAACATAGAATGCTGTCATTTCAATCCGCGCTTCAAAGCCTCAAATCTTTCTGTCCGCCAACTTCCATAATATTTTGAGTTTTTTCTAAATAGTAGATCGCTAGAGGTTGGCTGTCACGGAGGCTGGGCTGGTTTTGGGGGTCCAAAAACCGCCCCAAAAACTGACACTTTCCAACTGCATCATTTCAGTATCTCCTATTTCCCCATACACAGTATCAGGAGATCGTCACATCTTTTCCGGCCTATTTCTACCAACTCTTACTTATCCCCTATTTACAATGAATGTCAGTATCTCCTTAACCCCTTCTAGGTATGTCTTTATACTCGCTGTAAGTGAACTTCAGTTAAGCACGATACAAGAAAAACCAATCAACGTATCTCCTTAAGATCGTCAGGGGGTCACCTTTCTCCTTCCCTTATCTTTTATACATTCAACGTAAGCATCCTACTCCAGTTGTTTTCCTTTCATTTTTTTACTCTGGAATCGTGTAATAGAAATGTAACGTTCCTTACACGTGTCCAGGTTGAAACCAAGATGAAGGATTTAAAAAATGACTTTGTAGACAGTCATTCCTAGATACAACAGGAGCAACTAAAACACAGTTCTTATTGTAAAGTGACTCGATCTTTCAACTAACATCTATGGGCAAATTTAACAAGATTTAATCGAGGTTGTTTGTTGAGTTTGTAATTAGTATGTGGCAGCTAGCCATACATGAGGATATCTTTGTACTCACCTTTCCTTAATATATTGAACCTAACCTACTACCCAAGTCTCCAAAGTGTAATAAAGTTCTTACGGTGACTTTATACTCTTTGGGAAATTTTAATGAAAGAAATGACGTGAAGGTTAGGACCCAATGAACTCAAGTTATTGTTTGTTGGGATTAACTGTCCTACAGGAAAATAACATTGTAAATTATATGAGTGAAGCGGCTTTCTTATAGTTGAGTAATTCAGTTGGGTTCTAATTCATGGCAAACAAAAGTAGTACACAATGACTTGTGACCTGTAAACACAGATAAAGAGTTATTGCACCTTCTAATTTGAGTTAAACAATTAATATTTTAACAGCAATTATCATAAATGGTAATATGAAATGTTACACTCTTATAAATAGTTTTGTTCAGTTATAATTATTTACTGATATATAAACTTATTATACACCTATTATATTCATACTATCCAGCCTTAAACAAACCAAACACATTTATAACACAACTTTCTTTAACTCTCATATAGAGAAATATACACATTACAAGCTGCATTGAGCAAAAATGGGATGGAGTTCATATTTACATTAAAGTAGCCACCAGATATCACATTTTCCTCTTGCAAAATCCAGAGGTACATTTTTTTCAACTGCTTTTCTAATCCCTTGTGTGTATTTAATTGTAGAACGTTCAGAAAGTCCTGTCTTGCTTGTCGTATTTCCGACTCCACAAGTGTACAGGAGAAGAGTGATAGAACCATAGGTGAGAAATACAGAAAAATCCGGCATGCCGTTCCAGTAATATTGTAGACATCTAGATAACCCATGGCAAAACCTTGATATAAACCCATAGTTGTAAAGTAAAGAGTGCAGCCACCAATAAAGTAATCCACGGTAAAACGGAGAGCATGAAACATTTCGTTGTAAAGCTTCTTCACATATCTTAGCGTTTGTTTCTCCATATCATAGTCAGACGGGAGCGCTCTACTCGTAGACTCTATAGGGGGCAGTACTTGGAGTACGTAGATGTTTGGTTCGTCGCTCTGTAGCGCGACCTTCAACTCCAGAAGATATTTTCTCGCTATTTTCATGCGGTCACGCAGCGTCAAGAGCAGGAAACTGAAAGTAAACAACATTGACCAAATCATGCCAAATGTAAGCAAATATTCCGCATGTATAGCGTAGGATAACAAAGAGTTGTCAAGGAATATTGTCACTTTTGTTAACGCTGAGTAGGTAAAGAGTGAGATTACGTTAGTGGCAGCAAGAAGGAGGGCAAAGTATCTATGCTTGCAATGGTCAATCGGATGTCCCAGGTTCTGCAGCCTTCTGTCAATACTTCCCAGGTCCTCAAAGATGCGGAGATAGAACGGGTATTTCTTGTACGTTGTCCAAAACAAGTGTATACCACAGCTGCGAAATGTGACGGTGAGGGGAACTCTAAACACTTTTACAATAACTCTGTTCTCATTAAACATAAAGGTGGGGACAACCACGGCGCTCAGCAGACACAAGCAGCACAGCAGGAACACCGTGTACATTGCGTACATATCCTTCCGACAATGTTGCTTGAGCGACACGACTGTAACACCGTAAATAACCGAGATCACTGACAACGGAGCGTAGCTCCAAGTTATATCTTTCGACATTCTACAAGAGAGACTTTCTGCTAGATATTAGAACTAGTTAGTAATACTTGTAAATTCAGGCTTTGTTTCATAACCGTTGTCATGGAGACGATATATTTTAGTCAGTTCTTTATTTTATAAAATGCGGGTCAATCAATGCCCGTGATGTTGCTTTCCTTAAATATTTAATATGTTAAGTAGAATAAATGAATAATTTATATCTTTTCAGATGATGGAAAAGAAATGTCATAGATAGGGAAGGGAAAATCGATATCTAAAGTATCTATGTAATCAATATTTGGTTATCGAAATATAAAAATATTAAAAACCATATAATTTAATTTTATAACCTGGCGTTTACAATTATATTTAATACTGTACACATCGATTCAAACCATATTGATTCCAATAAACAAACAATTAAAGTTTTTAAGGTTGCATAAGAATAATCATTCTAGCTGTTATTTTCATAAAGTTAAAAGTAAAATATAATATAATAAGTATAATGTAAGTAAAAGCACTGAATAGTTGAGATGTTATCAGCAGCGCCTGTGACATTCTATTCCCGCGTAGGCTGTTCACCTCACAATTGCTATAAGATGGTTTAATATGAAAGATCTGAGAGCATGCCCACATAGGTAGTGAAGTGGAAGTGGCAGTGAGAGAAGCTCGTGGGTATCTTGATGGTAAGATTTCCGAGTTATGCGGCTGTTATTTACATGGTTACCCTGTTTGTTTTCATAACAGCCGAAAGCAGCCAGCAACAATGAAATATTAAAATTTGATATTGCTTAGCGGCATAGTTTGTATTATGTTTTTACGCCGGTAGGAATTTCAAGGGTGATTCTACGCAAACAGCTCTCAAGATACTGTGTTTTGACGCAAATATTAACCATTTTTTGTTTACAAATTATATTAAAAAAATTTAATAGATATTATTAGAATTAGTGATTTTAGAATTATTTACATTTTTATAGAATTATTTTATCTTATTACTTGGCTTGCCTTACACCTAGACATTTGTTTATAAGTGTTTATATTTTATTTGAATTTTCTAGCTAATTAAAAATTAATTTTATTTTTAACACGGAATAAAGAAGAAAATATTTCCTCTATTACATACAGGCTTATCACAATAAAGCTAATCCTTTTTGGACAATATTGTTTGTTTAAACAAACCAGATAAGATTCATTTTATGGGAGCATAAGATGCCCGTTTACTTCTAAACCCTTTCAAATGTTTACATTGAAATATAATTAATATTTTAGGAGACATATTTTACATTCCAAGAACTGTTTATTCCTTCCCCAGAGGAAATAGAATGTTTTCGTCAGTCGTCCATGCGACCATTTCCAAGGCTTAAGTGTCAATGTAGATCGCGTCCTATTAAAGCATTGAGTACTTCTACCTAAAAAGAAGAAGACAATTTGTATTTTTGTATAATGGTTTTTATGTGTTCGACGATCTTTAATACGCCGTAGAAGAATGAATCGTTTTAATATACGATTATTACCATTAGTTCTTACCACATCCCTCATACAGTCTATACCCAAAGTAAGGCAAGATTATTTATAATTGATTTTTGTGGTTAGTTTAAATTTTGTTCACCAATCGACGCTAATAGCCTCTAATTATTTAATTATAAATTAAAGTTCATCAAGGGTTTTATTATTATAACCCTACACAAACGCAAAGAGAACCATTAGTTGTATTGATTAGGCAGCTACTTTATAAAATTAAGATATAGACTAAAAATATGTCGTCTCCATAGCAACGTTTACAAAACAAAGCACTACTTTGCAAATTATATTAGGTAATTATATTACGCTGTAGCAGTGTATAGTTGTACAATGGCGGGAGGTATGACCTGGAGCTATGCTCCTTTAGCGGTATTGTCGGGTTTTTACGGTGTTACAGTCGTGTCGTTCGAAGAGCATAGTAGGAAAGGAATGCACTTCATGTACACATTGCTTCTGCTGTGGTTCATGTTTCTGGCAGGCTCAGTGGTTGTCCCCAGCTTTATGCTTAATGAAGACGACGCGATTGTAAAGGTGTTCGTAGTACCCCTCTTTACATCATTATACACCTGTGGCTTTCACTTTTTATGGACAGCGTACAAGAAACACTCTTTCTACCTCCGAATCTTCGAGGATGTGGCAAACATAGACAGGAGGCTTCAAAGCTTTGGGCACTGCATTGATCATACCAAGCACCGGACATGGGCCATCCTCTTTGCTGTTACAAACGTAACTTCAGTGGTTATCTACTCAGCAACGCTAAAGGTGAAAATCTTCCTTGACGACAGAATAGTGTCTTACTTAATCCATGTGCAGCATTTGTATACAGTTGGTATGATTTGGGGGGTATTGCTTACCTTCGTCTTCTTGCTGCTGGCCGTGCGTTGCCGCATGCAAGTGGCAAGGCAATGCCTGAAGGACCTAAAGGTAATACTGGAGAACGACGAGCCACAGCTCTGCATACTTCAAGTCCTGCCCCCTGTTGAGTCTACGAGTGCATCGCTCCCATCGAGTCATGTATGCAGAAACAAAAGCTAAGGAACTTGAAGAAACTTTACAACGACATTTTCCATGCTCTGCGTTTTACCGTGGAATATTACATCGGTGGCTGCACCTTGTACTTTATATTTTTGGCTTTATATCTTGGATTTGTTATGGGATATCTACGTGGCTACACCTTTACTTTACTGGTATGGCTGTCGTGTCTGTTTTCCCTACCTATGGTTTTATCTATTCTCTTATGTACACTTGTGGAGTCGGAAATACGACATGTAAGAGATGGCTTTCTGGAGGTTTTACAACCAAACAAACGTCAGAAATTGCAAAAGCAGTTGAGACAAATGTACCGCTGGATTATGAACGAGGGCAAAGTGATATCAGGTGGTTACTTGAATGTAAATGTGAATTCTATCCCATTCATGATAAATGCAGCTTGTACTGTATATATTTCTATTTATGGGTAGTAAATCACGTCTTGCTAAAAGTATATATAACACAAAGAACATTGAAAAAGTTTACGATTTGTTTATATTTGTTTAGTTGACATTGCATAGTCAGTTCCCTAAGAAAACCTTTGCTGCGTTCTTAGTTAAAGATAATGTGTATGCTATACTCAATGTGAGTAACTAATTACTTATTCTAGACATCATACATTATATGCAGTGCAATGTGGCTAAAGTAATAGCTATCTAGCTGAGTGTTATCAATAGATTTGTACTCAGATAAATATCCACAAATATTCTCATATAATTTGTGAGGACGTCGTAAGAAGGGGTTTTTCTACTTATCTTGCTTAGACCTTGGCACATGAATATAAAATGTTAATATCAAAATAAAATTTAAATAAAACAGGGCAAGAAGTTCCCCACCCAATCCTTGGAATGTAGACGTAGCAGAATATAACTGAGATGTAGTTGAAATTAGATTTAGTTCAGACGTAAGTGAAATTATTGTATGTAAGGGTAAAGGCCCTTTTGTAATTATAAAAGTATGTAATTATATGTGTAATTATAAAAGTATGTAATTATATGTGTAATTATAAAAGTATGTAATTATATGTGTAATTATAAAAGTATGTAATTTTATGTGTAATTGTGATATATTAATTGTTCCCTTGCACCACGAGATATATTTTATATGTTTTTGCTTCATATAAAGTATCAGGTTTGCAATATTTATTTCTCTAGAATAAAATAATTTGACTGAGTATTGCTGTGCAATTCAATTTACTCTTAACAAAAATGTATTTAATGTTAAAATATAGACTAATAAAACATAACCTTCTATAAAACTCGAAACAAGAATTACAATTTTCTGTTGTAAAATGCTATAAATCCCACGATTTGAGAGATATTCAAGTCCTTATGAATTTCTATAGACATGACAGTTCCAATAAAACCAATGTATATTTCAATGTGTTAAACTTTTATGTTATAAACAAATAGATAATTGTACATTTTTGCGTTATGCACATCAGCTCATTTACTCATAAAATTAACTTGTAAAGATGTAGGCTGGTAAGAAAAGCCTTGAAGATTAATAGCTTTACATAAGTGGGTTCCAAGTACAATGGCAATGGAACGGGATCAGCTGTAGTAGAGCCAGACACACGTTGTTACTAAAGCAAGTGTTACATCCGAGTTTATTGCTGTTGCAACATATTAGCCATTATTATGTCGTAATAGTCAAGTGACCTTGGGAATATTAGTCTGTGTTATGCCAAAAGGTGTGTGGGTAGGAAATTACTGTTAATATATATATGTTATGTATATTCTTCTAATGTAGAAGAAGGGTGAACAAAGTAGCCATCGGGTATTTTTCTGCTGTACAGTACTGGACACTATAGGAAAGGATGTCAACTACTTCATACGACAGTGGAGATTAGAATGGAAACATATTGTGTAGATCGAGTTTATTTGGAAAAAGTTATTAATTTGGTTTTATGTTTTAGTCCTTGATGATCTTAGGCACGTGTTCTGAAATACTTGATAAAGTTATTATTATACCATCTTTTCATAATTAATGACGTCACATACCAAAACACAATATCTTTAGTTACAAATTAATATGTTTGAATTAGACTAAAGTTTACTAATTTTGCCTCTATTAAACTTACACAAATCCAATTTATGTAATGCCGTCAAAGAGGGCAATGTGGCCACACATGGTCATTATACCATCCTTAGGGGCCACTTTGCCCGACAGACAAGTAACCTAGTACCAAGTGTCTTGTCTTCTTAGTGAGGTCTTCCTAAATGTAGCAGTCTCTAGTAATGCCGTTAAAGGTTTTCGAAAGTGTGGAATCGTACCAATTAATAGGAACGTTCAGTGATCTGGATTTTGCAGTAGTACTGACAATAAAAAATCCTCTTTCATTGGACACGAGTGCAGGCACATCTCCTACTGCAATTTCTTTCAATAGCTCACAGCTTAGTCCATCATTTACCTGTGAATCATCAAAATAGTCGCAGATCAGCAATACAGTCCATTGCTGTGAGACCAGTGGGTTATTGTGTTCCATCTTCAACTACATCTCCGCTCGTTGGGTCAAAAGATCCAAAGACTACATTTGTTTTGCTACCTAAGCAAACAACTTGGAAGCCAGTTCATTTACAGTAAGTCTTAGAGACATAATACCAGTTCCAAAAACTTGCATTAGCAAACGTCCAAATAAACGAAAAAAGGGGGTCGTCAGTGGTTTTAACATAAAGTCCTTACAAGACAGACCTAATGTTCGTGAAACTAGAAAAGGAAGAAAAGGGAAAAGCAAAACAATTGAGAACTAATTTAAAGAACCAACAACGTTGTAAATAGTGATAAGGATATAAGTAATGGAAAGAAAGAATCGAGCGATGTTACTCGGATCGTGTTCAAGAATTTCGATTATAGTGATGACAGTGATGTCGATTGTATTTTTTATGGTGATTGTTTCTTTAGTCAAAAGGCAATGAAGGTTCCGTTGCTCAAGCTGCTTACAGTGGGCCCATGAAGGATGCGCTGGTGTGAAATACAGGATAATGACTTTGTGATATTTGTAACAAATTAGGCCTACAAACTAAGAACAAATATCAAAGTAGCTTTAGTATATGTAATTATAAATTAAAAATGAGTGTTCAACCACTGGTTTTACTTAAGAAACGTATAAAACAGTTAAAATTAAATATGTTGCGTAATATAATATTTAAAAGTTATTTTTCTTTAGGTGACAACTTTGCCCGTCATAGCAGGGTTATGCAAGGAATATCAGTTATATATCTCAAACGTAATAAGATATGGCAATTATATTTTTCTTGTGTGAGGGGAACATATTGTACTCAATATTACCACAGATAAACCTGAATTTAAATTTACAGTAACAGCTCTTCCTTAGAGTGGCCATTTTGCCCACCCTTCCCTTATGCTATAAAAATACTACACACATCTATGGCTAGCACCAAATGGGTTGTTAAACAACCATTGTCACATTTTACTTGAATCAATTTACATGAAAAATGATACATCATTATTACATTTATTATATTTATGTATTCACTGTATCATCCCCTGTATTTATTGATATAACATCAATGATCTGCCCTAATAAATTAAATATAAAAACTAGTTTTATTCTCGTGTAATTAAAACAAAAGGCGTATTACAATAATAACAAAGAGAGTTTAAAATGAAAAACAAACATTTATTTACTAAGAACAATTCATAACAAACATAATTATTGATAAATAATAAATAAAATTATTTGATAAATATGTCTTTTTTGGACTTGTGTATAACATGAGGAAGATGGCTTGGGCTAGGAAAATGTCCTGCACACTATGAAGCCCTGGATGAAGGATGTATATGTTATGCAGGACACTTAAGCCTCCTTCCGTCCCTAATTCCAATAAACGTTAGCTGTGGTGGCAAGGTATTCTCCTTAGACTATGTACAGAGATGTGGAAATGCTCTCGGAGACATGTCTCTGCTTCAGCATTGGCGACTATCTCTGAGTACGCTGTACGATCTCTTCCAAACAGAGAAATAAATTCTGGAATACACAAGGCCAGTGTAGTAAGATTGCATTTATTTAAATCTGCAACGAAGCTGAATGGAGCAAATTAAAGAGTATTTTATATGTAAATGCATCGATAATTGTTTCTAAGATAAAATCATAATCAATGTTTACTTTCTGTTTCTAAAACCGAGATTATTTAAATCAAGTAGATCACCATGAAAAATATTTGAATTAGTAATTTTCCCTTAGTAAATATTTCAGTTTATGTTTCTTATAAACTTGATAAAAAGCCAACACTTTAAATAACATCAAACTTTAATACGCCTCGGTTTATTATTGTTATTAATATTACTTTGTAGAATTATGACTATTATCCAGGATCACGTAGAGAGGGAGAAATAACTCTAAATATAGGTATAAAGTTAGCCCCTTAAAACATCTTGGAAGGGGATACGGGGAGATGTGCCCAAGGTCATGCGTAGGACATAGTACTACCACCTAACGGCGTCTAATGGGGGTGTCTTCCATTATATGCTCTTTGAAGGGGGATATTAATAGGCTCTTAGTTAGCGCAATATGCAGGAACATGATGGTTCCTTGGTTCTGAGAACAGAAGAGTACTATGACTGATGCATCATCAACAAACACGAGTTTATACGGAGAAGGAGACAGGGTTAAAGTTTGACGTACTTTTGCACATTTATAATTGTTTTAGCGTGAAAGCGTTTTTGCACTGACCTTATGCTTGAAGGGTTGCAGCCCCACAGTAGACAAAGGGAGGAAGAGTGGGAAAGTGACAGAGAGGACTAGGATGTAAGGGAGATGGTAATAAAGCATATAAACTTGCATTCAAATTTGAAATTAATAATTTAAAGCAAAATAATTTAGATATTTAAATCAGTGGCATTTATTATTGTAATAAATTATTTTAAAAATAACTATCTAAAAGTTATACGATGTATGTCAATAAGATAATATTTATATTTCAAATAATTACTACATACAAACTAAATTGTGTTTCATGTTATAAGGTTGTTAAGGTTTTAGATCCCTTACATTCAATAAATAAACAAACATAATTTTTGTAACATAAATTTTAATCAAAGAGTTTCCTAATGCCAAATCGTGTTACACTTACCTCTAAATCATTGTCATATTGCATATGAGACTCTTTTGCCACTCTTTTTGTGTCCTAAACCCTTGAAAAGTACCTACTCCACGGGTCTTAGAACTTTCAATTAGCAAGTTACAAATCTAAACCTCACTGTGACTGAGCCCAAGAAAGACACCTTTACAAAGCTTTTATTTGCTTGAGTAATACCTATAAACACTTTCCTTTTGTTCTAAGCCCATGTGACATACATTTCCTAAGCTTGTAAAAACGTTAAAATAGCACTTTTTCAGTCTAACATGATGATTCTTGGTTCTGGGATCAGCAGGGAACTCATATCACTCATTGGAGTGATATTTGCCCAAAACGAGTGTATACGGGGAAGAAGACAGTGTTAAAGTTTGAAGATCTTTTGCACATTTATAGTTGCTTCAGCCAGGAAGCCCCCAAGGAAATAGAAACGTTAGTTTAACTTTGACGTTGCGCTTCAGGGGTTGTTGGCCCAACAGTATATAAAAAGAACACAAGCAGAACAGAGAGGACAGGGAGGATTGAGTTGACAGGTAGGATTTAGCTGTCAGGAAGGTCGGGGAGGATCGTGCTGACAGGGAGGATAGAGCTGACAGGGAGGATCAAGCTGACATAGAGGACATGGAGGATCGAGCTGACAAGGTGGGCAGGGAGGATCGAGCTGACAGAGAGGATCGAGCTGACAGGGAGGACAAGAAGGATCTAGTTGACAGAGAGGACATGGAGGATCGAGCTGACAGGGAGGACAGGGAGGATCGAGCTGACAGGGAGTATCGAATTGACAGGGAGGACCGTGGTAGACAATAAATAGTAATAAAACTTCTTCATTGGTTTGAAGATTGCAATCGAAAAAAATGATTCATAAAGTGAAATGATGGAGAACATTTGTTATTGCAGAAATAATATTAATAATAATAAATTACTTAAATAAATAATTACTTAAATACTATACTATCAGTATTATTATAAAATATTTTTTGAACGACATTTTAAATTTAAATATTAATTTTGTTTTGACGTTATAAAATTATTATTATCCTAGATTCTTAACAATTAGTTTCGATAGTTAAAACACATAATTTTTATAACAAAAATTTGAATGAAAGTGTTTCAAAATATCAAATTCAGAATAGTCCCTGAATTAAATTATTATACAAATGTGTAACATTTATTTAAAAAATATAAGTATAAATCTATAAAAGACATAAGTCATAAGTATTGGTATAAATACATAAGTTAAAGTCAATACAGTCCAATGACTTTATCCAGTCCTATGACTTTTATTATTATAGTTATTAAATTATAGATTTAGAAAAAGTGATAAAATTCAAAATGTAATTATAGAAAGAGGAAAACTATATTATTATTGCGTACAAAACAATTTGAACTACCTGAACTGTGTCCCTTTTCTATCTGTGAGCAGGCGTAGGTGACAGCAAAGCTTACGTAGTCAGTGCACACCACACTGTATGTGTAAACTAGGGGGTAGCCTAGAACTATAAACCAAAAGTTTAGACGACTGAAAATATTATTATGTTTTATTACTGTTGTCCTGATTAGTTACACAGTGTCAGCAGATAATACTATGTTCCCATGTCTAAACTTTCACATGTTGCATCAGTATGCTTTGCTATATGTACTTACAGCTCCCACTCAGTAACGCAGCAAAAACTGTAGGTAAAGAAACGCCTTGTTATAAGTACCTACATCTCACACTCAGTACCCACCCACATACTGTAGATATAGAAACGCCTTGTTATAAGTACCTACGTCTCAACCTCAGTATCGACCCACATACTATAGATATAGAAACGCCTTGTTATAAGTACTTACATCTCAACCTCAGTACCGACCCACATACTATTGATATAGAAACGCCTTGTTATAAGTACCTATATCTCACACTCAGTATCGACCCACATACTATAGATATAGAAACGCCTTGTTATAAGTACCTACATCTCACACTCAGTACCCACCCACATACTATAGATATAGAAACGCCTTGTTATAAGTACCTATATCTCACACTCAGTATCGACCCACATACTATAGATATAGAAACGCCTTGTTATAAGTACCTACATCTCACACTCAATACCCACCCACCCACATACTGTAGATAAAGAAACGCCTTGTTATAAGTACCTATATCTCACACTCAGTACCCAACCACATACTATAGATATAGAAACGCCTTGTTATAAGTACCTACATCTCACACTCAGTACCGACCCACATACTATAGATATAGAAACGCCTTGTTATAAGTACCTACATCTCACACTCAGTACCCACCCACATACTATAGATATAGAAACGCCTTGTTATAAGTACCTACATCTCACACTCAGTACCCACCCACATACTATAGATATAGAAACGCCTTGTTATAAGTACCTACATCTCACACTCAGTACCCACCCACATACTATAGATATAGAAACGCCTTGTTATGAGTCCCTATATCTCACACTCAGTACCCACCCACATATTATAGATATAGAAACGCCTTGTTATAAGTAACTACATCTCACACTCAGTACTGACCCACATACTATAGATATAGAAACGCCTTGTTATAAGTACCTAGATCTCACACTCAGTACTGACCCACATACTATAGATATAGAAACGCCTTGTTATAAGTACCTAGATCTCACACTCAGTACCCACCCACATACTATAGATATAGAAACGCCTTGTTATAAGTACCTACATCTCACACTCAGTACCCACCCACATACTATAGATATAGAATCGCCTTGTTATGAGTACCTATATCTCACACTCAGTACCGACCCATATACTATAGATATAGAAACGCCTTGTTATAAGTACCTACATCTCACACTCAGTACCGACCCACATACTATAGATATAGAAACGCCTTGTTATAAGTACCTACATCTCACACTCAGTACCCACCCACATACTATAGATATAGAAACGCCTTGTTATAAGTACCTATATCTCACACTCAGTACCCACCCACATACTGTAGATATAGAAACGCCTTGTTATAAGTACCTATATCTGACACTCAGTACCCACCCACATACTGTAGATATAGAAACGCCTTGTTATAAGTACCTACATCTCACACTCAGTACCGACCCACATACTGAAGATGTAGAAACGCCTTGTTATAAGTACCTACATCTCACACTCAGTACCCACCCACATACTATAGATATAGAAACGCCTTGTTATAAGTACCTACATCTCACACTCAGTACCCACCCACATACTATAGATATAGAAACGCCTTGTTATAAGTACCTACATCTCACACTCAGTACCCACCCACATACTATAGATATAGAAACGCCTTGTTATAAGTACCTACATCTCGCACTCAGTACCCACCCACATACTATAGATATAGAATCGCCTTCTTATGAGTACCTATATCTCACACTCAGTACCGACCCATATACTATAGATATAGAATCGCCTTGTTATAAGTACCTACATCTCACACTCAGTACCGACCCACATACTATAGATATAGAAACGCCTTGTTATAAGTACCTACATCTCAACCTCAATACCCACCCACTTACTATAGGTATAGAAACACCTTTTTATAAGTACCTACGTCTCACACTCAGTACCGACCCACATACTATAGATATAGAATCGCCTTGTTATAAGTACCTACATCTCACACTCAGTACCGACCCACATACTATAGATATAGAAACGCCTTGTTATAAGTACCTACATCTCAACCTCAATACCCACCCACTTACTATAGGTATAGAAACACCTTTTTATAAGTACCTACGTCTCACACTCAGTACCGACCCACATACTATAGATATAGAAACGCCTTGTTATAAGTACCTACATCTCAACCTCAGTACCCACCCACATACTATAGATATAGAAACGCCTTGTTATAAGTACCTACATCTCAACCTCAATACCCACCCACATACTATACTGAAAGACACGCCTTGTTATTAGTACCTACATCTCACACTCAGTACCGACCCACACAATATAGGTATAGAAACGCCTTGTTATAAGTACCTACATCTCAACCTCAATACCCACCCACATACTATAGGTATAGAAACACCTTGTTATTAGTACCTACATCTCACACTCAGTACCCACCCACATACTATAGGTATAGAAACGCCTTGTTATAAGTACCTACATCTCAACCTCAGTACCCACCCCCATACTATAGGTAAAGACACGCCTTGTTATTAGTACCTACTTCTCACACTCAGTACCCACCCCCATACTATAGGTAAAGACACGCCTTGTTATAAGTACCTACATCCCCACTCAGTACCCACCCACATACTGTAGGTAAAGAAACGCATTGCTATAAGTATAACATCCCACACTCAGTAGCGCCTCACAAACTATAAGTAAAGACACCTCTTTCTATAAGTGCATTCATCTCACACTCATTAGGGAACTACAATTTATAGAGAAAGCTATGCCTCGCTATAAGTACCTACATCCCACACTAAGTAGTGCCTCATAAACTATAGGTAAAATGGCTTTGCTATAAGCAACTATATCTTACATTCCGTAGCGCCCCACAAACTATAGACAAAAACTCTGCCTTGCTATAAGCCCCTACATCTCACACATAATAGCGCTTCACAAACTATCGGTAAACTCCCGTCTTGCTGAAAATACTTAAATAATACACACAGTAGCTCCGCATAAAATATCGGTAAAAGAAACGCTTTGCTGTAAGTACCTTCATCTCGCTTTTAATAGTGTCTCACAAACTATCGGTAATACTAAGCCTTGCAGTAAATACTTACATCTCACACTCAGTAGCGCCTTCTCCGAGGTCTCTGTCTTGTAGCGCCCGTTGTAATTATATACATTGCCTCTGAAATGGTTACAAAGGGAAGTCGTTACTAACAAAAGAACTCGTGTAGTGAAATGGAAAGTTTCTGGAATATATATTGCTATATATAACAGGTACTTTAAGCTGTATAGCTAGGTTTATTGGTTTGCATTGAAATTGTCTTTATATAATCACAAGCTACGTGCAGCAATTCACAGTTCTAAAAGTTTTACCGAGTGCAATATGTAACGTATGTAATAATATTACAATAAAATTAGCGAAAGCTTGAAAGCCAATGAGATTTTTGAAGAGAATATTTATCTTTTTTATATTAATTTTATATTTAAAAACATATGATATAGATTAAAGGACAACTTCAAAATGATGACCATGCATCCAAAATTTTATAGTAAAATATTAATAAGGTACCGGTACTTTGTACTACTTGAAGCAATAGATTCTCTCAGGCTGGACTAGTGTCAGGGTAAGTGGGAACATACCTGTAAAGCAACTACCAGTACTGAAATATTTGTAAAGCATTTACTTCTTGTTAGTAATGTAGCCAGTTTCTTTAGCCTTGACCTCAGATTTCATGCCGTGCTCTGTTTGCATTGATGAACTCAGACAAGCATCTGTTCATTAATTAAAATATTCCTGCCCTCATAGTACAGAGTCTAAACTCCTGGGAAAGGTAATTTTTCAAAATTATTTCCCCACTTTTCCCCAGAAAGTGGAATTCGAGATCCTGGTTTAGGGAAAAGCTCGGGAAAATAAACTTCCTAATGGTCCATCAGAATAGAAGAGAATTTGGTTCATTAGATTATTCTAATGAATAGTTATTTAATTTTTTCAGTTTTCCTAGTTTTAAATTGCGTTTTTTAGCAAAGTTTAATGTTTACTATTAAACAATAGTGACTACTTTGGTTTTATTTTAGAAAAAATATCAGATCTTACCGTAAGAAATATTTCACAGCTCCTGAGAAGTCTCCATTTTGTCCCAGGTTGAATGTGTTTACCGAACACTCTGTATTCTTGTAGTGCGCTTCTTCGGTTTTATTTGGTGTGCTAAAAGCCAAGCCGTACCATTTCCCTGTAAACTAACATATACACAAAAGTATATTAATATTATACACGAAAATATGAAGACCTTAGAATAATTTATATCATTATACCTTCAGAAGTAAAATTTAAATTGTTAAGTAACTTCACACTCCATTATTATTAATAATATAACCATCGTATTGCAATTATATTATGAGTACCTACTATATTTAGTCATCTAAAGTAAACAATAACATGATTTTATTACAAATAATAACTTAACCACACACCCACGCTCGCCAACACAGTAAATCGAAATGTTAACCGTTGAAGTAAACAATTAATATATTACATATGTTGGAACAAATTCACTTATAGAAATATAATCACTTATAGAAATAAAATAAAGAAATAATCATTAATCTTTAAAGATATAATTTAAACGGACAAGGCCACACTTCCAACCCATATCGAGGACGATTTAGTTCTTTAATTTTCAATTCTACGTAAATTAATCTATATTTATTTATTATGAATGTTTTAGGTTATCTTGTTTTTTTACTACCTTATATTTATATAATTTAGGTTATCGTTTATTGTGTTTGTTTGTTCCACCCCTTTCTATTTATGTAATTTTTTCTGCCTATAATATTAACAATTCTATTACTATTTAACGCTACATATGAAGAATCATTACTTTCTGCTTGTTAAAGTTGTCTAGAGCTGCGGGATGCAGGCAGTCACGTGACCAAACTCCACAACACAGTCCCAGTATGAGAAGCAGACCTGTCCTCATTTTCTGAAAACATATTTACTCTTTTTAACTTTAACTATATTTTCAATCATTCCACGTATAATAAAAAGGGTATAGTCGCTACACACCATTTCCACAATATTAGTTTGTAGTTTTAGTGTCAAAACCGAATAATAATAAAAATAATTTGCTAAATTTTAATAACGATTATAAGAATTAGGCATGTTCAATCATGACAACCCTCTACAAGTTTCTGAAAACAAAATGGTAAAAATCCCAAATATGTTGTAAACACTAAAATAATAACCTTCTATCTAAATACGTTAGCAAATTCTTTATTAGGCAAGATTCTGCTACGGATCTTTGTACCGTTTACACGTAAAATCAAAATCACGGGAAGCGAAATACTCATCAGCCCCAAAGCTGCTGACCTTGTCACTGTTGCCAACAAGAATATAGCAACTACGTAATGCACTATTCATGAATTCATTTTATTATTTTTTTCGTAATTTATTATTTACGTATTTTAAAATGAAAACTATCATGAAGATAAAAAGAAATAATGAAGAAGAGGAAAACAAGAAATGAGTCACGACTTAAAGTACAAGGTAAGAGGCCACAGTAAATATATTAAATAATAGATGCGCCCTGTGTAGTAGATAGTTTTCTACAAAACTAGACATGTAAAGAGCAACAATAAATCAATCTGGCCATATAACGGATCGATTGTTTGTTGCTATGTTGGCAACTACGTTTTTCCTGCGGTGTTGCGCTAAAATCTATTATTTATACAGGACATGATGAAACAAAACTCTCTCCCGTTTTCACTGTAAAGTCGTAGATTGGAATAGTGGGAGAAGCTCGAGTTGTTTGTATCATCAAAGTTTGCACTTTAATTTTACTTACAAACGCAACCATTTTATAGCATTAAATAATTAACTTAATCTGACAGACGTTGCCCAATCTCAATTACGTTCTACTTAGAACATTTGGTTTCACACAAACTTAATTGTATAATTTCAATACCTTCATCATCAGATGGTGATTATTTAGCTTGGAAGAAAAGGACGAGGCTAAGTTACCCTTAAATGAAATTTGATAATAATGTCAATGAAGATAGGGAAGGAGAACGAGGTAACTACTCTCCCATTTAGTCACGTGATCCATTCTGAGAGGCTCTGAGCACAATTAATGAAGCCACGCAATTTTGATTACATCGAGACTGGAGGGAAACGAAGTCTCTAAAAGTAACTATTTCCAGTTACACTGATGTTCAATACTTCTTACTACTTATTTACTTGCTACTATAGAGAAACTCGCCCTTGCTGTAAGTACAATATTCTATACTTCCTATTTGTGCGTTATTTCACAGTGGACCATAAGAA